>SJYA01001565.1:0-115203 GCA_006410615.1 Neotragus moschatus | reverse complement strand
GAACCTGAAAAATAACATATATGTAAGTTTATGTATGTTTAAATATGTATTTAAATACATATGTATAAATAACTGAATTACTTTGCTCTACACCTGCAACTATTACAGTATGGTAAATTAGCTATACTTCAGTCTAAAAAAGGAAGCCACGTGTAAAACATTTATCATTTCTCTTAAGGGTCTTTCAAACTGTAAATCAGAGTTCTAAGAAGGGGTTTTTTTTTAAGATTAAAATAATCATTGTTTTTCTTTGACTTTTAAAATTTATATTTTCAGGTGTTTTTATGTATTTGTGTGACAGTTTGTTTCTAACTTACATAGTTACAGTAAAACCCCCAAAGGAATGTTAAATTAAGACTTTTGTAGCACTATAGAGCCTCATTAGAATGTCCAGAGGAATCTTTTACTTTGAAGTCTATAGACTGTGCTTTTGATCTTTTATTGAAGAGTGTGCCTGGCCCTGTGAGTCTCATTTCACACCATTCTGCACGTTTAACACATGCATAGTACGTGTTGTGAGTGTGAGGGTGTGTCCACGTAATACTGCTCATTTGGGTGTGCCCAGCTGAAATAATTTTGGCCCATAATTTATATGTATAAGTGTAAAATTGGATTCTTGGCATTTCAAAGTCTTTTTCTGGCTTTGTAAAAATTTTTTTTGACATATAAAATTCTACNGAAGAGTGTGCCTGGCCCTGTGAGTCTCATTTCACACCATTCTGCACATTTAACACATGCATAGTACGTGTTGTGAGTGTGAGGGTGTGTCCACGTAATACTGCTCATTTGGGTGTGCCCAGCTGAAATAATTTTGGCCCATAATTTATATGTATAAGTGTAAAATTGGATTCTTGGCATTTCAAAGTCTTTTTCTGGCTTTGTAAAAATTTTTTTTGACATATAAAATTCTACTAGTAGGATGAAAGGCAGGTTTTGCTAGCATTTGGATATGTTTACTTGAGTGAATCATTTTAGCATGTTTCTTAACTTTTTACTCAAATGTATAAAATATGAGCTCTCTGAAAAGAGACTAGTTTAAATTGTTTCTTCCCCATGAGAGTTTTTGCTAGAACTTAGAGAAGAAAAACTCTGGAAGGAAAAGCACACCAACTGCCTAAACCTGCCTGGTATCATCTTGGCCCAGTCATTCTCTTGAAGTGTCAGTTTCTTAACCTATAAAATTAAGGAGTTGGACTGCTGCTGCTAAGTCGCTTCAGTTGTGTCCGACTCTGTGTGACCCCATAGACAGCAGCCCACCAGGCTCCCCCGTCCCTGGAATTCTCCAGGCAAGAACACTGGAGTGGGTTGCCATTTCCTTCTCCAATGCATGAAACTGGAAAGTGAAAGTGAAGTCCCTCAGTCGTGTCCGACTCTTAGGGACCCCAGGGACTGCAGCCTACCAGGCTCCTCCATCCATGGATTTTCCAGGCAAGAGTATTGAAGTTGGACTAGGCCATCTTTAAGATCTGATTCATTGGTAAGATTTTCATTTGATTGCACTTTATTGCATTACTTTTTTATTTAGTGGTAGAAGGCCATGCACAATCGACTGCTGACGTAAAAACACACAACGTGAGAGTTGTGAGTTTGTCAGTTTAAGTTTTATTCTCACTGAGAACTGTATAGCCCAGGAAATAGCCATTCAGTAGCTCTGAGTAAACTGTTCTGAAGAGGCAGGAGAGGAGCCAGTATATATGAACTTGAAAGTGAAAGTGAAGTCACTCAGTGACACTCAGTCGTGTCCGACCCTTTGTGACCCCATGGGGTGTAGCCTACCAGGCTCCTCCATGGGATTGTCCAGGCAAGAGTACTGGAGTGGGTTGCCATTTCCTTCTCCAGGGGATCTTCCTGACCCAAGGATCGAACCCAGGTCTCCTGCATTCCAGGCAGATGCTTTAACCTCTGAGCCACCAGGGAATTTGGGGGCTAGGAAATACAGTCAAGCATACATCTTGGTAAAACATTACTACTAATCACAAAGAACAGATATCACAAGTTAATGATCTTAGTGCCTTTGTGAGAAGATACAAGAATCTGGGGTCATTGAAATTCTTGCCGAGATATGCATCTAACTCTCTGTGAGTTTGTTTATCTAAAACAGGGAATGCCTCCTTCTGTTTTTTCATCCTAAATTCCTTTCAGGATGCATTGTTGGTTGGTGACTACCTGAGTTCTGACTTAACACTTGTATAACTTGTTGTTACATATCTTTTTAAAGTTTGATCAGTAGTATGTGGTTATTCACAGCATTTTAACATCAGTACCTCTGACTTATTTAACTTTGCTAAATTGTGAAATGTACATAATAGAGTGTTTATAAGTTCTGTGTGCATTTTAAGCAGTAGTAGTTATAAAAGAACGCCACTGTATTTACTTCTAAGCTTAAGAAAAAGACTTTCTGTAGCAGCTTGGCAGTCCCTGCCTGTTTCTGAAGACATTCTCTACCCCCTAGCCTCTTACATCCCTCAGAACCACTATTGCAATTTTAAAGTTAATTGTTCCTTTGACTTTCTTTATAGTCTTACCACACAAACACACACATACGTATTCCTAAATGAATCGTTGGTTGTCTGTTTTTGAACCTTCTCTTCATAGAAAAGTATCATAGCGNTCTGTGCATTTTAAGCAGTAGTAGTTATGAAAGAACGCCGTTGTATTTACTTCTAAGCTTAAGAAAAAGACTTTCTGTAGCAGCTTGGCAGTCCCTGCCTGTTTCTGAAGTCATTCTCTACCCTAGCCTCTTACATCCCTCAGGACCACTATTGCAATTTTAAAGTTAATTGTTCCTTTGACTTTCCTTATAGTCTTACCACACAAACACACATATACGTATTCCTAAATGAATCGTTGGTTGTCTGTTTTTGAACCTTCTCTTCATAGAAAAGTATCATAGCGTATGTAGTCTTTTGCAAGTTGGCTTTTTTTGTTCAACACTATTTTGGGGATTCATACTTGCTGATGTATAGCTGTAGTTCATTGTTTGCTGCTGAATTGTTTTTGTGTACTGTACTTTTTATTTTCCTATTCTGCCAATGGACTTTTACATTTCCAGTTTGTATGTTGATTTCGTTCTTGTTATTAAGAACCATTTCATGACATGTAAAATCATTTTGCAGTGTTATAAGAAAGCTAGCAACTTCCCAGACACTTAATTCATTCTTTAAACATCTCAACCAGATAATGAGAATTTCACAGCAAAATTATTATCTAGAAAACTGCAGTTCCTGTGTCAGAGGGAATTGAGTGCAGGTCCCACGAATGAAGAAATCAAAGATTTCATTGTGAAAATTAGGAGCAGATGCTTCTAAGTTGGGGGATTTTCCCTGAGAACAGCACTTTTTGTTGGCTGTGTCATGCTAAAAATTCATCTTGGTTGAAAGGAATTTTTGCGCCTGGTTGCTAAACCTGATATGACTTTTGAATACAGATGACTATGAAAAAATAAAGTTTATGTGGTTTGAAATTCATGAATTTTCACCGTTGCCTTTTTTCTTCTTGTTGGTTGCTTATCTAGCGTTTCCCCTCATCTCCCAACTTCCCAAAGGTATCCGTGTTTTTGTTTTGATGTCCACGCACTTCAGGGGAAGTTGCTCCCACCTCTGGCTCTGGAAGTGGGCCTTGGGAGGCCTCAGCTAATCTGCGGAGTCCATGCCCCTCTGTCCAGTGATAGAGAGCTTGTAACCCAAGACATCCAGTCAGATTGAGTATCAGTACTCTTGTTTGCCTCTGCATTCTGGTTGATTAAACTACTCTGAGATCCCAGCCTTAAAGTGGAGTTATTCCAAGATAGCAAGAAGAAACTAGGTCCTGGATGACATATCAAGCTACCATATCAAACCACCCAGAAGCTTACCCAACCTACTTCTAAGCTTTAAGTTAGTTTTTATAAGAGTTTTTACAAGTTTTTATAAATTCCCCTTATGTCATTTAACTAGTTTAATTATCAGTAGTTAACTCTCATATAGGGCCTGCCATATGCCTTATAGAATTCTTTAAAGTAGATACAGTTATTATTTCTATTCTACAGATATGGAAGCTGAGATGTGGAGAGGTGAAGGGACTGGTCCAAGATCATACAGCTAATAAATAGTCCAACCCAGGCAGTGTGGCTCCAGAGTCCAAGTTCAATTTAGGTATCTTGGATACTTGAAACTTAGTGTATCCCAACCGATATATCTTTATATATGTTTGCTTTCACACAGGTTGGCTTACCCTGATACATATGGAGACTTTCCCCCAAACTACTTTGTTGACAGTACTGACATTATGTTTGTTCACTAAATTTAAAGACAAGAAAAAAGAAGGTGCCCCCTTTCACCTGTAATTAACATAGAGAAAATATTCAAGAAGCTGTAACTAGTATTGACACCCTTTGCTGGGATGGGTTCTTCTTAAAGAACCTAATTTTAATCTTAATTCCTAGGGAATCCATTCACATTTTTGGTGAATTTCTAAATAACTTACTCAACACACCTAGTAGTGTAATAGTGTTAGTTGCTCAATCATGTCCTACTCTTTGCAGCCCCGAGGACTGTAACCCACCAGGCTCCTCTGTCCGTGGGATTCTCCAGGCAAGAATACTGGAGTGGGTTGCCATTCCCTTCTCCAGGGGATCTTCCTGACCCAGGGATCAAACTTGAGTCTGCTGCATTGCAGGCAGATTCTTTACTGTCTGAGCCACCAGGGAAGGGCACCTTCCCTGGGTGCTCATTACAGACCCAGGACTACCGTAGGCATTAGAAACACAGAGATGCTAGCAGATTCTCCCAGTACTCTTTGGAGAGACAGACTCACCAGCAAGTACAAAGGTGATTAGGAATGCAGGAGAAACTCTCCTCAGCTGCCTGCTGATGTGGAGACGTGCTTCACAGACCTGTGTCTTGAGTTTTCCAGGGAGAACGAAAACACTTTGCTTTTGTTCTTTTGGAAGTGGGTGAAATAATAGACAAGGAAACCCCGTGGTCAAAAGCATGGAAATAAGAGAGCAAGAGTTGCTCAGGGAACCATAAGGAAAAGAATTTTGACAGTATAAAACCTGAGCCGTCACGCTGGGGAAGAGGGGCACCTGACGATAGAAGATGGCTGTGCCTCAGCGTTCAGATGCTGTCCTGTGGAGTTGCTGTAGTGCCGAAGTATGTGAGCTGGGTGTGCTGTGCCAGTACAGTTTAATGAGGTTCACTCTGGCAGCTTGGCGGGGGTGATAGATTTAAAGAATGAGACACGACATTTGGAAACCTAGATTAGAACACAGTGTGGAGGTATGCCAGAGGAGGTAACATGACTAGAATGAGACTAGACAGAAGGAAGGTCTTTTTTTTCTACGTTTATTTTTTAAATGTATCTATAATGACTAAATCTATCCCAGTGTTTCAGCCATTGAAGATTACTTGTTATCCTTCCTCTCTCCCGCCTTCCTGGGCTTTAGGTTTGGAAAAACTGTCTATCAAAATAAATTTCAGTCATTTGTTTTCTTTCTTTTTTTTTTTTTATCTGGCAGGTAAAACTAATTGTGCTGTCAAAATAAGCACTTAAAATGATATTAGGTTGATGCAAAAGTAATTGTGTTTTTTCACTGTTGAACTTTGCCATATGATATTGGAATAGATTCTTAAATACATGTGGTTATGTTATACATCATTTGAATGCACATTTCTTGCTTTATGTTTTTTTGCTAATGAGGGTATTACTTGCTGTTTATATTCTATCAGACTGTAGAAATGATGTTAGACAAAAAACAAATTCAAGCAGTTTTTTTTATTCAGCTCCAAACTGGGTTGTAAAGCAGCAGAGACAACTCGCAACAACACCACCACATTTGGCCCAGGAACTGCTAACGCTTGTACAGTGCAGTGGTGGTGGTTCAAGAAGTTTTGCGAGGGATATGAGAGCCTTGAAGATGCGGAGCACAATGGCCAGCCGCTGGAAAGTAACAACAACCAACTGAGAGCCATCACTGAAGCTAATCCTCTTACGAACTACATGAGACGTTGCCAAAGAATTCAATGTCGACCATCCTACAGTTGTTTGGCATTTGAAGCAAATTGGAAGGATGAAAAAGCTCAACAAGTAGTGCCTCGTGACCAGACAAAAAAAAATTAAAAAAAGGTCGTTTTGGAGTGTCGTCTCTTATTCTATGAAACAGCAAACCATTTCCTGATTGAATTGTGACGTGCAATGAAAAGTGGATTTTATATCTGGCAACCACCAGCTCAGTGTTTAGTCCGAGTAGAAGCTCCAAAGCACTTCCTAAAGCCAAACTTGCGCCCCAAAACAGCCATGGTCATTGGTAGTCAGCTGCCGGTCTAATCCACTACAGCTCTCTGAATCCTGGTGAAACGATCACGTCTGAGAAACATGCTCAGCAAATTGATGTGATGCACCGGAAACTGCAGCACCTGCAGCCGGTCAACAAAAAGGACCAATTCTGCACGACAGTGCTGAGCCACACGCCACACGACCAGCACTCCAGAAGTTGAACGAATTGGGCTACAAAGTTTTCCCTCATCTGCCATATTCACCTGACCTCTCACCAATTGATACCACTTCTTCAAGCATCTCAACAGCTTTTTGCAGGGAAAACGCTTCCATAACCAGCAGGAGGCAGAAAATGCTTTCCAAGAGTTCATTGAATCCTGAAGTGCGGATTTTTATGCTTCAGGAATAAACAAACCTATTTCTCCCTGGCAAAAAAATGTGTTGTTTGTAATGGTTCCTATTTTGATTAATAAAGATGTGTGTGAGCCTAGTTATAATGATTTAAAATTCCTTGTTCAAAACCACAATTACTTTTGTACCAATCTAATAATAAAGTTACTTAAGTGAATGATCTTTTAATTTCCCTTGAGATATCACCATGGGTACATATGCCAATTTTATTAGACTTTTAAAAATATTTAAAATAACTCTAAAGATCTGCATTACTTCTTTTATGAACTCCAGAGGGAAGCCATTGTAATTATTGATTAAAAGAATTATGCATATAACTGTTCTGTGTAGGGAGAGTATACCAGAATGGTGCTTTGCAGAAATATGTTTTTAATCTCACGTGTTTTTTAAAAAGTGGGAGTTTCATTTCCCCTGACATCACTGATACCATTATCCTTTGCTTTGCCTGTGTAACTGAATGGATAAAATAAGGATGGTCATAGCAAAAAAATAATGCCAAAGAAGGAGAAATTCAAAAGCCTAGGGTTCTAAATACCACAGAGTGCAAAACCACTGCCAGAGCTAGAGCACAGCTTTGAAAAAAACAACCCACTGTGTGATGTTCCCACGACTCAGAAGCCCCTCAGGGTACTGAAGAAAGTGTCTTAGGATGAGTGTTCCATGACCTGATTTCATCCATCAGGCCTTGTAGGGAGCCCAGGCTTGTTTCCTACCTCTCCTCCCCACCCAGGGTCTTAACTGTGTCGTTCTCCACCCTTAATTCTTTCTTGTCTCCACTGCATACAAATCATTTCCCCTCCCTCCATCAAATTGGCCTGAATGCTGCACTTCCCTCAGTTCTCAGCCTTTCCTCAAATCCCACAATCTTTATTTTGCTGCTCAGTTTAGCATTTAACTTAAAATACAATTGTATTTCTCTCTATTGTTTCTACCTTGTTAATTTCAACACTTCAAAAAAATTATGAAGTCTCTAAAGGCCAGAGTTTAGAAATGGTGTGAGAGACAAGAAGTTGTAAACTTTAATGAAGTGCTTTGGACTCAAATCCAGTTGGATTATGATTGTTCGTTGACTGATTTCTTGTGATACTTGTCATCTTTTTTTTTCTCTCCCCCAGCCCCCGCCTCTTGGATTTAGAGACTGTTTTTTTTTTTTTTTTTAATTCTTTATTCCTGAAAGTTCTGTTCTATAAACAGAACTATATATGTAGTGAAACAGGGTAATTTTCGGCTGTAGTTGGTATTTGTGATTTGAGAGGATTGTGCTCAGTGAATGCAATTTTTTATTACTGATACTACTTTAGATATACCATAATTTACTAATCCATTGCTGTTGTTAGACTATTTAGATTTTTTTTTTCCAGTTTTTACTCTGATAGATAATGGTTTCCTGAGTGATTTTGATCAAGTGTGGTGCTTTGGTTCAATTATTTCCTTCTTATATATTTTTCAAGTTGGCTTACTGGATCGAAGGATATGAGCATTTTTATGCTTCTTACTACAAACTTATGCTGGTTGCAGTAATTTACAGTGCTAACTGCAGCTTACGAGTACATGATTTTACTTATTTTTTTCCTCATTGCAATCCAAGGCTTCTTTGCCTTTCTTTCCTATATTCTCCCTTTCCTATAGCCAGAGACTAGCCATATAATTTTTATTCAGTAAAGTATGATGAGTGGTACTTGGCACCAATTCACATCTACTTCAATTGGAAGGTTCTTTTCCATTCCCAATCCCAAGATACAGCAAATCTCATTGGTTAAATACAAAAATGAAATAATCTATTACTAATAGGAGAGAAATACTGTTTTTTGTAGAAATCAAGATATGATTAATAACAGAATAGATAATGACCAACACACATTACCAAAAAGCAATTATTCCACTTGTTTTCCATAATAGGAAATCAGGAATGTTACCTCATAGTAAATGAGTAACCCAATTAATAATGTCCACAACAGTTCCATTTCACAAGTGAAAAAAATTGACATGAGGAAGTAGAGTCTTGTCCAGAGGTGGTGGTAGGTGTCAGGGCTGGCATCCAAATTGGAGCAGTCAGGCTCCATGGGCCAAGCTTAAGCAGCACATTATATTGCTTCTTTCCTAACCCAAACTTCCCATTGATTCAATAAATATTTTCAAGTGTAGTTATTGCTTGTATTATACATACATATTTACATACACATGCTATTTATGTAAAAATAATATGGTTTCCCATGTGGCTCAGTGGTAAAGAATCAGCCTGCCAAGCAGGAGAAGCAAAAGATATGGGTTTGATTCTGGATCGGGAAGATCCCCTGGAGAAGGAAGTGGCAACCCACTCCGGTATTCTTGCCTGAGAAAGTCCCATGGACAGAGGAGGCTTGTGGGCTACAGTTCATGGGGTCACAAAAAGTTGAATACAACTTAGTGACTAAACAAGAAATACATATACTTACCTATTTAAAATAGATATATACATGCGTTTACACATTTTCACACTTTACATACAATAACTGTATATTATAATAACTGCATTTCATACACAGCTACTTACATAGTGTGTTGTTTTTGTTCAGTCTCTAAGTCATGTCCTTCTCTTTGTGACGCCATGGACTGCAGAAGGCAAGACTTCCCTGTCCTTTACCATCTCCCAGAGCTTGCCCAAACTCAGGTCCATTGATTTGATGATGCCATCCAGCCATCTCGTCCTCTGTCATCCCCTTCTCCTCCTGTATTCAATCTTTCCCAGCATTAGGGTATTTTCCAGTGAGTCAGTTCTTTGCATCAGGTGGCCAAAGCCTTCAGGTTCAGCATCAGTCCTTTGAATGAATATTAAGGGTTGATTTCCTTTAGTATTGACTGGTTGGATTTTCCTGCAGTCCAAAGGACTCTCAAGAATCTCCAACACCACAGTTCAAAAGCATTAATTCTTTGGCCCTCAGCTTTCTTTATGATCCAACTCTCACATCCATACATGACTGCTGGAAAAATCATAGCTTTGACTAGACAGACCTTTGTTGGCAAAGTAATGTCTCTGCTTTTTAATATGCTGTCTAGGCTGGTCACAGCTTTTCTTCTAAGGAGCAAATGTCTTTTAATTTCATGGCTGCAGTCACCAACTGCAGTGATTTTGGAGCCCAAGAAATTAAAGTCTGACCCTGTTTCCACTGTTTCCCCATCTATTTCCCTGGAAGTGATGGGACCAGATGCCATGATCTTATTTTTTTGAATGTTGAGTTTTAAGCCAGCTTTTTCACTGTCCTCTTTTCACTTTCATCAAGAGGTTCTTTAAAAACACATAGTGGTCTTTAATAAGAGAGGACTGTTCACCCACAAATATCTCAAGCTGAGATACTCTTTTGTTGCTGAAACTTATTATTATGAATTAATTGTCCTGTATACTTGGTTTGCCTTAAATGAATGTGTGCATTATACCCATAAAGCTCTTGCTCTATGTAGTGCTCTTCGAGCGTGGTGGTATCTGAACAGCAACTCAGTCACCTAAACGTTTCATTTATTCAGATCGATTTTTCTGCCTTTTGTCTTCTCTACCAATGGTGACTATTCTCCTTTGTTTTAGAATCGAGAAAAACTTTAAACCTTAGGGCAATGTCTTTTTCAAGTAAATATTGGTACAGGTAACCAGTGATAGTAGGCATTCAGTGAATTAATGAATGAGTATATCAAGCAGTAAGTCAGCTTGATTGAATGGGCTGTATTATAAAGCACTCATTTAGTTGCAAGGGGCAGAATTAGCTGAAGAGAAAGGATAGTTTATTAGCTTTACATGTGGGAATTCCTTGGGATAGTTTATGGCTTCAGACATAGCTAGACATAGAAGTTCAAATGATGTAATCAGAATGCTTTCTGAGCTTCTCTTTCCTCTGTGATGCCTTTCTTCTTCAGGAAAGTTCTTACCACCTAAAGATGATTGCCACACAGCTCTAGGGTCATATCATTCTCACAAACAGCATCCAGAAGGAGGTGCAGCCTTCTCCATGTGTATTACAGATTTCATGGAGGAATTCTGGTCTTGCTTAGGTTATGTGTTCACCCTTTAGACCAAGCTCTGTGACTGAAGAGAGATGCAGTCTGTTAGACCAGCCTTGAGTCATATCCCTGCCTACATCATCTCTTCACTCTTCCACAGAAGAGTATACACTGTGTCTGATAGCTCCACTGGAAATATCTGGGATGGAAGAGGGGTACTCCCCAGTCAAGAGATGGTACCAAACAGATGGATACAGATGTTTTTTACATCCTGTCCTTTGGTCAGCCAGCACACATTTGAACTTATACACACATACATACATTTTCTTTTTCAATATATTAAATTTCAAAGGAGTTATCACCTTATATAATGCAGCTGTCCCATTTACAACCAACAATACACTTAACTTCCTACCCCCCTCCCCAAAGTAGACATTCCAAAGTTTAGCCCTGATGCTGCATCTGGCTGTAAAATTTTAGATCTCTAGGTGATATGTATTTTTCTCAGTCACTTATAGACATATCTTCTCATGAGCTGGCAACTCATGGCTGTTATTTTAGTGAGTATCCCCCCCAACAAGCTGATATCTAGTGCTTTATATTCATTATGTTGTTTAACCTGACCAATAATCCAAGCAGGCCAGTAGTACATATTTTACTGATGAAGAGTCAGGCTCAGAGATTAGATTCCTTGGCCAAGGTCATATAGCTCATATTGTAGATTCTAGATAGGATTTAGGTTTGACTGATTGGGGAGGTTAAGTCTATCTCCTTAATCAGTATCCTGCCCATATTGTCTCTAAACATTTGAGGCTCAGTCATATGGGAGGTGATCTTAAACTTTTCACAGTCCCTCATTTATCTACCGGAGAAGGCAATGGCACCCCACTCCAGTACTCTTGCCTGGAGAATCCCATGGACGGAGGAGCCTGGTNTTGGAAAAGACTCTGATGCTGGGAGGGATTGGGGGCAGGAGGAGAAGGGGACGACAGAGGATGAGATGGCTGGATGGCATCACTGACTCGATGGGCATGAGTCTGAGTGAACTCCGGGAGTTGGTGATGGACAGGGAGGTCTGGCGTGCTGCGATTCATGGGGTCTCAAAGAGTCAGACACGACTGAGCGACTGAACTGAACTGATCATGTTATTTCTATGTGTTAACTGGTTGGTGAAATAACAGAAAAATAAAGTTTGCATTGTCAGATTACAGAATGAGAAGAGAGGGCAGCATCATAAAAACTCAGGGAGAAAAAGGTTGTAAGGAGGACTTAACAGCCTCAGTAAGTGTTGTACATACTGAGGTCAATCAAAGTGAATGCTATGGTTTCTCCTCATGATCTTGAGATCACTGGCTTCCTGTGGCAAAGCCATGCTGGTTAGAAGAAGGAAATGGAAGCCAGACCACAGTGGTTGAAGAAGGAATATAGTGTAAGATCCAAGACATTTCTTTGAGTTTGATTGTAATGGAAGAAAAAAAGGAGGGGGATTGAGAATTGTGTTGTTTTTGCTGCTTTGTCATTTTGTTCGTTTATTCCAGAACCCTTCCATATGAGACTGGAAACTTCTCAAAGGCAGGCTCTGCTTTTGAAAGCCCTGCAGTACACAGTAACACCTTGAATGTAGAGACACTCATTGGCTTTATGTTAAATTCATGACTGTGAATGTAAGTTTTAAAACACTTGGTAGAGGGCAGAGTACAGAGTACGTGCCCATGTGTTCTCAGTGATTAGACGAGACCGACCTCACTGTACGATGCCCTGTGCCCTGTCCTGCTGTGGCTCCTCTCCCCATCTGTCTATTCACCAGTCTTGCCATCTTCATTCACAACCTCCTTCCTTTTGGACTTTCTCTTTTTTTTACAGCTATGAAACCTACGTAGTCGAATATCACGATGCTTCTCCTGTAGAAAGTGTGATGAGGAGCAGAGTTTGGCTTTGGAGTGCTCGGAACCAGAGGAATTGCCGAGGACTCGGAGCCCAGCCCTGACCACTAGAGAGCCCACAACACAATGAACAAATTGAACTTCCATAACAACAGAGTCATGCAGGACCGCCGGAGTGTGTGTATTTTCCTTCCTAATGATGAATCTCTGAACATCATCATAAATGTGAGTAGATCCTACTTTAGAATTGTTTAAATGATGATGTTCCCACCAGTGGCCACATTCAAATTATGACTTGGCTAATGATGAGATCCTCACAGAATGAGACGGTTAATAATGCTGGAGAATTGGGGTATTAAGGCTGTCTACACAGGTATAAATTTGAATGATAGCTTAAGTTCAGCTCTCTTTAGCATTCTCTGGTAAAATTGGAGAATATCTGTTACTGTATTATATATAGAAAAATAAACACTTTGCTTTTTAAAACAACTTTTATTGAAATATCATTTTTATGGATATCTGAGTTTGCTTTTTAAATACTTTTGAGTTGTCACCTACACACATGAAATGGTAATACATAATTGCTGACTTTTTAACATGCATCTTGATCATTGTTTTGATAGTAGGATGCAGCCTAAGTCTAGCCACTTTCAAGAACAGGCTGTGTATTTGCCCACTAAACTTGCTTATGGTTCATGAGCTGGAGTTTACGCTCTTAGTTAACCTGGACATTGAGGAATATAATACTTTTTCTCTTTTGTTTTTACTTTTAAAGTTGAGTTATAATTTACTTACAGCAGAGTATAGGAATATCAAGTGTGCAGCTCTGACTTTTCCCCAGTGTATACATCCAAGTAACCATCATTCAGCTTGAGATATAGTAGATTTCTAGTGCCCCAGAAAGATCTTTTGTGATCCCTCCTAATCAATAATCTCTACCAAAAGATAATATCTATTTCCACTTCTATCACCATAGGGTAATTTTTTATTCCTGAATTTCATGCAGCTAAAATTATGTGTTGTGCTCACTTTTATATCTACCTGTATTTTATATACTCAATATTTGGCCTGTGAAAGTTATCCATACTATTGCATGTGACAGTAATTCTTTTTTTCATTATTATATTTCGTTGTATGAGTATGCCTGATTTCTCCAGCTATTATTGATGGGCATTAGGTTATTTTAAGTTTTGGAGGTATTACAAATAAAACAGTTATGAACATTTTATGTATATACACATATGTATATGGGCTTCCCAGGTGGTTCAGTGGTAAAAGAATCAGCCTGCCAGTGTAGGAGACGTAGGAGACATGGGTTCAACCCGTGGGTCAGGAAGAAACCCTGGAGGAGGAAATGGCAACCCACTCCAGTATTCTTGTCTGGAAAACCCCATAGACGGGGGAGCCTCATGGGCTACTGTCCATGGAGGCGTAAGAGTCAATTGTGACTTAGCGACTGAGCACACACACACACGTATATACATGTCTGGACTTACACCTGGAAGTGGATTGTGAATCATGATGTATGCATATGTTGAGCTTTGGTAGAGACTGCTGCACAGTTTTATGTGATCACAGTCATGCCTAGCATTTGTCAACCCCTCCCTATTGTCAACTTTCATGTTCTTTCTTTGTATTCTGTTGTAATTAAGGGGAAAATTTCCTTAGTTCGTGCCTTAAGTTAATTCTTCTTGCTACTGTATTTTTAATCCAATTGCCATATGAAAAGAATATTTCTAAATGTTATACTGAAGCTATATGACATTTAAATAGCTCCATTAAAAATTTAGAGGAAAAGATTCTGCTTATTGGGTATCAAACCTGCCTATTGAGTGAATTTTATCAGTCTCTTAGGCAGAATTTCTATTGATTTACCTTTTTTATACTCAGATTACCCAAAGTTGTTTTGGATGTATGAAGTGATAAACTGTTATTATTCCAGCATTTGGTTTTTAAAACCTAGTTAAAATTGGCAACATTATCTCTCTTCTTCAGTATGGGCACTGTCAGAATATATTAAAAGATAATTTACATGTATACATGAATATATTGTTTAAGTTCTTTGAATAGTTATATAGAGAAGGTATCAACTAAAATTTTTAACTATACATAAACATAGTATAAGCACTTAAGAAACTTCTCTCAGTTCCATTTCTGCCTTTTCACCTGGTTGAATATGTATAAACGTGTTCATATGTGTGCACACACATACAGTATATGGAACAAAACCTTACTGACCTCAGGTAAGTTAGAAGAAAGACTAATCTTATTTCATAAGGAATACTAGGAGCTGGCTATAATTTTCTAAGAAATTAATTTATACTGAAATCTCAGTTGAGGAAGATAGTTATGGAGAACAGACTGACAGGCAATCCATTTGTTCCTATAGATCAGTGATTTTACAACTTGATGTCTAAAAAATTATCTGGAGAGCTTGATAAATACTCAGACTATTGGACTCCACTCCTTGGAGATGCTGATCTAATAAGTCTAGGGTGGGACACAGGGATCTCTGTTGAAATCCCTACTTCACATCTGCAACCTTGGGCAAAGTAGTTCTTTTCTTTGGTTTCCTCTTCTATAAAGTGAAAATAATCTGCTCTCCTCACAGGGACATTGTGAGGATATAAAGACATAAGATGCTTACATGCTTACGGGCGTGTCTAGCCTCAGCGAGTGAGCACTTAATAGCACTTAAAAACAAGAGTAGCACTTGTTTTCATTTCTTTGAGCTGAATGCTCACTCTATTAATGAAACTCAACTTCTGAACACCATGTAGACCTGTTCTTATTCCAGGCTCCATGGATAGCCCTGCCATGTCCAGACTCCTCATTAGCAAGCAAACTGCTGGACCAACGGAGGGAGGAAGAGGAACTGGGTTAAGTAGCTTGGGGTCCCCTCACTGCTACAAAGTCAACTCAGGGCTGCCAAAGGCCTGTCATTTTCTACAAAGTGTCATTTTTGTCTTCAGAAAATAGCAGTGATGTTTGTACAGCTGTGGTAGAACAGATTAACTATAACAAGAACTATTTCATTAATGGTCTCCTTTTTAAAAATCATTTCTAAGCNCCCCTCCCTATTGTCAACTTTCATGTTCTTTCTTTGTATTCTGTTGTAATTAAGGGGAAAATTTCCTTAGTTCGTGCCTTAAGTTAATTCTTCTTGCTACTGTATTTTTAATCCAATTGCCATATGAAAAGAATATTTCTAAATGTTATACTGAAGCTATATGACATTTAAATAGCTCCATTAAAAATTTAGAGGAAAAGATTCTGCTTATTGAGTATCAAACCTGCCTATTGAGTGAATTTTATCAGTCTCTTAGGCAGAATTTCGATTGATTTACCTTTTTTATACTCAGATTACCCAAAGTTGTTTTGGATGTATGAAGTGATAAACTGTTATTATTCCAGCATTTGGTTTTTAAAACCTAGTTAAAATTGGCAACATTATCTCTCTTCTTCAGTATGGGCACTGTCAGAATATATTAAAAGATAATTTACATGTATACATGAATATATTGTTTAAGTTCTTTGAATAGTTATATAGAGAAGGTATCAACTAAAATTTTTAACTATACATAAACATAGTATAAGCACTTAAGAAACTTCTCTCAGTTCCATTTCTGCCTTTTCACCTGGTTGAATATGTATAAACGTGTTCATATGTGTGCACACACATACAGTATATGGAACAAAACCTTACTGACCTCAGGTAAGTTAGAAGAAAGACTAATCTTATTTCATAAGGAATACTAGGAGCTGGCTATAATTTTCTAAGAAATTAATTTATACTGAAATCTCAGTTGAGGAAGATAGTTATGGAGAACAGACTGACAGGCAATCCATTTGTTCCTATAGATCAGTGATTTTACAACTTGATGTCTAAAAAATTATCTGGAGAGCTTGATAAATACTCAGACTATTGGACTCCACTCCTTAGAGATGCTGATCTAATAAGTCTAGGGTGGGACACAGGGATCTATGTTGAAATCCCTACTTCACATCTGCAACCTTGGGCAAAGTAGTTCTTTTCTTTGGTTTCCTCTTCTATAAAGTGAAAATAATCTGCTCTCCTCACAGGGACATTGTGAGGATATAAAGACATAAGATGCTTACATGCTTACGGGCGTGTCTAGCCTCAGCGAGTGAGCACTTAATAGCACTTAAAAACAAGAGTAGCACTTGTTTTCATTTCTTTGAGCTGAATGCTCACTCTATTAATGAAACTCAACTTCTGAACACCATGTAGACCTGTTCTTATTCCAGGCTCCATGGATAGCCCTGCCATGTCCAGACTCCTCATTAGCAAGCAAACTGCTGGACCAACGGAGGGAGGAAGAGGAACTGGGTTAAGTAGCTTGGGGTCCCCTCACTGCTACAAAGTCAACTCAGGGCTGCCAAAGGCCTGTCATTTTCTACAAAGTGTCATTTTTGTCTTCAGAAAATAGCAGTGATGTTTGTACAGCTGTGGTAGAACAGATTAACTATAACAAGAACTATTTCATTAATGGTCTCCTTTTTAAANTGCTACAAAGTCAACTCAGGGCTGCCAAAGGCCTGTCATTTTCTACAAAGTGTCATTTTTGTCTTCAGAAAATAGCAGTGATGTTTGTACAGCTGTGGTAGAACAGATTAACTATAACAAGAACTATTTCATTAATGGTCTCCTTTTTAAAAATCATTTCTAAGCACTTTTTTTAAACGAAGAGAATTTATTCCCTGAGAAGTGTAATTGATAGAATATTGCCTTTGTGCATGGGGTAAATGTAGTTTTGATCATTTTTTATTTTCCATGAATTGAACAAATAGAGATTATTCTAAATTATTTTAATCATCAAATAAATATTAAATATGGAAACTTGGAAAGTTTTAGAAATAAAGTTATGTTAATGTAGGAGTCACAAAATTTTTAAGTGATATAAATTGTGGCTAAGAGATTCTATTTCTTCACTGAGACGAGAGTGAACAATTCTTTTTCTGTAGCATATTTTAGAGATTCTTGCTCAACAAGCTATTGACATTGAGAATTAGATGCTGTTTTTATTAAAAAGTTCCATACAAAGTGTATTTTTAGATAATGCTTTCATTCTTATCCCTAATGCCTCATAGTCTATGGCACCTTTTAAAGTTCCTATTGTTCCTGATGATTAAAGAACTTGAAAATTTTCAGTCAACTAAAACATAGCCTTCGAGACTCATAATATGCAAATACAAAAAATTCAGAATTGTTTTCACAGTAGGTAAGACTTCAGAGCCACAGCCTTACTTACTTGCAGTTTTTAAACAAGAACATTGTCTTTCCTTGATAGTTGTTAAAGAGCTTTATTATGCTCCAGACACTTGATTTAAAACTAGTGGAACAATAATAATTACGTAGGAGGTATGGATGTATGGAGATTATTTGAACAAGAGTTACACAAAGGTACAGCATAGTTTATTTTGTATACAGCGTGTGGTTTGGAATGTTTCTTTTAACTTTTTAATCATATTTTATCCAAAGTACTTTATATATGACATTTTAAAATACAGTCAAAGCTAAAGATTGACGTCCTAGACTTCTTTAAGTCTCAAGTTTGTAGTATATAGTTCAGTTTTATTTAACCTTAAATACTTTTCCCATTACTTTATCATTTTCTTTATTTAAGCTTCTTTATAAAGTGTAGTTTCAGTCATACAGAACTCAAATCCAAAGTCTTTTTAGTGAATGAAGGTGACACTGATTTTCTGTTGGCAAATGTATCCCCTCAGTGGTGTTAGTGGACATGTATTGATACAAATTCTTGAGTGGCACAGTATCAAATGATCTGCTCAGTGGGCCAGAGTACTGTAGTCTGTAGTCATGGACCAGAAGGAAGGTAAGAAACCCACAGGAAATCAGATCCTTGGCTTTCTTTCATCAGACATTTATTGAATGCCTGCTGTATATTCTGAGTATAAAATAAGACACTGTCCCGGCTTCACGGAATTCCTGTTGCTTCTAAACAGCTGAGGTGGTGCTATTTGGCCTTACATAAATACTTTTTGCACTTTCTAGTGGATAAGGTACTTCAGATTGCCTGTGTTCTCAGTCCCTCAGTGTGTCTGACTCTGCAGTCCCATGGACTGCAGCCCACCAGGCTATTCTGTCCATGGGATTATCCTGGCAAGAACACTGGAGTGAGTTGCCATGCCCTCCCCCAGGGGATCTTCCCAACCCAGGGATCGAACCTGCGTCTCCTGCATTGCAGGCGGTTTCTTTACTGCTGAGCCACTGTGAATTCACTATTCACATTAATAGTGAATGTAGAAAAGAGCCATAAACCTATCTTTCTTACTCCAGTTGACATTGTCACCATTCTGAGTTGTTTGACTTTCAATTATTAAGAGATCTCAGCATGTTTTATTTTCTGAATCTAAGTTATGTATTAAAGTATGATAAAAAATCATTAATTCAAAGTTAACTAAGATTTGTAATCATTAAAACTGTAACTGGCATGATTATTGAAGAAAGAAGTTGCAAGTTACTGGTACAAATATGAGAGGAAATGCCACACATAATATAATGAACTGTCAGGTTGCACATATTTTAATAATATTTACATACAAAAATATTATAATATACAAATGAGCAAAGTTCTGAGTTACTCTCTCTGATAATACCAACTACATGACTTCAGGCTCTCTGGGTTTTCTTTTATATGTCTGTCAAATGAAGAAATTGACCTATATGGTCTCTTAATGTCAATCCCAACACCCATAAGCTTTAGTGATTCTGAGTTCAACAAGGCAGGCTCATTGCAATTATGTGTCCCCCAAAATACTTCATTCAGTATTTGAAAAGTTAATAAAACTGTGTCTTTTAAAGACTGTTTTATCTTTCAGCATGTGACTTTTCAGAATAACTTAACCTTAACTCCATGTTCCAAATTAACATGATTATTATAACTAGGACCCAGAAAAGAACCTGGTTTAGTACTTAAAAGATATGTCAATGAAAGTGATTGATTAAAGTAAATAAAAGCTAGGTATCATTGTCTGGTATATGAGCATTTTGTTTAAGTGACCATGACGAAAACTTTCCTTGTAAAAATACTTGCCTAATTAATAATTTTGATCATTTGATTAGACTGTTTTGGTTTCCTTCTGAAATACATATTTATCATGCACCATGGCTATAGAGTAAGGCCGTGTCCATGTGTCCTAAGATTTGTGAGTCTTGTACAAGATTGCACTGGCACTTTATTGCCATGTTGTAGAAATTTCTATTGTGATCATCATTACTGAAACAGCTGTCGTGATTTCCATAAACCAACTGTTGTTTTGCTAGTGTCAGCTTGTCCCTTCGGCATATATTTAGGATGCATTACACTGCCTGATTGTGGCTCACTGTTTGGGCTTGGCTGAATTATTAAGTTGTGTTTGTTTTATTTTTGTCTTTTTTCCCATAGGTCAAAATTCTGTGTCACCAGTTACTGGTCCAGGTGTGTGACCTACTCAGGCTAAAGGACTGTCACCTCTTTGGACTCAGTGTTATACAAAGTAAGTCCCAGGCCTGTCTCTAATGGAGTTAGCCAACTGTCCCTGAGGAAATGGCATTTTATAGCTGTAACTTAATTGAGCATATTGTTATGTAATTGTGATTGTCAAAGTACTTGTAATCATGGTTTTTAATCTAGTATTCATATTTTAAACTCAACTGTTGTGTATTTCTTCTATGATTTAGAATTTTAGGTCTTTGAATTTATTATGGTTTGAACTCAAAAACTGGTTCCTCTTTACAAGTCTAGATTTTATGCATTAGCTCTTTTATGTTTTAATGAACCCAACTTGATTTTTGTTTCTTTGCACTATAGGAAATTACCTTGGTTATTTTTGTAATTTCATTTGTTTTGTAGTTTTTGACATTAAAAGACATGTAGACATAATAAGCCTGACTTTTCTCTATTCCAATTCTCTTACTGTTGAAGATATAGTATAACAAAATAATCTATTAATTTACTCTTATTTTCTTTTTTTCCTTCCTTTATCCCTTCTCTTTTTTTTCCAGTCAAAACATATAACTTGGAGATATGGGATTAATTTCTTCTGTATACTTTAATTTATATGGAGAAGATTTTCAAGTAAAGGGCTCCATGTAAGCTTTCTCTGCCAGTGACACCTTAGTTAGAGTTAAGTTCCCAGAGTTTAAGTGTAGCCATTCCTTAAAACTTTTTTCTTTGAAATCATACTGTAAAATTTCTCTAATTTAGTCTTCTAGATGCCAAAAAACCTTTCAGATCTTTGCTCAGTTTTTCAAGGAAACCTTTTTTGTGAAATGTAGCTGTATTTTGTATTTGGATATGAATTATTTTCTACTACTGAAATTGGTTTCAATTTAAAGGTTTATGATATCTTGAGAATCTGGTTAGTACCATAAAATACTCAGATCTCCCAAATTGGAAAGTGTATCATGATGAGCTGATCAATAAGTTCAGCTCCAAAAGGTGAGCTGTTTTCATTTATCCAAAAAGACCGCTCTGAAGAGGCCAGAGACCATGGAGCAGGGAACACATCAAGAAGAAACGAATCATCTGTATGTCTTCTTTGGAGAAATGTCTGTTTAGTTCTTTGGCCCATTTTTTGATTGAGTTGCTTATTTTTCTGGAATTGAGCTGCAGGAGCTGCTTGTATATTTTTGAGATTAGTTCTTTGTCAGTTGCTTCATTTGCAAAACCACAATGAGGTACCATTTCACGCCAGTCAGAATGGCTGCTATCCAAAAGTCTACAAGCAATATGTATTAGAGAGGGTGTGGAGAAAAGGGAACACTCTTACACTATTGGTGCGAATGCAAACTAGTATAGCCACTATGGAGAACAGTGTGGAGATTCCTTAAAAAACTGGAATATAGAACTGCCTTATGACCCAGCAATCCCACTACTGGGCATACACACTGAGGAAACCAGAATTGAAAGAGACATGTGTACCCCAATGTTCATTGCAGCACTGTTTATAATAGCCAGGACATGGAAGCAAGCTAGATGTCCATCAGCAGACGAATGGATAAGAAAGCTGTGATACATATACACAATGGAGTATTACTCAACCATTAAAAAGAAGGCATTTGAATCAGTTCTAATGAGGCGGATGAAACTGGAGCCGATTATACAGAGTGAAGTAAGCCAGAAAGAAAAACACCAATACAGTATACTAACACATATATATGGAATTTAGAAACATGGTAATGATAACCCCGTATGCGAGACAGCAAAAGAGACACAGATGTATAGAACAGTCTTTTGGACTCTGTCGGAGAGGGAGAGGGTGGGATGATTTGGGACAATGGCATTGAAACATGTATCATATCATATAGGAAACAAATCGCCAGTCCAGATTCAATGCANTTTCCAATCCTGTGGCCACTGCTGAGTTTTCCATATTTGCTGGGACATTGAGTGCAACACTTTCACAGCATCATCTTTCAGGATTTGAAATAGCTCAACTGGAATTCCATCACCTCCACTAGCTTTGTTTGTAGTGATGCTTCCTAAGACCCACTGGACTTCACATTCCGGGATGTCAGGCTCTAAGTGCGTGATCACACCATCATGATTATCTGGGTCTTGAATATCTTTTTTGTACCATTCTTCTGTGTATTCTTGCCATCTCTTCTTTATGTCTTCTGCTTCTCTTAGGTCCATACCACTTCTTTCCTTTATTGAGCCCACNAGACCCACTGGACTTCACATTCCGGGATGTCAGGCTCTAAGTGCGTGATCACACCATCATGATTATCTGGGTCTTGAATATCTTTTTTGTACCATTCTTCTGTGTATTCTTGCCACCTCTTCTTTATGTCTTCTGCTTCTCTTAGGTCCATACCACTTCTTTCCTTTATTGAGCCCACCTTTGCATGACATATTCCCTTGGTATCTCTAATTTTCTTGAAGAAATCTCTAGTCTTTCCCATTCTATTGTTTTCCTCTATTTCTTTGCACTGATCCTGAGGAAGGCTTTCTTATCTCTTCTTGCTATTCTTTGGAACTCTGCATTCAATAAGCTGTATCTTTCCTTTTCTCCTTTGCTTTTCACTTCTCTTCTTTTCACAGCTATTTGTAAGGCTTCCTCAGACAGCCATTTTGCTCTTTTGCATTTTTTTCCCCTTGGGGATGATCATGCTCCCTGTCTCCTGTACAATGTCACAAACCTCCATCTATAGGTCATCAGGCACTCTACCTATCAGATCTAGTCCCTTAAATCTGTTTCTCACTTCCACTGTATAATCATTAGAGATTTGATTTAGGTTATATCTGTATGGTCTAGTGGTTTTCCCTTCTCATTAAACTGACTCAAATGCATTCCTTTTTATAGCTGAATAATTTATTATTCAGTTCATCATAGGAGGGACAACTTTGTTCTTTTAATGTGAAACATTGGCTCCCTGATACCTTTGCTAAAACCAATTGGCATTTTTTATTTATATATAAGAAGAGAGCTGTCATTTTGTTCCTTATTATAAAATGTTTGTAAGTTATGAGATATGTTTAGATTTTTTATGTACCATTATCTATCTTTTGTGACACTTCTTTTGTGACTCAGCTGGTAAAAAATTCAAGTGCAAAGTTGGAGACCCCGATTCCATCCCTGCTTTGGGAAGATCCCATGGCAAAGGGAAAGGCTACCCACTTCAGTATTCTGGCCTTCTGTACTGGAGAGTTCCATGGACTGTATAGTCTATAGGGTCGCAAAGAATCAGACATGACTGAGCAACTTTTACTTCCCTTCACTATCTTAGTACATTATAGGGAGATCTGATTTAATTTTTAGAGAAGTTCCTTCTGTGAAGTAGTACTATTATAACTCCATTTATCATTTCAGGAATGAGTCTGAGAGGCATTTAATGTTCTGCTGAATATTACAAACCAATTTAAGGATGGAATCTTTAATGCAGTTTTATCAGTGTGGTTACAGTTCTCAGACTTTGGGTTGTGTTTCTCAACCCGAGATGGTTTTGCTCTTGGACTTATTTGTCAATGTAAGGTGAGATACTGCTAAACAGTCACAACACACGGGATTACATTCAACACAAGTAATTATCTTGCCCCAAATGTTAACCCCTAGATTGTGAGAAAACTCACTTACATCAGCATTTCTCCAACGCCATTGTGCATACAAATCACCAGGAATTCTAATTGAGGGCAAATTCTAATTGAATGTATTTTGGGCTCTAAGATTCTGCATTGCTAACAAGATCCTGAGCACTGTGAAGCTGCAGATTCTAGTCTGTAAGTCATACTTTGAGTAACAAAGCTCTGGTCCTGTGTTACATTCAGTTACAGGAATGTTTTGGTGTTCTTTCCACCAAATCATTTTTTTTCTTGGCTGTATCCCAGGGGACATGTGGGAACTTAGTTTCCTGATCAGGGATCAAACCCTCACTCCCTGCATTGGAAGAGCAGAATTTTAACCACTGGGCCATCAGGGAAGTCCCTCCAAATCATTTTTGTATGTAACTTTGAAAGAAAACTTTTCAGTCTCTGCAGAGGCTGTGATAAATTCTGTTTAATTTTTATGTAAGAGCTTTTGAGTGACAGACATCAAATAACATATAACAGAAAAAGCCTTGTGGTGGGCAGAATATGGGCCTTAAAATGCTGTCCACATCCTAATCCCATGAACTTTTGAATATGCTATCTTACAGCATAATGCTGGTAAATAAAAAAAAAAATGTTAATCATTGACCTTAAAATGAGAAGATTAGCTTGGATTTTCCAGGTTTGTATAAAGTAATCCTAATGGTCCTCTAAATGTGTTGACTAGAGGAAGAACTTGAATCAGAGAGAGATTTGAAGATGCTCTGCTGCACATTTTGAAGATGACAAAATACTACCTGATGTGAAGAACTGACTCATTGGAAAAAACCCTAATGCTGGAAAAGATTGAGGACAGGAGGAGAAGGGGATGAGATGATGGATGGTATCATTGACTCAATGGAAACAAGTTTGACCAAACTCTGGGAGATAATGAAATACAGGGAAGCATTGAGTACTACAGTCCAAGAGGTCACAAAGAATTGGCCATGACTTAGGGTCTGAAAAACAGTCAACAAAAACAACAAAAGCAAAAATAAACAAATGGGACCTAACTAAACTTAAAAGCTTCTGCACAACAAAGGAAACTATAAGCAACGTGAAGACAGCCTTTGGANGAGGAGAACATAGGCAAAACACTCTCTGACATAAATCACAGCAGGATCCTCTATGATCCACCTCCCAGAATACTGGAAATAAAAGCAAAAATAAACAAATGGGATCTAATTAAAATTAAAAGCTTCTGCACAACAAAGGAAACTATAAGCAAGGTGAAAAGACAGCCTTCTGAATGGGAGAAAATAATAGCAAATGAAGCAACTGACAAACAACTAATCTCAAAAATATACAAGCAACTTCTGCAGCTCAATTCCAGAAAAATAAATGACTCAATCAAAAAATGGGCCAAAGAACTAAACACACATTTCTCCAAAGAAGACATACAGATGGCTAACAAACACATGAAAAGATGCTCAACATCACTCATTATCAGAGAAATGCAAATCAAGACCACAATGAGGGACCATTTCACGCCAGTCAGAAAGCTGTGATCCAAAGTCTACAAGCAATAAATGCTGGAGAGGGTGTGGAGAAAACGGAACACTCTCACGGTGTTGTTGGGAATGCAAACTAGTACAGCCACTATGGAGAACAGTGTGGAGGTTCCTTAAAAAACTGGGAAAAGAACTGCCTTATGACCCAGCAATCCCACTGCTGGGCATACACACTGAGGNAATAAATGACTCAATCAAAAAATGGGCCAAAGAACTAAACACACATTTCTCCAAAGAAGACATACAGATGGCTAACAAACACATGAAAAGATGCTCAACATCACTCATTATCAGAGAAATGCAAATCAAGACCACAATGAGGGACCATTTCACGCCAGTCAGAAAGCTGTGATCCAAAGTCTACAAGCAATAAATGCTGGAGAGGGTGTGGAGAAAACGGAACCCTCTCACGGTGTTTTTGGGAATGCAAACTAGTACAGCCACTATGGAGAACAGTGTGGAGGTTCCTTAAAAAACTGGGAAAAGAACTGCCTTATGACCCAGCAATCCCACTACTGGGCATACACACTGAGGAAACCAGAATTGAAAGAGACATGTGTACCCCAATGTTCATTGCAGCACTGTTTATAATAGCCAGGACATGGAAGCAAGCTAGATGTCCATCAGCAGACGAATGGATAAGAAAGCTGTGATACATATACACAATGGAGTATTACTCAACCATTAAAAAGAAGGCATTTGAATCAGTTCTAATGAGGCAGATGAAACTGGAGCCGATTATACAGAGTGAAGTAAGCCAGAAAGAAAAACACCAATGCAGTATACTAACACATATATATGGAATTTAGAAACATGGTAATGATAACGCCGTATGCGAGACAGCAAAAGAGACACAGATGTATAGAACAGTCTTTTGGACTCTGTCGGAGAGGGAGAGGGTGGGATGATTTGGGACAATGGCATTGAAACATGTATCATATCATATAGGAAACAAATCGCCAGTCCAGATTCAATGCAGGATACAGGATGCTTGGGGCTGGTGCACTGGGATGACCCAGAGGAATGGTATGGGGAGGGAGGTGGGAGGGGGGTTCAGGATGGGGAACACGTGTATACCCATGGCAGATTCATGTTGATGTATGGCAAAATCAATACAATATTGTAAAGTAATTAACCTCCAATTAAAATAAATCAATTTATATTTAAAAAAAGAAAGGAAACAACCATTTGCTCTTCAGTTTCTTCCTGTGATAGTGGAAGCAGTAAAAACACAAATGCTCAGCTCCATCTTCATATTAGTACACACCTCAGTCATTCTGTCAAGAAAGAGCCTGGGGGAAATAAGATGCCCTACAGAGTTAATTCTTCTTACTTCAACTACAGGGAGACTGTTGATCTTTGCTGTTCAGCAGTCAGTCTCATAAAATCAGTTTCCTTGGTTTTCAAAATAAGAGTTTTTGAGATGTGTTTTTTAGAAGAGAGATTGCAGGATGGTGCAAGAACTTTGGGACAGGCATCAGATGACCTGGTTCTGATTCAGGTTCTACCAGTAGCTAGCTATGTGGCTTTAGACATGTCCCTTGCCTTCTCTCTATATCAGTTTTCTCGCACGTCAAATGGAAATCACTGCTTCACCTGCTTTGCAGGACTGATGTGTGCTTGAGAAAGTATACAGCTCTGGTCAAACTGCCGGATGGTAGAAACACAGTGGTAATTTAAAAAACTATGTTTGTGCCATTATGATGAGCAGTCTCGGTTCTATTCATTATGTTGCTTCTTCAGACAGGAACCCAAGCCAAAAACAAATCAGTTTCAGCAGGAAGGTTGTCTGATCTTGTCCATTTCATGTTTAATTGGTAACATAGAAATGGGAGATGGTTTTAGTTCATGTGATAAATGGATTTTAGTAGCATCTTCTTATCTTTCGGACTTCTTTGCCCCTTTCATCCACACTGGTTGACTTATTATGACATTCATTGACAAAGAGTGGCTTTACCCTTCCTATTCTAGTCAAGCGTTTGACTTGTTCTGTCAAACTCCAATAGTCAGTCACGAATGACAGTGTGGGCGTGTGTTATTCTTGGAGTAGTCAAAGAGACACACTTTTCTTCCACAACAAGTACATTTTTATGCAGGACTTTCCATGAGCATGACCCCAGGGTGATGGTTAGGGGAAAAGGAAAGAGTTTAAAAAAAAATGAAAACTTTGTACAAGATAGGAATACTTTTCATATGAAATATCTCTCTTTAAAAGAGATTTCCATTCGGGAAATCTAAAAATTTTTACTTTTTACCAGCTAGTTTTCACGTTTAGATCATTTTTACATGAGTTACTTAGCAGTCTTATTTTCTGCTCCTCTTAAGAACATCATTCCCTTGAAGAAATATTTTGGCATCCATTCTTGTTTTGCATAAGATTATTTTCTTCTTCCCACAAGGTCAACCCCAAAAGCAATGCAAGTGATGCTTTATCATTTTGTCATTCTGTGTTTTATGTGGATAGCACAAAGAAGGAATAGTATTAGAGACTTCTCTTCAGAAAACACATGGGTCAGGCTCCTCACTTGGAAACAAATCGGTTATCATCAGGTTTTTTTAGTTTCTTACATCGCGATTAAGATGCTGTTTCTGCCCTTTTTTATTACTTTGCACTTATGAGATGGATCCTCTGAACCAAACAAAAGCATGTTTTTCTAAGACTGAGTAACACCCACAGTGTTGGANTTCAGAAAACACATGGGTCAGGCTCCTCACTTGGAAACAAATCGGTTATCATCAGGTTTTTTTAGTTTCTTACATCGCGATTAAGATGCTGTTTCTGCCCTTTTTTATTACTTTGCACTTATGAGATGGATCCTCTGAACCAAACAAAAGCATGTTTTTCTAAGACTGAGTAACACCCACAGTGTTGGAGATTAAACTATAAGTTATAATGACCATGGAAACTAAGTAAAAGCAAGAATAGGAATCTAATATTTCTTCTAAATGTTAACATTTTCAATGATACATGTTCTGTATTGCAAAAGCAAAATAATATTGTCATTAATAGCTATCCCACAGAACCTTATATCTTTTTATGTTTTCAGTTTTCTTGGTGATATGTGTGTTTTGAGTACATGCAGAAAGCCTGAGGCTTTTTTTTTAAACCCATTTCCTTGTATATTCTTTTCTTTAAAAAAAAAAAAATCTATCCTCTATCACCTGGTCTCCTTTTTTTTTAAATGTGCAGATAATGAACACGTGTATATGGAGTTGTCACAAAAGCTTTATAAGTATTGTCCAAAAGAATGGAAGAAAGAGGCCAGCAAGGTACGACAATACGAAGTCACTTGGGTGAGATTACATTTATCAGCAAAATTATTTTGATTTTTAAAAAAGGTTTATTTTAGCTGTTATACATTAGGAAAACATCTTAACACTTTATATAGTAAAGATTTGGAAAGGGATATGAATTATAAGGTCTAAAATATCACATTAGTGAAGGATTAATAGCTTATAGCATGTAGCAAAAGAGTTTGAACATCTGCTAAAACAATATTGGACAATAACTTTTCCATAACCTTGGGATAATGTTTTGAAACAAAAATCATGGGAAAAGTATTTGTTCCTCTTCTTTGGCCACATTAGTTGTCAAAACTAACTGTCTAGAAATTATTAGTCATTTTAAAATCTGCTTTTACTGTCTTTACATTGATATTTTATTACTTTATTGAACCCGTGCCTTGCATTTGCATAGGAGAGCATTCACTAGGAACTTACCTAGTGTTCTCAAGATCACCCTCACAAAACAGTAATAATCCCCAGTGTGTAATCCTTGATCCTCCAATTTGTATTTAAGAATTCTTGGAGTAAACTGAAGGCTACTTCAAAGCCAACTACAAAGTAAGGAACATGAATGTCTAAATAAACAAACAGCATGTTAGAATTTGGTATGTGGAATGTCAGAGGAACAGGAGAACATTGTAATGAGGAGCAAATGGTCACCACAGGGGACAGAGCTGGGAGAGGAGCTGGATCTCAGCTAGAACTTTCCACTGGCATTTATTTTTATCTTCCCTTATGTTGTCAGTGGCATTACAGTGAATGAGTATCAGATAGTGATGATGCTTTATAACTTCCTGTTTCTGCATGGACAACTTTATACCTGCTGGACGCCCCTACTCATTAGAAGTAGATCAAACCTTTCAATGTTTAAAAAGTGTCTTTAAAATGATCTTTGTTGTTTTTGAAACCCACTTTTGAAGTAACTAAACACAGCCTGAGTTTTACACGTGTCTTTGTTTAGGGAATTGATCAGTTTGGACCTCCTATGATCATCCACTTCCGTGTGCAGTATTATGTGGAAAATGGCCGATTGATCAGGTATGAGGACAACGAGAAATTCCAGACCTTTCATTTTCCACAGTACTCATCTTCTGACGTATCAAATAAAGTACTTGTGTTTATTGTTGTTCTCCACCTGCTAGACTATAAAAGGGGAAGATTTTCTTTTTTAATTAATTTACTTGGCTGCACAGGGTCTTAGTTGCAGCACACAAGCTCTTAGTTTCCGCTTGTGGGATCTTAGTTCCCTGACTAGGGATCAAACCTGGACCCCCTGCATTGGGAGCACAGAGTCTTAACTACTGGACCATCAGAGAAGTCCCAAGAACAAGGGTTTTTAAAAAAAGAAAAAACAACTTGTGCACACACATGTATCTTCAGTCCCTAAAACAGAGGTAACAGTAGACACTCAATACATATTTGTTGAATGAACGAGTGGTAACGTTAGACTGTCAGTGAAGTTGTGAACAGTGTCACAGCTCACATTTTCTCTACTCCACATTTTCCATAACAGATCAGTCCCTGAAAAGATACTTCCTGTAAGGAGGAACTAGCACCTTTGTGAAAAGAGGAGAGGCTGGTTAATGCACTGTATTCTTTTCTGGTGGCAGGGTGAGAAAAAGGACAGCAGCGAGAACTCTGTCCTGTAAAAATGCATGGGTGTTTATATCGCCTGGTTTTCTTTTCACCTTTGGGGTCTTGCTTCTGTTCTTGGCAGTATCTTTAAAGCTCAGATTACACCCAATGGAGCTATCCTGTGAGAATCTTAGATGCAGTTCGGCAAGGGCAGGTAACTGATTCCTTTTCTGGAGGTGGGTGCCTGAGTACTACTCTGCACGTGATACAGACACAGAAGTCACCAGTTCAGAAGCTCAGATTAACATCTGTATACGAGGATTCAGTGCTGGAAGACTTTCAGAGGTGGTTTTGTCACCTGGTAGAAATTACTAGAAATGTGAACTCTGTGTTTCACTTATTTAAAAATTTTGAGAAACCCCATGTGAAAGGGACAAAGATACATTTAATGAGTTGTATCTGAGATTTGCTCTTAACATTTATATTATTGCCACATGCAAATTAAAAAGTAAAAAATATGAGCCCATAAAGGATGTTTTTAAAGGCAGAGAAACCTTTTTCGTTATTCTCAGTTTGTATAAAATCTTTACTCAGTGTACTTAATTGGAATGGAATGTGCTGGAAAGAAGAAAAATATAGTATTGAGCCACTAATTAGCCCCCTGGGACTAATGAATGTTTCATTAACCCCTATACTTCTGCCCTTTTCTCCAGTGATGAGCTAGTCCAAATGCTGTGTACTCAGCATTATACAAAGAAGTGCTCTGAAAAGTACTCTGTCCCAAGGGGAAAAAAATTACATAAATGCTTTATTTTTAAATTCTTCATTCTTAAATATGATCTTGGTTAAAATAAACCCATATGTTTTTATTATCATCAACTAATGAGCTATGAATCTCAGGTAAACATTCAACCTAAAATAATAAGGAGGCAAATACTCATTAAATACATAACACAAACACATTTTTTCCCCCTTGCATTTTTACTTTGATCACAGAGGTGTCCTGTTTGCCTGTGACATTTTTTGGAGCTTGACTATGTTTTGACCCAGTCATCACTCTTTAGTGTATTTAATGAGGACTATATTTATTTCTGACCTCAACAGATTGTAATGAGTGCACTATTACTGTTTCCGTTTGTGAGGACTATCATGATTTTGTGGCATGTACCTATAAAAGCACACCCATAAAGTAACATCTGCTTAATTAAAAAAAAAAAAAAAAAGGATTTTAAGAGAGTTTTTAGTTTATTCATTTTTAGAGGGAAAAAAACTATAGTCAAGCAAATTTTTTCTAGGAGAACATAGAAATATTTTTTAAAGGGCCTAGTGTATTTGTAATTTGCTCAGATGAAAATCAAAACAAAAAGGATACATGACATTAAAACCAGGATTGTCCCCAGATTTGTCCTTACTTATGTCGTGTGTGCAGCATCATGGTAGCAAAGTTATTTTAATACAGACAACGAATGCCTAGATTTCTCTTCTAATGCTTGTTCAACGTAGTATTTATTTACCACATTGGAGCGGCATGATTTAGATCTCGTTTGCATCCTCTGAATGATTCGAATGCCGCAGGCCTCAGGAAATGTTGCTTCTGCAGTCTGGGTCTTCTGGCCTGAGGTCCTGTCTCCCTGAGGCCTGAGGATAGCAGCAATCAGGCATTGACACAGCCTCCCCCTCTTCAGCAAGTGAGGCGGGGGAGCAGGAGGGGGCAGAGCAGAAGCGCTCCCGTCCCCAGATGGGCAGCAGGATTTGCGCCCTGTTTACATGCGTTTAGATTGTTCCATCAGAATGTGAGTTCCGCTTTCTTTTATTTTCCTAGTGACAGAGCAGCAAGATACTATTATTACTGGCACCTGAGAAAACAAGTTCTTCATTCGCAGTGTGTGCTCCGAGAGGAGGCCTACTTCCTGCTGGCAGCCTTTGCACTGCAGGCTGATCTTGGGAACTTCAAAAGGAATAAGCACTATGGAAAATACTTTGAGCCCGAGGCTTACTTCCCATCTTGGGTAGGCACTGTTTTCAGATCTAAAGCATTTTCTCTAGCACATTTCTAGTTCATTGTTCTAGTTCGATAGAGACATATCGACCCCTAAAATGTCTGCCCTCTATGTTAGACACATTGTGAGGCGCAATGGCAATGACAAAGAAACCAGTAGCGACCAGAAATAGTCAAGCTACTCANTTCAGATCTAAAGCATTTTCTCTAGCACATTTCTAGTTCATTGTTCTAGTTCGATAGAGACATATCGACCCCTAAAATGTCTGCCCTCTATGTTAGACACATTGTGAGGCGCAATGGCAATGACAAAGAAACCAGTAGCGACCAGAAATAGTCAAGCTACTCATGCAGCTTCAAGAACTGGGAAGCCAGGTGTTTGATGGCCTAGGCACGCTCCATGACACCCGGGTACACAGTTCACACTTGAGAGCGTGGCACACACAGTCTCTCCACGGACTCGACCTGTACGTAGGTAATGAGGAAGAGGATGGCTGTCCATCCTAAAGGTGCTGGAACTGGGAATTTGCCAGCCTTCTTTTGAGATTTACTCAGCCTTGACTTTCTTATTTACTCTTAATTCGAGCAGCACTTTTCCCCTTCAGAAGGAGAAAAACACTATTCTTTAAAAAGTGACATCATTCGCATCTTTTCCTGTGCTGAGAAAACAAATATAAGTGAACTGCTTGTGCTGACCACCATCTCCTTCACTATCAAAAGAGGAGCCACCCCCTTCCTTCAGCAAGAAAATGTAGGTTATTTGAGCACTGACTGTCTCAGCCATCCTTCCTCCACCGTTCTCTGCTGACATCACTTCCCGTTCTTCTCCAGGTCTCTGCTGAGGCATCTCTCTCTTCTATATCTTCAGCCTCCACTCGAACTAACTCCTCTTAAGTTCGAACATACTTTGGTTCACGCCTTCCTGTCTTCAGGGGAGGAAGGAGGGAGGGAAAGAAGAGCTACCAATCTCTCCTTCCCTTCTCAGTAAAGCTTCTTGAAAAAGTGATGTAAATTTGATGTTTTAGCATCTTTACTTTGACATGTACTCCTCAACCCACATCTATCTGCCTTCTTTCCTCACCAGCCCCTCCACTCATGGCACTGTCCGTAAGGCCACCAGTGACCTTTAAGTTGCCAAATCCAGTGGACACTTTTCACATCTTTTTCGCGGTGTCTCTGCTGTGATTGACACTTAGTCACTCCTATCCCAGGAGATCTCCAAATTGATGCTTTTTACAACCACTTATGTGCTGGCACCTCCCGAATCTGTTTCTCTCCCTGTGTCTGTAGGACAGATGTTTACCCGCAGGCACCTCAAACTCACAGTGCCCCAGGTCAGATTTCTCTGCTTCCACCTCAGTTCTGTGTGCTCCTACCTCTGTGTTCACAACCTCAGCCAGTGGCCCTGGTCCCCTAGAAACTTAAGAGTCATTCAGGCTCTTCCTTAACACTCTTCTTTTACCTTGCCCCATCTAGTCAGGAGAACATCCTCTGATATAAACCCTTGATTCCCCATCACTCCACTTAGGAAATAAAATTCTCTTGTATTTTTGTTGCTGTTAACTTCCTAAACATTACTGCATCCCCACCCCAACCCAGGTCATGATTCCTCCCGTTTCCCAGGTGCCAGCTCTCGTCAGCACTCACCAGTAGACACTTGTCGCTGTCCAGGCTTTACTTCACAGCTTGCAGAGAAGTCGATTTTGCTTCTTATTTAAACCTTCAGCTGCAGAGTGAAAGCCTGAGTGCCAAACATGACCTAGGAACTTCCCAGCTCATGGTCCCTGCCAGATTTTGCACCTTCCTCTCTGGCTGTCCTGCACCTCGTGTGCTGTGCTCCGGCAGCACTCAGCATACTGTGTCTCCACAGCTCCTGTCGTTTTGCACTTTGGGCCTTTCCGCCTGCAGCTTCTTTAGCTGGTGAGGCACCCTCCCTGTTTTACCTGTCTGCTCCTGCTCATCGGCCCAGATGTGTTCTCTGGACGGACTCTCTAGGTGCCCAGGGCCCTTCCTCTGGGCTCAATAAGACCCTGAACAAAAGTATTTTATTTTCAAATATTCTGCTTATCTCTTGCCCCCAGTAATCTGAGTGTTTCTTAAGATATCCTAAAGAACAGGTGTAAACTTAACCTTTTCTGTGTCTTCGGCATTTCACGTCGTGGTGCTCAATACAAGCTTCTGTTCATGGACTGACTGTGCTTCAGTTGTTGAAGAAAAGCCACAGAGGGCATCAAGCTATTACGTAGCAGTGCCTGTGAGACCAAAAGTAGCCAGTATTTCCATTCTCTAGTTATTATCAGGTTCTCATGGACTCTTAGTCTTTAAAGCAGAGCTTCCCAATTACTGTGCCATGGCGCCCAGGGTACTGAGAGACCAGCTTCCTTGACCCTTGTGATCACCAGAACCACCTATTATATATACTTCACTGCCCTTTTAAATACTATTCTCTATGGGTTCTTTGACCTGAAAAAGGTTGATAAGTACTGATTTAAATGATCTTCATGTAAAAGGAATCTGGAAGGAAAAAATCTTTAACAAGTTATCAGCAAAACTTGATTATTGGGCAATAATTCATCATGTTTAATACTCCTTAAAATATTCATAGGAAGAAAAATATGTCAATAACTATATAAAAACTGATAAAACTAAAAATTCTCTAATTTTAAAATTCTGATCATTTTGAGCACTAAAAATTCTTTTTGTTCATTTTGCATACTTCTTTCCATCTTTTATCATCTTCATGAAGTCAGCTAAGACTTTAACTTATCAATACCTTTTTTTTGAGCCTGTAGCTACTGGAAACTATATTTTTGAAATCTGAAAGTTTAGACTACTGTCTGATGAAAACTAAAGTTGCAGTAAATTGTAATGAATATTTGAGTGAAATTGTTTTCTGCTAAGCATTTGAATAGAGTATTCATATCAGCCTCTTATGCAGAAACCAGAAATGTTTCTAAGAATTCCTTGCAGTCCTCTGCCTTCTTTGGATTGAGAGCCTCCCACTTTGTGGCTGTAATTTTAGGAGAGTTAAGTAGGATCCAGAACCTGAAGACGTGCTAACAGTAGCTGTATTTCATAGTACCAATAATTCTGCAAGTATAAACAATTATGTGGACAAAATTGTGCAAGTTTGCAAGTTTTCTTTGTTAGTAATTTTAAAGCCAAGAGAACATATTTTTCCCATTTCTTATGATTTTTCTTCTTAGATATGAAGTACTGCAGCTAAACTGACTCTGTACCTTCGAGTATTAGCTTGTCCAGCCTAGTAACGTCACAGGTGGTCAAAAGAGAATCAGTGTGAGAATTTCCTGTTGGAAATCAGCCAGTTTCAAGGGCCTATTTTCGGTTCTCTGCCTTTCATCATTTGTGGGGTGAGGGTCGTGTTATACTTGAATCCTTCCAACAAATGTTGCATTGCGCTCCCCTTGTATCCCAACAGGTTGTTTCCAAGAGAGGGAAGGACTACATCCTGAAGCACATTCCAAACATGCACAAAGATCAGTTTGCTCTGACAGCTTCTGAGGCTCATCTTAAATATATCAAAGAGGCTGTCCGACTGGATGACGTCGCTGTTCACTACTACAGATTGTATAAGGTACAAAATTGCAGTAAGTCTGCAGCTGTATCTTCTTGATCAGGAGAAGTGTTTTTTTTTTTTTAATTTTGGTTGTTTTTAAAATGGATTTTTAGAAGAGTTTTTATTTGAACTGCTGTTTGTCATCATAAGTCAGTCTTGGAGTCAGTGATGTTTTTCTTTGGGCCTGAAAGCAGGAGTGAGTCTTTTTCATGGTTCTGATATTGAGATGACAAGTGGCTGTAGATTGTGCTTTTGATTTTTCAGTGATTATGAAATAGTTATTCTCCTCCTTCCCAAATCTGCATTTCTGCCTTGGGGTCTACTTCTTTGATCAGTAATTATTTAATAAGTGAAGCCACACCTGCACTGTATCCATTAGTAATAAGAGCTCCACCACAGCAGCCAGTGTTTATTGAGTTTTGTATTTATGGGAACACTTCATATCTATCCTTTCTTAAAAAATACTCATAACTCTATAAGATAGGACTGTAATCTTCATTTTACAATCAGGGATACATACCAAAGATCACAAAACTAGTAAACGACAGGAGTCAACCCATGTCTGCTTACGAGAACCTTTGTGCCTGAATCACTGACTTTCTTGCTTCTCTCACTCTGGTTTGTTCCTTCTTTTGTCCTGTGTCCTTGTGTTCTGTGTTCTTGTGTCTCTAGCCTCATTTGTCCATTCTGAGTCAGAGGTCACACATCCAAATAATAACTGGGGCGAGTCTCACAGAGAATCACTGGCAAAACTATTCACCACATTCTGTCTTCTCTCCCTTTTCTCCACCACACTCCTCTCCCTATTCCACAAGTATCACTTCCATGGTAAGGACCCCTCAGTTCCCACCTGAGTATTCAAAAGCATATTTATTCTCCAACCAAATAGGATGAGGTGGTTCAGAGTGTGGTCTGTTGTATCCAGCTTGCTGGGATTAACTCCCAGCTTCAGCCCTTACTGGGTAACCTTGGGCATGTTACTGTGCTTTGGCTTCCCCACAGATAAATGGAGATGGTAAAAAACCCAATAAATTCTGAGGTTTATTAAAGACTAAAGGAATTAGTGGGTGAAAAGTGCTGAAAACAGTGCCCAGCACACATTAAGTATGATGTTAAACGTGTTTCTGTTACCACTATCTTTGTTATTATTAGGTTTGTTATTTCTGCTACACCCTTGTGGTAAGATAAGCATAATTAGGCCATTAGACACTGGACCATAGATCAGTTATATTGCTGGGTAATTTTCTTGGCTGGTTCAAAAAGCTTAAAAAGAGAGCAAAGGATGTTATTTTTTCCCCTTTCATGCCCAAGAGATGCTTTGTTAATGCCCTGTCAAGTTGGAAAGACAAAGACTTCCACAAGATCTCTTCAGTTAAATTCCTAAAAGACTAAGTTCTTGTTTTTCTTTTAAGAGAGTTCATTGTGACGCCTCAACTTATAAGAGAAAATGAAAATTAATGACAGTTTTGACAAAGAGTTTATATTTTAAAATGTATCAGAAGTATGAATGATACATTGGAGAGAGTATGGCTTTAGAATCAGATCATCAGTTAGAAACCCTCCACCGGCACTCCCTCTTGCTAGGATCCTGGGGGACTGTCGCTGCAGTACTGGGCATCTCTTCAGTGGAAATTATCCTATACATATCACAGGTCAGGAAGGATTCAACAAGATGATGAATCTGAAATGGCCAGATGGCATACTTGGCACATTAGTGAGTGCTCAGTAAATATTGGTTGCTTTCTATTTGCTAGGGAAGCTTTGGTATTTTAAAGAATCCTATTAAGAATCCTTTAGTAGATAAAGTAGATAGCTCTAATTTATCTTTCATGTAAAAATTAATTTTTCAATTTGCTCAAAGTGTGCTACTTTTACATGGCATAAAAATCACTCTGGCCTCCTTAAAACAATGCTAACGAACTGATTGAGGTGGAGAAATAGATATTTTTTTTCCTTATGGAGAGAATTTTCATTCTTTAAAGAAATTAAATGACTGCCATTAAAAGTGCTTCATTTAAGACCTGTTTATAAAATGGAGGCAGGAGATAGGAGATTTAAAACAATAACAAACCTCTGTACCTCTCGCCCAGTGATACATACCTCATACACACACAACCAGCATTTTTATGAACACAGTCTTATTTCTGGAAGCAATCAGAACAGCCTTGACAGGGATATTGGCCTAAATTCATAGTGATGAATTGGTTTCTCCTGTTAAACCTATACTGTATGTGCCTTTGTTGATGTAAAGAATATTAGTGGGGAAAAAAAAACAGCCCCAGTAGTGAATATAGGTTCTATCTACTATGCCAGCTGAGGATACGTTTTCTAAAAATACTTCTTTCCATGATCATGCAAAAACTGGCACTGAACATAATAAAAAGCTGTACATACTCATTTTTTTAATTGAGAAATCTCATACTGAAAATAGTGACTTAGCAATTTTATTTTCTATTTTGAACTTTACATCATACAACCACTTGTTACAGATGAGTGCTTAAAAGATGTGGCTAAGTACAGTAGTTTTCCCTTATACTTGTTGTGGTGTATTTTTTTTTTTCAGTTTATGGTTTAGCTGGTTGAATGTATATCATATGGGCAGGTGATAATTGAACTTCTTAAAAATAAGTGCTTTTTCCAAACTAACATAATGTAAAGCTTTATAACTTTCAACTATCTTCATGAGAGAGCATTAACTATTGACTTCAGTTCAGTTCAGTTTAGTTGCTCAGTCGTGTCCGACTCTGCAACCCCGTGGACTGCAGCACTCCGGGCCTCCCTGTCCATCACCAACTCCTGGAGCTTACTCAAACTCATATCCATTGAGTCGCTGATGCCATCCAACCATCTTATCCTCTGTCATCCCCTTCTCCTCCTGCCTTCAATCTTTCTCAGTGTTAGAGTCTTTTCCAGTGAGTCAGTTCTTTGCCTCAGGTGGCCAAAGTTTTGGACCTTCAGCTTCAGCATCAGTCCTTCCAATGAATATTCAGGAATGATCTCCTTTAGGATGGACTGATTGGATCTCCTTGCAGTCCAAGGGACTCTCAAGAGTCTTCTCCAACACCACAGTTCAAAAGCATCAATTCTTCAGCACTCAGCTTTCGTTATAGTCCAACTCCCACATCTATACATGACTACTGGAAAAACCATAGCTTTGACTAGATGGACCTTTGTTGGCAAAGTAATGTCTCTGCTCTTTAGTATGCTGTCTAAGTAGGGAAGCCCATTAACTATTCAGGCTTGCCTCTAACTTTTATTTCTGAGTTGGGAGATTTAACCAGTTTTAAATACACAAAATCTACTGCACCTCAGAATATAACTATGACATTATATTCAAGATTCTAACATCTGAGAAAAGATGTTAGACAGAAGGTGAAAAGCGGCTTCCCAGGCAGCTCTAGTGGTAAAGAACCCACCTGCCAATGCGGGAGATATAAGAGACACTGGCTTGATTCCTGGATAGGCAAAATCCCCTAGAGAAGGGCATGGCAACCCACTATGGTGCTCTTGCCTGGAGAATCCCGGGCTACAGTCCATAGAGTCACAAAGAGTCAGGTACAACTGAAATGACTTAGCATAGCATAGACAGTTTTAAAAAAATTGATGTAAAAGTAGCAAATAGTCTTACCAGAATTCTCAGTAACACACGAATTTAGAATATTGTCAGATACGAAAGTGTTTATAATGTAGTAAAAACATTAAAACTCTGAAATCTCAAAGATTTAAAAAGTAGAAAATATCATTATTGATTTAATATGTACCCATGATTTTCTTGTATCTTACAGGAAAAAAGGGATGCAGAAAGGCAAAGCTATTTTAAGTAAAAAGCTTTCAAATACTGAAATTCATCTTTCATTCTTTGGTGCTGAATTGTTTCTTACAGAAGAAAGATACACTTTTTCATATAACTTTATTCCTACAGGATAAAAGGGAAATTGAAGCTTCTCTGACCCTTGGATTGACCATGCGGGGAATACAGATTTTTCAGGTTAGTTAATGGGGAATAGGTGTCCAATGGTATCCACTATGTCTTAACTCTGACAGTGTGCCTGCCTGGTCCTGTGCTGTGTTCACTGGTCCCATTTCCAGCCATTGATTGGCTACTACTTCTCATTTGCCCAGCACAGGTGTGGATAATGTGGGACAGACAAAGTGGAACAGTCTGATCCTTGACAGCAGTAAGTCCTCTAGAACAGAAAATAGCAAACCAAAGACTGGCCCACATTTATCACTCACAGATCATTAATATCCAGACATTTTTCCTTGCGTGTCATTAATTTTTAGCATTCTTTTTATCATCTGGTGCATCCGTAACTATGGAAAGAAAAATGACTTTGTGATAAAGTATCTGACCCAGACGTTTTAATTTCCGTTACAATTTTCCGATAAAACTCATCTGTTGAGTAAGCAGTTCCTGTCATCTTTCTGCAGGTGGGATGGTGTTATCATCCCGCCATCAACAGGGGAAAGAGGAGGTCTGTGAGACCTGGGAGAACATGAGGGTGCCTTGTCTTTGGTATAGGCAAAATACCCAGTTATGAAAGTCTGAGTGCCTTATCTCATCTCTCGAATGCCTGAGTCTTCTGGACTTTTTATTTAAATTTAGAGATGGGCCAGAAGGGAAAAGATTACCTTGAAAGGCAACGTAGTCACTGAGGAACCCAAAGTGGCAGAATTGTATCATTTCTTTCTTAATTACTGTCTGCATGTCTCTAAAGAGAGTTGGGGACCTCTTTCAGATTTTAATTACTGTATTTTAGTTTTCTGGGAAAGAAGTTAGAGCTATTTTAGAGTATCTGTCAGTTTCCTCGGTAACTCTATGTGCATAACTTATACAAGTTATAAGTAACTCATCATTCTTTCCACAGAATTTAGACGAAGAGAAACAATTACTTTATGATTTCCCTTGGACCAATGTTGGAAAGTTGGTGTTTGTGGTAAGTTTAAAATAACCGACTAAAATACTCATCTGTTTGTTTTTGTGGATTTTTGTTTTTTAAACAAAATATTGTTTCAGGCAGAAAAGTTGATGTTTTCTCAAAATTGAAGATGAAAATAGTTAGCTTTCCTAGATTCTTACGCATGTGCTGTAATTATAATCCTTGCCACTTTTCAGTAGTGAACCTGAAATCACAGAGTCTTACAGTGAAAGAAATCACCAATTTTAATTTGTATGTCTGGTCCCCACCACTCTACCCTAGTTGCAGAAAAAATGTGATGGGAAAAGTTCAAGATGAATTCATCAAACAGAATTATTTTTTAAAGTGTACAGCAGAGGGATTAGAAAACAGAAAGCTGTAATCAGAGGGCAGATTATTCTTAGCTTGGGGGTTGGCCTGTTCTTTTGGAAGTTAACTTCTCTTGAATAGAGAATAAAGAGTGATATAAAAAGATGTTTCTATTAATACCTGTCTGTTGAAAATCTTCATTATGAGGAAAGGGCTACAACTCTTAACAGGAAAAGTACTTTTTAGATTATTGAGAACAATACACTTTCTTTTGTCAGAGCAAATTCTTGTTTTTCCCAGCTGTTTCACTTTTTTGCCAGCTGTATCCATTTTGGGGAAGAGTTCAGAGAATAACAGTTAATTATATGTCTTTCTAGTGGTCATTAAAATTCATAATTTTGCTTTGTTCCTAAATTACTGGAAGAAATACACAAAGAGAGGAAGAAGATAAGGATTAAGACACATGCTTCTTTCCAGCAGGAAGATGGCCTATATAAATAAAGAGCCAGATCGCATTTGGGCACTGATCCCACACTGCCCTGTGAGTTAAAAGACCTGTTTCTGACTTTAATTCAGATTGGGCACAGTTCAATCTGATTTCACTTTACTCATACATTAAATGGGGCCTGACCTGCCTCCTCCTCACTGGCTCTTTCTCCTTCAAGCTTTTTGTGAAAGGAGTGGAGCTATTTGTAAATGAGAAAATTATTAATCCACTTTCCCCCTTCATGTCTCCAATTAAGTACTAATAAAATACACTTATAGAAATTGAATTTTTAAGGGTCTTGCACCAAGTGGTTCCTAAATCTAGGTGTGCATCACCTTCATCTGAGGAGCTTGTTTAGATTTCTCCGCCTCACCCAAGAGATTTTTGATTCAGCAAATCTGGGGCAGAGACTAGGAATCTGTTTTGGCAAACTTCCCAGATGATTCTTCTTGTAGCCAGCCCAGCCCTGCCTAGTTGTATGACTCTGGGCATATCACTCAACATTTCTGTGCCTTGGTTTCTTCTTTACAAAATGGGGATAATGGACCACCCCCTTGGGCTTCCTTAGTGGCTTAGATGGTAAAGAATCTGCCTACAGTGCAGGAGACCTGGGTGCTATCCCTGGGTCAGGAAGATCCCCTAGAGAAGGGAATGTGTACCCACTTCACTATTCTTGTCTGGAGAATTCCGTGGACAGAGGAGCCTGGTGGGCTGCAGTCAGTGGGGTTGCAAAGAGTCGGACATGACTGAGTGACGAACACTTTCACTGGCCGTAGACTTGTGAGGACTGAGTAAGTTAATACATGTTTAGTGCTCATGAAGTGTAAGTTACAAGCATTCTATCATAGCATTGAGATCTGGTGGTGGTTCCTTTTAAAATGGAAAGTCAAGAGGTAAGAAATTCCATCCATGTCTGAATTGCTTTGTGCTGACTTTCAGTGTGTAGTTAAAATACACCTCCTTTTTTGGTTTACCTGTCATCTCCAGCCGAGAATCAGTGTCTGGAAGACTCATTTCTGTAGTCCTGCTATCCTCAGTTCAATTCAGTTCAGTCGCTCAGTCGTGTCCAACTCTTTGCAACCCCATGAATTGCAGCCTACTGTCCTATTCCTTGTCAAAAAAGTTAAAGGAATTCATAATATTCTGTAACTGAAAGGAACTTTGCCACACCCTCTCCCTCCCTCAATTTAGAACTTCGGGTTAATGATCCCAAAGCTGGTGAGTGAGATTCCTCCACTGACAGATACTTACGTACCACTTGCACATCTTCTTTCTCCTTCCTGTCTCATCCCTCCAGCTGTCCATCTGGCTTCCAATTCCCTCTTTTATCTGACTAAAGAGTTTTTCATTTTTTGTTTCCACCCCATAATTTACCATAAGCTGTAGTTACTTTATGTATTTAATCATCATCTCTACCACCAGAATGTAGCAACAAGAGCATATGGACTTGGTCATATGCACTGTTGTTTTCTCAGCAACTAGAAAAGTGTTTGACGTCTTGTCCGCATTCAACAAATATTTGAATGCATTACTCTTCTAGGGCTTGTGGTCTTGTTTACTGAGTTAGGGTGTTGGGATTACATTTGAGAATGCTTTCATGATGGGCCCTTCTCTTCTCCATGACGTAAATAGCCTGGCCAGCCAGAGAAACCACAGATGGAACCAGAGGACCCTGGCTTGGCACTTCCCTGAATTTTTGGTGATCCTCTATCCTGTGACGTTTTTGAAAAGGAAGGCAGTAATGTACTCCTCAGGGAACTTTGGATGGAGCCTTAAGCATCTATTTCTGAGTCTGCAGTTTTCCTTACTTACTAGGAAAGAAAGTGGACCTTGACACATCAGAGACTTGTCTTCCTGACTTGCTCTTGCCCTCCACAGGGTAAGAAGTTTGAGATTCTCCCGGATGGCTTGCCTTCTGCCAGGAAGCTCATCTACTACACGGGGTGCCCCATGCGCTCCAGACACCTTCTGCAGCTCCTGAGCAACAGCCATCGCCTCTACATGAACCTACAGCCTGTTCTGCGCCACATCCGGAAGCTGGAGGAAAACGAAGGTATCGCAAGATCTTGGGCAGGAAGCAGGTGGTACTTTCGCCACCCATGGCCCCTTACTCTACAGCTGCCAAGAACTGGGGCTTTAGTCTCCTGAAGAGTGGGACCTGGGGACCCCCAGCCTCTCCAGGTTCCCAGCAGCGTTGCTTTTTCCATCTCAGCAGTCCTGGAAAGCCCGCCCCCAGCCTGGTCAGCATGTCTGAGATGATCCCTGCTATTTAACTGTCCTAGCAAACAGTCTGTTTAAAGTTTCCCTGCATTCAACTTGAAAGTCCGGAAAGCCACTACGTGGAAGCACAGGCTAAGGTTTATCTGCTTACCAGCTTTTATCTGCATCTCAGGGTTTTGTTTATACACTGGTCCACCTTGGGGCTGTTATGTACAGGCTCTCTGAAATTCCTTGCAGCGTGATTATTCCTTATGTTAGAGTGACAGTAAAGGTGGGCCACAGGATATCTCCAGCCTTTTGTTGACAACTAGGAAGCCCCTTGTCTGGCTCAGCAAGAAAGAAAACAAAGGAGAGAAGATTTTACAATTGAGGATCTTGTTAGCCTGTCCTATCGGGGAGCAGGGGCGGTTTGCTGAGACACAGAATAGAGCAGTGCATTTGGGGCTTCAGAGTTCTGAGCCATGAAAAGGGCAAGTCTTGGTGAGGAGAGGAAGACGAGGTGGAGGCTTCTAACAACAGACTTCAACTTCACAGTATTAACCTGATGGTTAGCTCTTTATCTCCTGTGGTTACTCTGTACAGCACACTCCAGTTTCACACCCAAAAATGCTACTTTGCATATTTGGTCTTTCAGTGCCTTCAATTTTTTTGCAAACTCATGTTATAGTAATTGTTGGTAATTTTATTGGATTTGATTTGCGGTATTTGCATGAATTAGGATTCAGATTCATATTAACTTAGGTCCATGTCGGAAACACACTTTGACCTCTCAGACCTCACTTTTCCTATAGAAACAAGACAAGTACCTGTCCTCTCTTAACAAACAAAAATCCTTATAGAGGTTTAAACACAATCTGATGGATGTTTCTCAGAAGCTGCCTCTCAATTTAAATGAGGCCCAGTTTGGAGATGCCATTGTAATTTAAGTAGCAGTTAGAACATGAATCATTTTCCACTGTCTGCCACCAAACTGCGTTTGTCTTTGGAGAGAAGTAGTCTCACTGTCTAGTGTACTGGCTTCCCCTGCTGCCAGACTGCCAGTTCTTCCCCATGATGACTCATCAGTGTAACAAATGCATGTATCTGCCAGACGCTGACATGAAGATTAGGAATTTAAATGGGCAGGAGCACCAGGAAAGCTTGTGAGAATAGGTGACTTAGGTGCTGCTGCTGCTGCTGCTAAGTCGCTTCAGTCGTGTCCGACTCTGTGCAACCCCACGGACAGCAGCCCACCAGGCTCTCCCGTCCCTGGGATTCTCCAGGCAAGAATACTGGAGTGGGTTGCCATTTCCTTCTCCAGTGCATGAAAGTGAAAAGTGAAAGTGAAGTTGCTCAGTCGTGTCCGACTCTTCGCGATCCCATGGACTGCAGCCTACCAGGCTCTTCTGTCCCTGGGATTTTCCAGGCAAGAGTACTGGAAAATCCACGGACAGAGGAGCCTGGTAGGCTGCAGTCCATGGGATCGCGAAGAGTCGGACATGATTGCAGAGCCCATCATTTGCCAAGTTGGCTTCATTCCTGAATGGCCAAACTTGCAACTTTGGGAAATTCATTTATTCCAGCAGCTCTCTGCCCACAGCATTTTAGTAAATTCTTGTTTAGGTGACTGTAACGTGAGCCCCTTGTACCCTGAAAGAATTAATGAACCTCCCCTATAGGTCCTAAAGAAAAATTACAAAGAATGTTGAGTTCTTAAGAGGGGAGGGCTTTGTTATCAAGTGTAGTACCGAGTGCATGTGAGAGCTTATGTGAATGGGGCAGTGAGAATGACAGTGATGCAGACTGGATCTTTGATGTGGGTATGTGTAGATACATTTTGCAGATATGTCTTTTTTTTTTCTTCCACATCTTTACATTCTTCTGCTTAGAAATCCCGGCAGATCTGAAGAAAATGTGAAACTAAGTTCCTTTGGATTAACGTTGGCCTGAATTCAGTTATTTCACCCATACTTAAGGACTGCAACATTTTTTTTTTAAAGCTATTAACATTAGCCAAAATCACAGCATGAAAAGAATCTTTATTTTTCTTAATTAGATTTAATCTAGTATCACCTTGTCTGAAACACTATTTTTGCATTTTATAGTAAAAATGATCACAAGAATCCTATTGTTTTAAAAGAGATGGATAAAAGAATGCTTTCTGTCATTAAAATCTTTTTTCAACTCAGTTTTACTCAATAGCTAGGGTTTATTCTTAGGTTTTATGTCAAGAGGATGCATTGACTTGCATTATGGTCCAAAATAACACGAAAAGTTTGGTGTTCTGTGGGCTTTTACAACAGATGATTTGCATTGTTGACACCAGTGATTACTAGGGGGTGAGCGGTTGCATTTTATATTTCTTAGAATAAATTTCAAAATTCTTTCAACATTTCCCTCATTTGTAACTGATTGGTGTGAAACTTCTTAAATGTTTGCAGAAGGTCTAAGAGATGAAAAGCACCATAACAGGAGTAGAAGCCAGCCCGTGGAACACCAAGGCTGTGCTGACATGTTGACAGGAAGTAATTCAGGCTAGGCTCTTATTAGCTAGAGGACAAGTTGGCAAAGTACTTGTTTTCTAGTGAGAGAGTGTGTGACTATAGAATAACTAGTTGACTCCAAATCTGTCAGAAATTTGAGAGTAAAAGGGCTATTTTTAAAGATATAGAAAAAAATTTTTTAATAGAGCTACTGTTATCAGTTGTCTTAGAGCTTAAGACTTTTTTTTTTTTTTTCACTTTTTACCCTTCCAAGGGCCATGTGCCTATTGTATTGAAACTACAACAAATAGAAAGCATATGGGAATTTTGCAAACCCCCTTTTAGCTCTTCATCTCAACTCCTGCTGCCTTAGCAAATAGGACTCATTAGAACCCAGCCTAGCCCTAAAAAGATGGGCTATAGATGGATGTACTTTTGTAGCAGTGATGTGTGGTTAGGCCCTGATGTCTGGTTCCATTCTGCCTCACTGTGAGTATTGCTACACACACCTCTTTGCACCAGCTTGAGTCCGTAGAAGTAACATGAATAGGCTGGAGCCCAGAAGTGTATACACCATCATCTCCAAGCAGTGTTGCCGTTTTGCATCCTGGAGCGCATGTCTTCTCTTTCTGTTGATGTCCCTTTCTTCCCCGGGGAAGCCTGTAGTGATTATACTTTAGGCTGGATTCAGACATCAAGAATACAAGTATTTTTACTTAACCAAGAGACAAGACAAATCCATTAGCAGACCCTTGAGAACCCAAATAGTCTGGTTTAGTTAGCAGTTTCTGAAATAGTATCAATTCAACATTCCCCAAGTGCACTCTTCCTTTTTAACATTGTTCTGATGTGTTATTTCTCATCAGCATTAAAAATACAAGGCTCTTCCTTTGTTTTAAATTTCTGACCTCAAGCACAAAAATAGTATGTTTGTATCAGCTGTATACCTGTAGCCCAGTTGTAAATTTGTGCCTTTATGTAATGGTTAGCATTCGATAAAAGGGACTTTACAATATTGTGTCTTTGTCTGCATTAAAGATCTGCACCAGCTTGTTAAATAACAGTTTTATCAGTCAGAGGCTATGTGGATATAAATCAGCAAACCAGAGTGATTACTATGTTTTCTTAATAGATTGTGAAGTCTCATTAGTTCAGCCTAAATGGAGAAAAGCAATCTTAATCTGTGAAAATCTCAGTTCTAGAATTTTTTGAAAGAAATTCTGAGAAAAATAAATAGTTTTATTTTAAATTGTCTTCAACAGTTAGAGCTAAGTTAGCAATGGACCAAACTGAACAGATGAACAAATCAAATGAAAGGCAGTTAGCATAAGTATACTTATGAAACCATTTCTATGGCAGAGTTTCTGAAATTATCTGTTGAGAAGGACCAGATTTTTTAAAACTTCGAATCCACCATGCACTGATACTTTTGCAAAATTCAAAGTCTCATTATTGGATGTCCTGGCAATATCAGATCGCTCTGAAAGTTTCTAAATGTTTATTCTCAATTCCTAAACTTATTCCATTTTGGACAAATAACAGTTTTCAGACAAGAAGTGGTCTTATCATCCACATCGAGTAGCATTCTTCTGCAGTGTTTGAAACTTTAAAGCTTTTCGAGTAGTCAAATCCCTGCCTCAGCTCTATTGTACCGGGATTTATTCATTTTGCAGTCTTCTTACATAGAGTTCCTATCAGAATTATCAGCACTTTCCAGTCACTCACTTCTAAATGTGAAATTGTATTTGTTCGTGGCCTGATGACTGCCCTGGGCTAACCACCCATTCCTCCTGCCTTGGTTGAGTGTAATGACGAGTTGTGTTCCTCACCACACAGAGAAGAAGCAATACCGGGAGTCTTACATCAGCGACAACCTGGACCTTGACATGGACCAGCTGGAGAAGCGGTCGCGGGCCAGCGGGAGCAGCGCCGGCAGCATGAAGCACAAGCGCCTGTCCCGTCACTCAACCGCCAGCCACAGCAGCTCCCACACCTCGGGCATTGAGGCCGACACCAAGGCCCGGGATGCGGGCCCCGAGGACGCCTACCCTGGCAGTGCCATCCACCGCAAGCTGAAAACCTGCAGCTCCATGACCAGCCACGGCAGCTCCCACACCTCCGGGGTNCGGGATTTATTCATTTTGCAGTCTTCTTACATAGAGTTCCTATCAGAATTATCAGCACTTTCCAGTCACTCACTTCTAAATGTGAAATTGTATTTGTTCGTGGCCTGATGACTGCCCTGGGCTAACCACCCATTCCTCCTGCCTTGGTTGAGTGTAGTGACGAGTTGTGTTCCTCACCACACAGAGAAGAAGCAATACCGGGAGTCTTACATCAGCGACAACCTGGACCTTGACATGGACCAGCTGGAGAAGCGGTCGCGGGCCAGCGGGAGCAGCGCCGGCAGCATGAAGCACAAGCGCCTGTCCCGTCACTCAACCGCCAGCCACAGCAGCTCCCACACCTCGGGCATTGAGGCCGACACCAAGGCCCGGGATGCGGGCCCCGAGGACGCCTACCCTGGCAGTGCCATCCACCGCAAGCTGAAAACCTGCAGCTCCATGACCAGCCACGGCAGCTCCCACACCTCCGGGGTAGAGAGTGGCGGCAAGGACCGGCTGGAGGAGGATTCGCAGGATGATGGTAACCTGCCCCCCAGGCCCTCCAGGCTAACGGTGCTGATCCATTATCAGGGCCCCTTCTGCTTTTTCTCTCTCAGTGCTTTCCCCAGTATTGGTTCCAAAGGATTGATGTTGTAATAGAGAAGAGGGCAACACAGCATTGGCTACTTCACCCTGGGTTAAGGAAATAAGATGAGATCTATAGCCTGTATCAGCATTTGGGTGCCTCTTTTTTATTGTTTTTCTGTTTCAAATAATTGCTGTAGCATTCAGGTTTGGGGAAACGATATACTGACTCCATTGAGGAAAACTGAAAAACTGAAAACTGAAAAAATATGTGTGCTTACTATAGAATTCATGTGGCTCTCAAATCTCGTTGTTAAATGCTCCAAGAGATGGCAGATGTGGGAGACGGAGAGCTTCATGCACTATTCATTCTGTCTTTGTCAACAGTCTGCTTTGGCATGAGCCAAACGACCCATCAGCCTCAGCTGGCCCTTTGTCATCACAGCATGCTAGTAGAGTTTTTCTTAAAGAATAATTGATAGTCAGATCATGGCGTTAGCAGACACGTAGATAACACAACAGTCCTGAGAAAAAGAGAAGCAGGATCTAGTCAAGAACTGTCACTGGAATTTCCTGTTGTGGAGTCTCATTAGCAAATTTATTTTTACATGTAAATAACTGCATAACCTCCCTCAAGGTGTGGCTGTGAATGGTGACCATTTCCTGTCCCTAAATGTCTCTCCCTTCTTCAGAAATAGAGATGTTGGTTGATGACCCCAGAGACCTGGAGCAGATGAATGAAGAGTCCTTGGAAGTCAGCCCAGACGTGTGCATCTACATCACAGAGGACATGCTCCTGTCACGGAAGCTGAACGGACACTCTGGTGAGCTCCCGCAGAAAGGACCTCCTTACCCAGGGAGTGGTCCTGGGCTGGGACGCAGGCGGCCAGGAAGATCGAAGGAGTGGGCTGGGGGCTCCACGTCAGTGTCACAGACTGTGGGATCGAGTGCCTCCTGTGGAGGAAAAGGAAAGGGAAGCTGGAGAAGCACTCAGCGTTGGAATTAGCATCCTCTACATCATGCTTTGGACAAAGCTGTGTAATTGGGTTTTGTCTGTCTTCTTTGCTCTTTTAAATGATAATCAGAGAGTTATGTGAAATATCTGTTAAGAAGCTTGGAGGCCCTTCAAACTGGCCTCCTCCTTTCCATAGACAAGAAAACTCATGGATGAGAGAGGACAAATGCTATGTGGAGAAAAACAGCAGTCAGGTCTCCGGGTTTACTTTGTTTTGTTTTCCCCCGTGCTATATTATATGGACTTCCAAGTGGCACAGTTGGTAAAGAATGTGCCTGCCAGTGCAGGAGACATAAGAGCTATGGGTCCGATCCACGGGTCAGGAAAATCCCCTGGAAGAGGAAATAGCAACCCACTCCATTACTCTTACCTGGAAAATCTCATGGACAGAGGAGCCTGGTGGGCTTCAGTCCTAGGGGGTCACAGAAGAGTGGGACACAACTGAGCGTGCACACACACACACATACACTATGTCATATAGGGTGTAGGGACCTGGAGAAAAGGTGTTAAAAAAGGTTGGCGTAAAAAACTCTTAAATCCTATATTTGATGACATCTTTAAATGTATTCACTATAACCCTTTTATAGAGTTATATAATAATACATATATTTCTCTCAAATGAAAGTTGGCATCTTAAAAAAACAAAAGTAGTTTTTTTAAAAAAACCTCAGACTTGTAATTGCTTTTGTCACATGTCATGAATTAGTCTCTGTTCTTTACAGAAAATGCCTTAGGAGCCAGCTGTCGAAATGACTTCAGTGCTAAGTGTCTTGCCACTGAAAGCACTGCTTGAGTGAGAGATCCTCCTTCGACTGGAGTGACCTGGCATTGCCCTGTCATGACCCACAACCTCTGATTGTGATCCTCTGCCATGCATCAGGGACAGAGAATTAGTGATGAAAAGGTTAACAGACACAGTCTTTGTCATTCTGGCAGTTCTCTAAAGAGTAGGAGGAACCTTTGATGACAGAATTCCACTTGCTAACGTAGCAGAACCATGGCGTTCAGAAGCTTAGCCAGAAACAGACCTGCCCATGATTGCTGAGAATCACTCTGAGCAACAAAGACCCAAGAGGCTGATTGCTCTAGTCTTGTACCAAACTGTGCCCCTTTTTGTCCATTTACCTTATTATGTTGAATTTTTTCCTTACAAATATGTTTTAATATATATATATGCACATTACAGCTATCTAGAGAGCATGTCATCACTCCCTGTGTGTGTGTGTTTGTGTAAAGAAAATTGTCTAAAGTGGGCCTCTGGGAAAGGGAGATGAGGCAAGCAGACTTTTACTTTCTATTTTTTTATTTCTGTTGGATTTTTATAAATTAATTTTGTAATTTTAAATAGAAATTAAATTTGTTTAAAATTTAAACAAATAAGATAGCTTTTGAAAAGATTTACATATAAAAAATGTGTATTTAAATGTCAAATATAATGGCAAAAAGAAAAACTAAAGTTTAACAATGAGTAAAGTTATGTTCTGTTCATTAAAGTAGAATATTATATAGCCATTCAATAATGAGATTTTCTTTCAGAGGATACTTAATAATATAAGAAACATAGATAAGAAAAACAGTATAAATTGTTTAAATAGCATGATCTCAAATTATAAAAATGTTTATACATATATGATAAAAATATTAGTAGCCTTTTTGCTGGATGATGGGGTTATTTATTTTCTTCCTTGCATCATCTTAGTTTGCCAAAACTAAGCCTTTATGGCAAAATGAGTACAGTATTGTAAAGCAAAACAAACTAAAAAATAAAAATTAAAAAAAATAATAAAATAAAAACACAGAGCTAAGGTTCAGTGGTGATGTAGTGTACTGCTCTGTCCTTCATTCTTGTAGAAGTTGGCAGGAGCTGGTTCAATGTTCTGATCACCAGGCTTGATGCTGAGTTTTCTAGTGCTGGTTCTGGGTTTCAGAGCAGGTGATTTACAGGCAATCAGGGCACATTTGGGCTCCCCTCATGGCTCAAACAGTAAAGAATCTGCCTGTTTATGCAGGAGACCTGGGTTCAGGAAGATCTTGCGTTAGGAAGATGCCCTGGAGAAGGAAATGGCTACCTATTCCAGTATTCTTGCCTGGAGAATTCCATGGACAGAGGAAGCTAGCAGGCTATAGTGCATGGGGTCACAAAGAGTCAGACATGACTGAGCGGCTAACACACACAGACAGGCACATTTACAAGGAAATCCAAAAGGAACCATGCCAAGTGCCAGCCAGTGCCCTAGTCCACATCTTCTTCCTGTGAAGATTCACTCAAGAGTTTAACGCTGGGACTTCCCTGGTGGTCCAGTGGTTAAGAACCCACCGATTGACATGAGTTATATCCTTGGTCTGGGAGCTGAGAGCCCACATGCCGCAGGGCAGCTAAGCCTGTGCACCCTAGAGCCCGTTCTGTGTAACAAGAGAAACAAACTACTGCAGTGAAAAGCCCACACCCCACAGCTTGACAATAGCCCCCTCTTGACACAACTAGAGAAACCCTGCACAGCCAAAAATAAGTAAATAAATAATTTTTTTAAAGTTTAACGCTTTTTAAAAGATTATGAGCTTTCTAGAGAAAGATCTTCTGCTCAGGCAGTTGGTACCAACCCCAAAAACATGTGTCATCTGAGAATAAAGTGTCTACATATAAGCCAAGGAATGTATGTATATCATTTTTTAATTGAACTAATCATCAAACACTTAATACATGCCAGACACTGAATTATCATGAGACCCTTTTTAAAGAGATAGAATACAAAAAGTCATTTCTATGGATTACTAGCAGTGGCTGAATAAAAATCATATTGCTTACTCACGGTTCTTTTTTTTATCAGGTGGAAATGTACTTAAGCCATTTAGCCTTAAGGCTCTGGGGCTTGACCTTCACTTGCTCCATCTGTTTGCAAGAAACATGAGTGGTCTTCACTTACATCACCAGTTTTTGTTGACAGTTTTACCTCCTTAAGCATTTTTTCTGGATGCTTTATTCCTATGCCACTGTCCCTTAGGAAAGCTTTAGCCCTGGATTTCTGTTTCTAAAATACCATCAAGCCCCCTGAGCCCTCAGTGACAAGGGACTCTGGTGATCTCAGAGGTCCAGAGCTGACTTCTCACTGTAGCCTCCCATTTTTGGTGTCAGGCCAGTAAAACCTGATGCAGGAGGCCTGTGCCAAGGCCCTGTCTTCCCAGAGGAACGTCTGGAACAGAGTGTGTTCCATATGCAGGCCCTGGACATTGCCCTTTGTGGGCATTTGCTCTTCAGTTGGATGGGTGCTGTGCTCAAGCCCATTTGTAAGAGAACACTGGCCAGGACACACAGATCCTTACTTGCCTGGACCCAGTTCCCACCCATTTACCCACTGCTCATTTAAGTAGAACCAAACCTAGAGGTTGTGTCACTGCTCAGAGAGTTATATTTAAAGTCAGTGTTGTATGGAGAGTAGGGGAGCTTTAGTGATACAGTAAAGAAACGACTTTCACCTTCAGCCTTTGTTTCTGTTTCTAACTGGATCCTAAACAGCTTAATTAGAAGTTTATTTTAGAGAATGCAGTTTTTAACCTCCACGCTATGCTCTAACCCCTCATGGATCTCACCACTCCCTGCAACACAAGGAGTGGTTGTGATCCATGCCTGTCGTCAGCCACCAAAGGGCCACAGGGAGATTCATCAGCACTGGCTAATATTTGCACTTTACTTCTTGGTGGTAGGGTCGCTCAGCGGTAAGGAATCTGCCTACATTGCAGAAGACACAGAAGACCTGTTTCAATCCCTGGGTTGGGAAGATCCCCTGGAGAAGGGCACGGCAACCCACTTCAGTATTCTTGCCTGGAGAGTCCCCTTGGACAGAGGAGCCTGGCAGACTACAGTCCACAGGGTCACAAAGAGTCAGACATGACTGAAGTGACTCAGCACAAGCACATAGTAGTTCATTTCAGATGCATGGCAAGAAGGATAAATAATCTGAGGTCTTCACTGGTTTTCCCTCTGTGTTTTACTTTAGGATTGATTGTGAAAGAAATCGGTTCTTCCACCTCCAGCTCCTCAGAAACGGTTGTCAAACTACGTGGCCAGAGCACCGATTCTCTTCCACAGGTACGGGAGAAGTTGAAAAACTTAAATCAGGAGCTGAAGTTATAGACAGTTTTAAATAGGGGCTTACATTTATAATTATGTAAATGAGCGGAAGTTTAAAACCTTCCGGAAATGATTCCTACTAGATACATTTAGTCTGAATTTATTTCCATTTATTTGCTAGTTCCATTTCTCTTTGAGTGGGATTTTTATTTGGATGAACTGTGTACTTTGTTTCATACTTCATATGGGTGAGAAGCCTCTGGTCTTTAGGTTTCAGGTTAACTGTGTGTGTGTGTGTGTGTGTGTGTTGATCTCAGCAACTGGGAGAGTAATTTTCTTGTCAGGTATGTTGTGACAGAAGTGTTTCCACCCTCGTAATTATTCCATTCAGTTTGAATTTTCAAACTGTGCTAAGCTAGTGTATTTGATAACTCGTAATCACTAGTTAGACGATTAAGCTATCAGAAGATACAGACAAATGAAAATACTCTGAAACTCACTGTTGCAGGACTTGGATGGAATCTACAGCTGAAGCTCTGACTTCTGAGCACTCTCTCTCTCTCTTCTTGTATGCCGTCTGTCTTGGGTGCTCTGTGGGTCTCTCGTTTTCTTCACTCTCTTTTCTTCCCTCTTTTTTCTTTCTCTCTCTTGTATCTGGCAGTCTTTGCCTTCTACATTTTTCTCTCTTTCTTCCTTTATTCACATTTGTCTCTTTTTTTCCTTCCATTTCAGAAGCTATAATATGAGTGACATTTTATGAAATATCCTTCTAGCACTTCCAATAAGTGGTATTTACAGCTGTACATGTACCATGATGATTAGGAGTACAAGCTCCAGGGTCAAACTGCCTCAGTTTGCACCCCCCCTCCCCACCACTCAGTGTTTGCTCTTACTGTACATGAACATTTGTGGGGCACAGCTAAGGATCAGATTCTGCACCCATGAGATGGGGAGACGGGTGCCTGCCTTGATGCTTTGTGGCAATGAATTCTGTGTGAAAATTTTGGTGGATCCTCAGAAGACACCATCAGTACGAGGATCATCACCTTTGGGGGGCTCTCAGAAATGGCAGTTCTAAGTAAAATGTTGTTGGGCTCAGACTCTGTTCTCTTCTGCTGGTAGCAAAAGTGATATCTTATTCTAACAAGTCTGGCCTTTGTGGTTTCAGCAGCAAAAGTAGGTTAGAGCTATAATGGCTCATTTCCATAAGTAACCCATTAAGGATTTTCTATTCATGTAATTATTGGAACCAGTTTTTAACCTGCTTATATTTTTAGCCAGTACAACCTCTTGGGATAATGAGTTTGGAAAGTCTGTAACCTGTTGTGTGCAGCATTTGGTAGAGTACAGTCTCTTGCACTGTTTAGCAGCCACCTCTTCAGCCTGGGGCTGCCTCCCAACCTTTGTTATACCAAGAACACTTCATGTTATTTTCCTACGCAAGAATTCTAGCTTTTTTAAAAAATAGTGTTTTAAGTTGTGTTTCTTGCGTAATAATTGGTTTGTTTTCCCATCTTGTATTAAAAGGATAACAGACCTCAGCACAAGAGTGTTGCTATGCTGAATTGCCATATCCTCATGGAAAAGCAAAGAAACAGTACCTTTACCTGTGCAACCTGATTGTAGGAGAACTGCTTGGTTTCTGAGATGCTGGAGACAGTTGGATTCATGTTGCATTGACTTCTCTGAGCCTTGGGTTATTCTTCTAGGGAGTGGGTGGGGAAGATCACTGAGTTCCTAGGGCCTAGCACATAATAATGGCTCAGGAAATGTTAGCTACTATTATTGGTGGTAGTAGCGTTTGTTCCTCACAGGGCTTCAGGGCCCAGAAACCACAGATTGGAAGCCACCCTCTAACAGCTAAGGATTCCTTAACATTTTGTGATTTGGCAGCTTTTCTCTGTGCAGGGCACAGAGTGCTGAACTTTCACACTAGTCTACACTCTTAAAGTCATTTCAACCTTCCTGTGTCTTGTAGACTATATGTCGAAAACCAAAGACCTCCACTGATCGACATAGCTTGAGCCTTGATGACATCAGACTGTACCAGAAGGACTTCTTGCGCATTGCAGGACTGTGTCAGGACACTGCTCAGAGTTACACCTTTGGGTGTGGCCATGAACTGGATGAAGAAGGCCTCTACTGTAGCAGCTGCTTGGCTCAGCAGTGTGTCAACATCCAAGATGCTTTTCCAGTCAAAAGAACCAGCAAATACTTCTCTCTGGATCTCACCCACGATGAAGTTCCAGAGTTTGTTGTTTAAAGGACCTCTGCGTGCAGCTGTCCAGACAGCCTGCTGCTTGCTAGAGGCTGTGAAAGCCATGGGTTCTTTCTTTACCTATTACTTGTGCCATATTTTCTTCACCCCAGACATATCTCTTTCTTTATAATAGTTGTGATGGAAATAAAAGCCGTGGGACAATTGCACTTTAAGTATTACGCAGGAGGAAAAGGACTACAGAGAATGTACAGCAAGACAAGTGCCCGGAAGTTCACTGATCCTTTGAAAGGAAATGTGCTTTACTGGTTACCAAACCTTCAGGATATCAGACTGCGGTGTGTGTGTTCATTGCTTTGTTTTCCAGTTCAATTACGTGTAACATCACTTTTTTTTTTTTTTTAATCATGTGAAAGATGTTGTTGTGTTTCTTTGTTTGCTTGTATGTTTTTTTCCTACCACTCCCCCATGAAATGCTGGTGGTTTGAGGGAGGAGAGAGAGAAGAAGCTCTCATCTTTTTAAAAGAGAGACAGTTGCCCAGTCACAGCCATTGCCACCCCGCTGGGGCTGTCCCAAAGTGAACAGGAATGAAGCGGTTGAATCAAGTGGTTCCAGCACGCCACAGATGCGTCATCACAGACGTGCAGCCCAAGGTCAGCAAGATGTGAATCAAGCAATAACCAAAAGATGGGGCGGTGAGGCCTGTGACTGCTTCACGCAGGTCAGTGCCATGTCCTTCTCCTGCTCTTCCAGAAAGCTCTAGGATTCAGCCGAGTCCCTTGTCTAAGTAANTGTGTGTGTGTGTGTGTGTGTGTGTTGATCTCAGCAACTGGGAGAGTAATTTTCTTGTCAGGTATGTTGTGACAGAAGTGTTTCCACCCTCGTAATTATTCCATTCAGTTTGAATTTTCAAACTGTGCTAAGCTAGTGTATTTGATAACTCGTAATCACTAGTTAGACGATTAAGCTATCAGAAGATACAGACAAATGAAAATACTCTGAAACTCACTGTTGCAGGACTTGGATGGAATCTACAGCTGAAGCTCTGACTTCTGAGCACTCTCTCTCTCTCTTCTTGTATGCCGTCTGTCTTGGGTGCTCTGTGGGTCTCTCGTTTTCTTCACTCTCTTTTCTTCCCTCTTTTTTCTTTCTCTCTCTTGTATCTGGCAGTCTTTGCCTTCTACATTTTTCTCTCTTTCTTCCTTTATTCACATTTGTCTCTTTTTTTCCTTCCATTTCAGAAGCTATAATATGAGTGACATTTTATGAAATATCCTTCTAGCACTTCCAATAAGTGGTATTTACAGCTGTACATGTACCATGATGATTAGGAGTACAAGCTCCAGGGTCAAACTGCCTCAGTTTGCACCCCCCCTCCCCACCACTCAGTGTTTGCTCTTACTGTACATGAACATTTGTGGGGCACAGCTAAGGATCAGATTCTGCACCCATGAGATGGGGAGACGGGTGCCTGCCTTGATGCTTTGTGGCAATGAATTCTGTGTGAAAATTTTGGTGGATCCTCAGAAGACACCATCAGTACGAGGATCATCACCTTTGGGGGGCTCTCAGAAATGGCAGTTCTAAGTAAAATGTTGTTGGGCTCAGACTCTGTTCTCTTCTGCTGGTAGCAAAAGTGATATCTTATTCTAACAAGTCTGGCCTTTGTGGTTTCAGCAGCAAAAGTAGGTTAGAGCTATAATGGCTCATTTCCATAAGTAACCCATTAAGGATTTTCTATTCATGTAATTATTGGAACCAGTTTTTAACCTGCTTATATTTTTAGCCAGTACAACCTCTTGGGATAATGAGTTTGGAAAGTCTGTAACCTGTTGTGTGCAGCATTTGGTAGAGTACAGTCTCTTGCACTGTTTAGCAGCCACCTCTTCAGCCTGGGGCTGCCTCCCAACCTTTGTTATACCAAGAACACTTCGTGTTATTTTCCTACGCAAGAATTCTAGCTTTTTTAAAAAATAGTGTTTTAAGTTGTGTTTCTTGCGTAATAATTGGTTTGTTTTCCCATCTTGTATTAAAAGGATAACAGACCTCAGCACAAGAGTGTTGCTATGCTGAATTGCCATATCCTCATGGAAAAGCAAAGAAACAGTACCTTTACCTGTGCAACCTGATTGTAGGAGAACTGCTTGGTTTCTGAGATGCTGGAGACAGTTGGATTCATGTTGCATTGACTTCTCTGAGCCTTGGGTTATTCTTCTAGGGAGTGGGTGGGGAAGATCACTGAGTTCCTAGGGCCTAGCACATAATAATGGCTCAGGAAATGTTAGCTACTATTATTGGTGGTAGTAGCGTTTGTTCCTCACAGGGCTTCAGGGCCCAGAAACCACAGATTGGAAGCCACCCTCTAACAGCTAAGGATTCCTTAACATTTTGTGATTTGGCAGCTTTTCTCTGTGCAGGGCACAGAGTGCTGAACTTTCACACTAGTCTACACTCTTAAAGTCATTTCAACCTTCCTTTGTCTTGTAGACTATATGTCGAAAACCAAAGACCTCCACTGATCGACATAGCTTGAGCCTTGATGACATCAGACTGTACCAGAAGGACTTCTTGCGCATTGCAGGACTGTGTCAGGACACTGCTCAGAGTTACACCTTTGGGTGTGGCCATGAACTGGATGAAGAAGGCCTCTACTGTAGCAGCTGCTTGGCTCAGCAGTGTGTCAACATCCAAGATGCTTTTCCAGTCAAAAGAACCAGCAAATACTTCTCTCTGGATCTCACCCACGATGAAGTTCCAGAGTTTGTTGTTTAAAGGACCTCTGCGTGCAGCTGTCCAGACAGCCTGCTGCTTGCTAGAGGCTGTGAAAGCCATGGGTTCTTTCTTTACCTATTACTTGTGCCATATTTTCTTCACCCCAGACATATCTCTTTCTTTATAATAGTTGTGATGGAAATAAAAGCCGTGGGACAATTGCACTTTAAGTATTACGCAGGAGGAAAAGGACTACAGAGAATGTACAGCGAGACAAGTGCCCGGAAGTTCACTGATCCTTTGAAAGGAAATGTGCTTTACTGGTTACCAAACCTTCAGGATATCAGACTGCGGTGTGTGTGTTCATTGCTTTGTTTTCCAGTTCAATTACATGTAACATCATTTTTTTTTTTTTTAATCATGTGAAAGATGTTGTTGTGTTTCTTTGTTTGCTTGTATGTTTTTTTCCTACCACTCCCCCATGAAATGCTGGTGGTTTGAGGGAGGAGAGAGAGAAGAAGCTCTCATCTTTTTAAAAGAGAGACAGTTGCCCAGTCACAGCCATTGCCACCCCGCTGGGGCTGTCCCAAAGTGAACAGGAATGAAGCGGTTGAATCAAGTGGTTCCAGCACGCCACAGATGCGTCATCACAGACGTGCAGCCCAAGGTCAGCAAGATGTGAATCAAGCAATAACCAAAAGATGGTGCGGTGAGGCCTGTGACTGCTTCACGCAGGTCAGTGCCATGTCCTTCTCCTGCTCTTCCAGAAAGCTCTAGGATTCAGCCGAGTCCCTTGTCTAAGTAACAGATCAGTTGTGTTCATACCATAATGAATTTTGTGGAGTTTCTAAAACCAGTTTCTGTTAAAACTGTAGAAATGTCTTAGAACATGTTTATACTTGGTGGTTTGTTTTTTTAAATCAAGAATAAATTATGGTAATGTTGGTTTCTGCTTAACCAAAATACCCCAACTATACATATATGTTATACATATATAAATACATAAGACTGTGTGTTTATGTGTGTCTGAAGCTTACCACCTTTTCATCTATGAAAGATAGACAGCTCCCGTGTCTATCTTACATAGATGGTCTTTCTTGTTTGGTGCAGAGGATAATGATGTTTGGTGTCACTGAATGAATGATGCCTACAGACAATCAGTTGATAGATACACAGTTAAGAACAGCTGTTTTCTCATGTGTCTTTTGCCGTAGTTCTCAACCCTGGTTGCATCGTGGAATTATCTTGGGAGCTTTGAAAAAACTAAGTGTCTGGGTACCACCTCAGATGAATTAAATCAGTGTCTTGCAGTGAGACCCAGGTGAAAATTGCCTTTTCTTTTGAAGTTTCCAGATGGAGCTAGTATGTAACAGGATTGAAAACCACCAATCCCGAGGATGTCTTTTTCATTAACTTTGACATACATAGAAAGTGTTAGTGTTTGAGAAAAGGCCATTTTTAGGACAGTTACTGCCACTGCTGTTAGGATATATAATAAAATCAAGTCAGGAGAGTGAACTTACTCACCTTCAGATGTACAGTAACAGTGTTGCTCGCACTTCAGGAAAGTACTTTAGCACAATGTCTTTCTACGAGATGTTTTTAATGATTTCATATATTTACAACATTTGTTTACCATATTTTGATATACCATTTTTTCTATCTACCAAGTTTTATTAAAAATATATTATTTTCTAAAGAAACAGTCATATTTTTATACAAAATTAAGTTTTCAGGTAACAAAGAAATAGTCTTAGGGTACAGCAGAACCTACAGTGTTCCCCGTGGATGGGGGTCAGTATTATAAACACGTGGAGAATGAGAACAAGCTCTTCCTGTGTTGCCCCTCACATTTCCCCCTCACTGTGGATATGAAAGGGCAGTGGGTACACACAGGCCTGGTCAACTTGGTTTAACTTGACACTTTAAAAGGAAAACAAATTCTAGAGTGCTATAGTCAGGAAATTATTTTGCTTTTATCAAATGTTTGAAAGAACCAAAGTTTCAGATATCAGAATGTATTAAAGTATCTCAGTCTTTGTATATAAAAGGATGAAAGTATGAAAGGATCATCTAATGACTGTTACTTGTAAGTCATTAAATAATCCACCATTTCTTATAGATGCTTAAGAGACAAATTCTGATGAAGTTTGACCCTAAAAAGCCCAGATCATAAATGTGGTGTATTTCCTTAGCTCTTAGTGTTTCTTGTATAAACATCAAAAAATATATATTTAATTAAGGACATAATGCTTTATACTTTTATTTTCTCTCTACTTCAAACAGAATCAGGTCTTTAGGGTTTTGCCAGCATTGTTAGTGGTTTTGCACACCCTCTTTCTAATTGGATTTATGAATAGTCTTGTGAGTTTTCAAAAATGAGACATGCTAAGGACATATTTTTGCTTTTTGATCCACTGCGGCAGAATTATATATATGTATATGAAAATCCATTTTGAATATCTACATTTTTGTATTTGGAAATTGTTTTAAAAAATAAAGCAAAAGTATAAACCTGATATTTATTCTGCATTTGTTAATATCCATTGCTAGTCAGTATACCAATTTGGTATATATTGCCTCTACACGTCTGCATTTGTATTTGCAACAGTGAACTTTATATCTGCATAAATTGTAAATAATCCTTTCTGTGAAAGGATCATCATGTTAAGATGATACGAAAAGTGTGTTTTAAAAAACTGCATTATTTTGTAATTATTCTTATAAGGATTTCATGGTAAGATTAGCAGTCAATAAAGTTACTTTTTGTTTGTCTTTGAAGTGCCTTTTAAAAAATTATTATTAGAGTTCTCCATGATGCAAGAGTGACTGTTCTCTTATATTCTTCTTTCCTATAGTAGAGAACGTTTAAGGACAACCTAGAATTCTGACCAGAGTAGCCCTTGTATTGATGCTAATAGCTGATGCCAAGCCCTGCCGTGTGCCAGAGCCTGCTCCACGTGTGTCAGAAGCTCACGTGTTAGCTATTGAATCCTCATATTCCCATAAGGCAGGTACTGTTATTCTTTTCAAGTTAGAGATGAAGGAAACAAGGCTCCGAGAGGCTCAGGGTGAGGCAGTCAGCCACTATTCAGTCCCAAAGTGTGCGGCGTAAAGGTCTCTACTTCTTTGTTTTCATTTTTTTTAAATAACTACTTTAACTTTTGCCCATTCAACAGTCATTATTGGAGTCTTCTAGTTTCCGAAAAATGAGTGGTTGCATTGAAAAGCATGAATTCACAGATCGAATGGGAGGGTAGCATGGCATAAGGCATAGAGCCCAGAGCTTAGAGTCAATAGGCAGGATTCTGTGAAGCCTGGCTCACCGCCTAAAGGAGAGTCCAGTGTCTTGTCTTTGCTCCAGCTTTCTTGGCTATAAAACAGGAATAATTCAAAGGACTGTTGTGGATTAAATACAGTCATGGGTATAATATGCCCCTGATGACTAGGATGGGAGAGAGCAGGGTTCTCAAATCTTCTAACAAACATTTAATTTCTGTAGAATTGAGCCACTTGATCATTTTGAAGCAAACAGTACAAAACCAAACTTTCCAGTGGGGTGTCTTTCATGAACTTTGCAGCATAGCTGGTAAATTGTAAGTTGGAGGCAAGGGGAGAAAATATATGGGCACTGTCTGAGTATCTGATATTACACACATATCTAATCCTCACAGCCCTTCAAGGTGTTGTCACCCACATTTTGCTGCTGAGGAAATGGTTCAATTTGCCCAAGATCCTGTAGGTAGTAAGTGATAGAGCAAAGTTTTCACCCTAAATTTGTCTCCAAAAGCTTTGCTTTTTTTTTTTTTACTGCATACACCATGTTACCAACTTAGAGAAAACTCAGAATCTAATAGGAAGGACAAAATTACAATTTTGATGATGTGATTAATGGAATTTGTTCACAAACTTTTTTTTTGCACACCCACTGTCTGCCAAATATACATAAGGCTTAATCAGACATTACTTGGCATAGACAGTGAAGATCTCAGAGCTGGGAGTGGGAGGTGGGAAGAGCAGAGAAGATTTATTTGGAAGATCCCTGAATGGAGACTTCTGGCAGAATGGGTGAGGTGCAAGCTGTCCAGGCAGGGGCTTAGAAGCTGGAGATAGCAGTGCTCATTCAGGGACCTGCAAAGGACCCTTTAACTCAAGTAATGACCCCTCAGCCTACTTGTGAGAGGCTTTGAATGCCCAGATGAAGACACTTGAGTGTTTGCACAGCAGGGAGCCACTGGAGGCGGTTATAAGAAGAAAGAGACAAATGTCTGGAGTTTGAGAGAAATAATGGAAACAGTGCAGGTAGAAGTGGAGACTAGGGAGAAGATGAGGATTTGAATTAAGAATGTGGCAGCAGGCAGGAAAAAGATTCAAAAGCTGTGTAGGAAGCAGAATAGCAGAATTTTCTCTCTGTGTGTCCCTCTCTCACACAAAGTTGTCACCTCCAAAGCTAAAAACTGGAGAAACAGGCAATTTTGCCATACTTGGCAATAATCTTGAGAGGAGTGTAGAGTTAATTACTGCTTTATATGATGAACTAAAATCTACTCTGCATGAATACTTTGAAAATTGGCACAATGGCTTCAACTACTCAGTCTCCAGCAGTGGTTTTCAGCCTTGATTGCACATTAGAATGACCTGGAGAACAATGCCTGGCGCCCAGACCAGAGCTGCTGATTGATTTGGTCTGGGGTGGGCATGATGCTGCTGAAAGTTCTGCAAGTGATGCTAATGTGCATCAGGGTTGCAGCCCAGTGGTCTATAGATAAGCCCAAGCAATATGGACCAGCCAGTTATCTGCTCCTGAACTGTGATCCCCACTTGGGATGGGTTAGGTCTCCAGTGTGTCCAGGTGTGTTGCATTTTGTGAGAGCCGACATTGATTTCTTTTTGCCAACATAACTGTCAAGGAGTGAACCTGTGTTAAGTGAAGTACTAAACCTGTTTCAGAAAGTCTGAATGCACCCACATTCTAGAGCCCTGGGTGTTATATACATATGACTGTCTGACCAAGTATGAGGGTGGAGGTTATATGAATACCAGGAAAATATTTTAAAATCTCCTCCCTGTCACTGTTTTATTTGCCTCACCATTTCTCTGATGCTTTGTACAAGTTGATCCACACCCAGAGGTGTAATGAAAATAGTAAGCTAAATTCCACCCAACCCTTTGATTCTTACATCATATATTTTGATTAATGGAGCAGCCTGTGCTCTGAAACATCCTGCTTAGATGCTAAGAGCCAGTGTAGGTGATGGGGTTATATACGCTCAAGAGATTAATCAAAAATCTATTAACATGGCACAGCTATAATGAACCAACTCATTATTTAGGATGGGTGTTTACCCATCTGGTGTCAGCTCTAGTCAGTTATGCTATGCTATGCTAAGTCACTTCAGTCGTGTCCAACTCTGTGCAACCCCATAGACGGCAGCCAACCAGGCTCCCCTGTCCCTGGGATTCTCCAGGCAAGAACACTGGAGTGGGTTGCCATTTCCTTCTCCAATGCATGAAGGTGAAAAGTGAAAGTGAAGTCGCTCAGTCGTGTCCGACCTTTAGCGACCCCATGGACTGCAGCCTACCAGCGTCCTCTGTCCATGGGATTTTCCAGGCAAGAGTACTGAGTGGGGTGCCATTGCCTTCTCTGCTAATCAGCTAAGGTCTCTTCAATTTATTACTGTCATTATGGCAAGAGGTGGATTTCATAGGAGGAGATAGTTCCTAACTTAGGAATGAATTACATTCCAAGTTTGCTCCTAAATTGTTTGATATTTAGAATAAACATCCCCAACTTCCATAGTTAGCCCACAAATGCCTGTTTATCCTAGAAATATTACTAGAGATTATTTATTTTCTGTGCATAAGGAACCATCTATCAAAGGAGAGGCCCAGTGTATAAATAAGGCAGTTGGAGTGACCCCACAACCAGACAGAGATGATAGCACCCCCAGTAGACCAAAAGTTCAGTCCTTAGGTTCTTCTCAGAGTACATTCATGCCCAACTATACATAAAAGTAGAAGCAAGCTTCAGGCAAACCATGCCAAAATAAAGCAACTCTAAGCAAGTTTCTCTCTTGGGTTGCATGAGGCATGATTCTAGTGTTTTCTCATGTATACCCCAGGCTCCATTCTCAAGCTGCTCAACCCTTACCTGCCATCATGAAAGAGTCAGCTGGATTGAGGCCAACTCTTAAGATCAGGTCACAGGCTCTCTTCTGATCTACAGGCATGGGACGAAGTGGGTCATTTTAGGAGCTTCTTTGCAAAGCAGAAGCCCCTGGTCTTCTTAGACTCTATCCCTTATTTGCTACAGGATATTAATAAGGTGCTATAAGAGAGAAGTCAGGGAGTCTATATAGGACCTTTAAATGCAACATCAGTATAAATGTGGAAGACCATAAACTCCACTGGAGAAATTAAAAGAAGGCCTAAAGAAATTAATATATCATGTTCCTAAAAGGAAAGACTCAATAATCTGTGTTGATTTTTTCCCATCAATTTCAATCAAATCCCAAATGAAACATTTTAACCATAGTGGAATAATTGGAACCAGTTTTACCCTCTTACCTTAAACAGATAAAAACCCACCAAAGGCATGTAAATGTTTTTTAAAAATTCAACAATAGATAATGCAGTAGAATAAAGCCCCCAAAGGAGAAACAAACAACCCGATCACTGACCCAGCTTACTGCCTGGAGAGCATCTCTGAGCCACAGTGAGGGAGGAGGGGTCTCCCTGAGAAGGCAGAGTGGAGAATCTGGGAATGCCAAGGTGACTCGATGGGCGTGAGTCAGAGTGAACTCCGGGAGTTGGTGATAGACAGGGAGGCCTGGCATGTAGCAATTCACAAGGTCGCAAAGAGTCAGACATGACTGAGCGACTGAACTGAACTGAACTGAAGGTGACTAGAATTACTCTGGACAGAGTAAGAGAGAAGAGAGAGCGGTACAGAGCAGGAGGGGGAGGAGAGAGAGTGTGCTCTAGAGATTTGCAGAGGGGTCCCCTCCAGTTTTCAGCTGAGCACTGATCAGCATGTACATGTGAGGGAAGCACTGTGGGAAAGGGCCAAACCATCTCCGTATATAGGACCAGAAATAGTGTGTGTTCTCACCAGCTAGAGTGAAAAACCCTTGCAATACGTGGGGCATCTTATAAAGTACTCAGAAGGGTATTTTCCAACACTAAAGGTTGTTCTGGCCCTCCTAACAAAGCACAAAAAGCAACCCCTTTTCAATTTTGAAAGAAAAGTACCGTCAACTTAGAAGTCTATACCCAGCAAAAGTCTCTTTCAAAGATGAAACTAAAACTTTTTCAGGCTTACAGATGATGAAAAAATTCAATACCAGTAGATCTGCACAAAAAATGTTAATAGAAGTCTTTGGGGCAAAAAGAATATGTCAGATGAAAAATTTTATCTGCACAAAGAATGAAGATCCCCAGAAATGGTAAATATGTGGTTAAATATAAAACACAATTTTTCACATTTAGATCTAAAAAGATAATTTAAAATAACTGATAATTCAAAAATGTTAAAATTATTGATGATTTAAAGCCAAAGTAAAAATGATGTAGTGTGGGGTTTAAAACACATATTAAAAGTAAATTGTATGGCCATAATAGTAAAAAAGACCAGGCAGGGAAGAAAAATGAAAGCATACTGTTATAAGTTTCTTATACTATACTGTACTTGAAGTGATATAATATTATTTAAAGGTGGATTATAATAGCCTAAAGACATATCATATAAACTCTAAAACAACCACTAAAAAAAACCAAAAAGCATAAGAGATAAAATAGAATAATAAAAATTACTAAACCCAAAAGAAGACAAGAGAAAAAGGGACCAAGAACTACTAGGACAAGTAAAAAAAAAACAAATAGAAAGTTGGTAGACTTAAACCCAACCATATCAATAATCAATTAAATGTAAAATTCACCCAAACACATTTGTAAGGAATAGCCAAGAATTTTTCAAAATACAGACCCAGTGAGAAGATCCAGCTGCAAAATACACAATAGAGGTCCCATTATTGATAATACTGATGCAAGAATTGACTCTTTTTTTTAGGCTTTGTGGGCCATATGGCCTGTGGTGCAATTACTCAACTCTTCTATTGTAATGTGAAAGCAGCCATAGAAAATATGTTTAAAAAAAAAAAAAAAAAGAGCATGGCCGTGTTCCAATAAAACTTTATTTACAAAACAGACAGCAGGCTGGATTTAGCCCACAGACTGTGGTTTGCCAATCCCTGATTTAGAACAGAGAAGCCAGAAGTGAGCCAATCTGTAAAAAGGAACTTAGTGTATAAAATAGGTGGCAATTCAAATCATAGGATACTGAAGGATACTCAGTAGTTAGTGTCAGAAAAATTTGCTATTTCTTTTGCGTCATTCACAAAAACAATTAAGAGGTAAGCATTGAAAGTGAAAGTGAACATATTAGTCACTCCGTCGTGTCTGACTCTTTGAGATCCCATGGACTGTAGGCCACCAGGCTGCTCTGTCCATGGCATTCTCCAGGCAAGAATACTGGAGTGGGTTGCCATTTCCTTCTCTAGCATTAAAAAAAAAAAAAAAACTATAAAAGTAGAGTGTGGAGAAAAATCTATTTATTCACTTGGGTTAGGAGAAGCATTCCTAAAGTAAACACAATAGTCACAAGTCACAAAAAGAGTTGATAAATTTGAATACAAGAAATATTAAAAAAAAAGAAATATTTTTAGACTTTTCTGTATACCACCTAAAGGTAGGAGAGACAAAAAGAGAAAATATCTGCAACTTTTTTAAAACAAACAAATAATTGGCATTTATAGTATAAAAAGGCTTCTATAAATCAATAAGAAATTGCAACAGTAGAAATGGGGGGAATTATTATTGGGACATTCATAGGAGAAATTTTTAAAAACAGCTAATATAAATACATGAAAAATTGTTCAAACTTAGCAATAACAAAGTAACTCAACCTTAATTAATATACTTTTAGTCTTTTTTTGGCTATTGGCAAATTGGCTGACCAAATTGGCAAAAATTAAAACAATTGATAATATCCAATATTTGTAAGACTGTGAAGAAATAGATCCTTTCATAATTTTTTACAGGAGTATAAACTAGTATTATAAGACAATGTTGAATAAAGTTAACTTACAACCCAGCCACTCATTTCTAGATATTTACCCTATAGAAATAAAACATATTTTAAAATAAGACTTAACAGTTTTGATCTGAAAAGAGAAACATGTAATGTGATCTGAATGTCAATTAAATATTGGCACAATCTTATTTTAACATAGTTTATAATAATAAATAGTTTAGATGTACAGACATCGAAAGATCTTCAGCATATGTTAAGTATGAAAACAAAGGCACAATGCACCACATTAGTGTAGCATGAAAAAGGCAAGGTATGTAACTAAATGTACATGTTTAAATTAAGTGCATGAAAAATGACCTTGAAGAACATCTAACAAACTAAACTATGGGTAATTCTGAAGAGGAGAGTGATTAAAGACAAGGTAGGAATGGGGACTTAGCCGTTTTTGTTTAAGTCCATACTCTTAGACTGGTGGCTCAGAGGTTAAAGCGTCTGCCTCCAATGCAGGAGACCCGGGTTCCATCCCTGGGTCGGGAAGATCCCCTGGAGAAGGAAATGGCAATCCACTCCATATTCTTGCCTGGAGAATCCCATGGACGGAGAAGCCTAGTAGGTTACAGTCCACGGGGTCACAAAGAGTCGGACACGACTGAGCAACTTCACTTTACCTTACCTTACCTCACCTTATACTTTTAGAAAACAAACAGAGATACTGCAGGGATTTTTTTTTTCCTGGAATAAACAGTGTATTGTTAGTATTCTCAGAGAGGGAGAAAATATTGCACTCAGAAATTTGGAAAACACTGAAAATAGACATAGACTTGTAAGAGCTCTTTGAAATATGATAGCCAAAGTAAGTGTTCCCATGAGAGGGAGCTGGAACATAAAGTAAATCTCTCAGCAGAATAAAAACATCCAGTCATAGATATTAACATGCCTGCATACATATGAATAGATAGCTTATGTACATACATGAAGAACAATTGAAAAATTATCAGAACCAAACATGCATTTCCAAACTGGAAAAAAAAATGCAAGGAATGCCCATAAAATAAGTAATAAAGACCAATCCAGGATATACCATAAAATCTTAAATACTAGGGATAAAGAAAAGATCCTAAAAGTATCCATACATTCCCTCCCTCACCCCTGTTTGACTTTATTGAGGTGGGGGGTAGTTTTAGGTTAACAGCAAAATTGAGGGGAAAGTACAGAGATTTCCCATATACCCTCTGCCCCCACACATTATAATCTTTTTTTAGGAAAAAAGGAAAGCAAGAAGGAGGAAGAAAGGGAGGGAGAGAAAGAGGGGGACAGAGGAAGGAGAGAACAAGAGAAGGGAGAAAAAGACTGAGAGAAAAAGAAGATAGTCATACGTAAAGAATCCAGATACACAATGAAATTAGTGTTTTCAACAGGAACACAGGAAACTGGAAGCCAATGAACAATGCTTTAAAAATTGAGGGAAGACTTCCCTGCCTGTCCAGTGACTAAAACTGTGCTCCCAATTCAGGGAGCCTGGGTTCAATCCCTGGTCAGGGAATTAGATCCCACATGCCACAACTAAAGGTCCTGTGTCTTGCAACTAAGACCCAGAGCAGACAAATAAATAAAAATAAATTTTAAAAATTGAGGGAAATGTTTTCAACCTAGAATTGTAAAATAAGTGAAGTACAATAAAGACATTGAAGTCTCTTAAAATTTATATTGCATATCTTCATACCTAGAAAGCTACTGAAGGATATACTCCCACAGGATGGGGAAGTGAGTCAATTAGGAGGAAGACAGATGAGAGATCTGGGAAACATGAAACCAGTATAGGAGAGAGGCAAAGGGAAGGTGTAAACTGTCAGCCATGCAGCAGACTCAGGGAGCAGCTAATCCACATAGAAACAGGCAAATGGAGTGTTCTAGGAGAAGCGTCTCCAAGGAGGAAAAGAAACTGACAGCTTACTCAGTGACCAAGTAGAACCAAGTACAACAGGCTATTTTCTTAAAGAAGTAAAACTGTTTTTATTCACAAAAGGCATGAGTCTTATATATAGAAAATCTGAAGGAATTCATTGAAAAAATTTAGAATAAACAAGTTCAGCAAGATCACAGGATACAAGAGCAACATACAAAATCAATTATATTTATATGCATTAGCAACAAATGACACCACAATGAAATTAAGAAAACGATTCCAGGAGAACAAGATGGTGGAGGAGTAGGTGGCTGTGCAGTACATCTCTCTCCACGGATACATCAGGAATACACCTTCAGGCACAGAAGTGCCTGAAGGACATCAGCTGAGAGTGGACAGGAGTAAAGAATACATAGAAACACGCAAAAACTTGGTAGGACGAAGGAACTAGGGGAAAAACAGGAGTGTTAGTAGGATTGGACCTGCCCTCAGTGGGTGGGGGAACTGAAGCAGGGGTCCGATCCCCACATCAGGGCCATTGTCTGAGTCAAGGGAGAAATATTTAAGGCTGAAAGTGAAACAGCTGATCTGTGGCAGCCTAAATGGAATGAGAATCAGACAGTCCTTGCTGCAGCCATACATACCCCGGATGGGGACACAAGTCCCCTGGAAAGTGCAGCGGCTGGGACATGGAATTTAGGGATTGTGGAGCAATCCCAGGACAAGGGCTGCTGTTGACTGTGGAGAGGTGGATTGAGGGGATGTGAAGGAGGAGATTGTGGTAGGAAATGCCTGTGGAGGAAAGCTGGGAAGCCATGGAAGCAAGGCCATAGCACTGAGCGGCAGGTAGAGGGTGGAGCCATCGCCATAACCTCTCTCTCCCCACACTGCCAGCATCAGTAGCTGAACAGTAGAGAGGCTGGCCCATCAAATGCCTGACCTGCCAATCTACAGAGTAGGACCCCAGCCAGGGGAGCTCCTCTATGTGCCTGAGGTGCTGAGCAACAGAGAAGGACTCCAGGCAAGGAAGCCCTCTAAGTTCCTGAAGGAGCAGAGCTATGGAGAAAGACTGACCAAAGAGGCCTTCTGATCGCCAGCTACAAGAGGCTCAAAAAACAACTCTGATAGGGTCATAACTTCTGCAACGGAGGCAGTCAGTGTCCCTGTACACTTGGCACCGCCAGGGTCCCCACAAGCCAAGCAGCTGTGCCACCTTCACACTCAACTCTCACTGGGGCAGAGCTATCGCAAGCAAAAACTGTTTTGCATCTATGCATGCAGGGTCGCCTCGGTACTGTCTTGTTTGCGACCTTGTAGACTGTGGCCTACCAGGCATCTGTGTCAAGGAGGGGGTTCTCCAGGCAAGAACACTGGAGTGTATTGGCCAATATTGGTTCCCATACCCTTCTAGAGGACTATATTTCCTGCTGCCCTAGCTGCCAACTCCCCTGAGTACCTGGTGCTGCAAGAACCACTGCAACCCAAGGAGCTACACCACCTCCACACCTGTCCCTCACAGAGGCAAACCCAAGTCCTCTAGGGCAGCCTCAGGAGCAAACCCTAGTGGACGACCCACATTCAGAGGTGGAAATAAAACCACAATTGAAACTCAGGGGCAGTGTGGAAGAAAGATCCAAAACCTTCCCACCAGCTGTATAAGCTGCAGATTAAATCCAGATGATCAACTAGGCAGACTCTGTGTCTAAGGAATAAATAAAAGGTCATTGAGAGGTCCCACAAAAGAAAACACACTATTTCTGACAGTTGTAGACATTGGAGGCAAGAATACACAGAAGTATGACCAGGTTAGAATCTGAGCTGCCCCCACAGAAGGTCCAGAGATCAGCACAGTGTTGGAGGGCATCCTACGGAGGTAAGGTGGACTGTGAGTCCCAGCTAGGGAAAGGACTCTGACAGTAGTGACTGAAGAGGAAAAATTTTTATTCTTATGTTTTGACTTGTTCTGTAGATTCTTTTGGATTTTTTTCTTTTTCTTTCCCCCCCTCCTCTGTTGTAGTTGTTGATTTTATTGGCACTATGAAATATAATTAAGCTTTTGATCTTTTTTTTTTCCCCTCAGTCACATTTTTGTGTTGTTGTTATAAACCTCCGCCTTACGTTGAGCTTTTGCAGTTCTGATGAGTTTTCCTTTTTTTTCTCTTTTTTAAATTTAAATTTTTAATTTTTAAACCTATTATTATTTTTCTACATTTATTCCTTTGTTTGCCTTTCCTACTGTTCATTTCCCCTTGCAGTTAATCTTTAATGTATATAAATCTCCTTCATCTACCTCTATTTAACTTTGTATATTCTTTCTTTCCTTTCTTTCCTTTTCTCTCAACATATTTGTTAGTTTTGTTTTCATTGCTTTATTTCCCACTTGGCACCTTGCTTAACTTTTGTTTTCCAGTATGTGCTTTAGTTAGTTTTGTTCTTAACTGGTAAATATAATTTTTTATTTCCATTGTTCACCAGGTCAATCTACTGTACTTTACTTTTTGTTGGACTATTTTGTCTTTGCTCATGGGTGTATATGTGTATATTCCATTATTTTAATTATTATTTGCCTGATTTTGTAACTGCCATTTGTCTCGGGTTCATCTTTGGTTTCTTGTTTTGGGATATTTGTTTTAATCTCACTTAATGCCATAAGATAACAAACCACTTGTGGAATCTTCATTCCTGACCAGAGATCAAGCCCTGAGCCTTTGGACTGGGAGCACTGATTCCCAAGGCCCTAGACTACCAGAGAACTAACCCTTGGGAGTATCAAATAGTGAGAACTCACACAAAGGAAACCACTTGAATACAAGCCCCAGCATCACCCAACCACCAGTAGCACCCTGTGCAGGATGCCTCAGCTAAGCATCAACAACAACAACAACAAAAAATACAAACCCAGTCATCAGCAGACAGGATTACCACTCCCACTTAGCCTTGACCATCAGAGGAATAACAAACAAACAAACACAAACTCAGCACAAATCTCACCCTTTAGGAAGCTTATACAAACCACTAGACCAAACTTAGGAGGGCAGAAACCAAAAGGAAGAAAGAATTTAGCCTTGAAGCCTGGGAAAAAGAGACCTCAATCACAATAAGTTAAAAAAAAAAAATAATGAAAAGCAGAGAAATACTACACAAATGAAGGAACAAACTAGAAACACAGAAGTCCAAATAAATGAAGAGAAAATNCAAGGCTGTATATTGTCACCCTGTGTATTTAACTTATATGCAGAGTACATCATGAGAAACCTGGGCTAGAAGAAGCATAAGCTGGGGTCAAGATTGCTGGGAGAAATATCAATAACCTCAAATATGCAGATGACACCACCCTTATGGCAGAAAATGAAGAGGAACTAAATGGACTCTTGATGCAGGTTAAAGAGGAGAGTGAAAAAGTTGGCTTGAGGCTCAACATTTAGGAAACTAAGATCATGGCATCTGGTCCCATCACTTCATGGGAGATAGACGGGGAAACAGTGGAAACAGTGTCAGAATTTTTTTTTTTTTTGGGCTCCAAAATCACTGCAGATGGTAACTGCAGCCATGAAATTTTAAAAGACGCTTACTCCCTGGAAGGAAAGTTATGACCAACATAGATAGCATATTCTAAAGCAGAGACATTACTTTGCCAACAAAGGTCCGTCTAGTCAAGGCTATGGTTTTTCCAGTGGTCATGTATGGATGTGAGAGTTGGACTGTGAAGAAAGCTGAGCACCGAAGAATTGATGCTTTTGAACTGTGGTGTTGGAGAAGACTCTTGAGAGTCCCTTGGTCTGCAAGGAGATCCAACCAGTCTATTCTTAAGGATATCAGTCCTGGGTGTTCTTTGGAAGGACTGATGCTGAAGCTGAAACTCCAACACTTTGGCCACCTCATCGGAAGAGTTGACTCATTGGAAAAGACTCTGATGCTGGGAGGGATTAGGGGCAGGAGGAAAAGGGCACGACAGAGGATGAGATGGCTGGATGGCATTACCGACTCAACAGACATGAGTTTGAGTGAACTCCAGGAGTTGGTGATGGACAGGGAGGCTTGGCAAGCTGCAATTTATGGGGTCACAAAGAGTCGGACACGACTAAGCTACTGAACTGATTGATGGCTGATTCATGTTAAAATTTGACAGAAAACAACAAATTCTGTAAAGCAATTATCCTTCAATAAAAAAATAAATTAAAAAAAATCCATTCTCAATAGCACAAAAAAGCAGTTAGGAAAAAAAACTTAACCAAAAAGTGCAATACTTGGATGCTGAAAATCATAAAGCATTGTTGAAGAAAATTTTTGAGAGGTTTAAATAAGTGGAAAGATACCCTGCATTCATAGATTGAAAGATTTAATATTGCTGTAATAGCAATACTCTCTAAATTGATCTATAGATTCAATAACTATCAGACCATACCAGCTTTTTTTTCCCCAAAGTTTAACCAGCTGATCCAGCTGTTTCTGTGTGAAAACACACAAAAAATCAAAACCCAAAACAATTTTTAAAGGACAAAGCTGCTGCAAAGCTACTGTAATTAGGACAGTGGTACTGGCATAAGCACTATCTAGAGCAATGAAATAGAACTGAGTCTAGAAATAGACCCAAACATCAGTGGCAAACTGATTTCTAAGAAAGGTAACAGACAAGTCAATGGGAAGACAATAGTCATTTTAGTAAATGGTGCTGGAACAAATGAATATCCATATGCCAGATGCTGAATTTGGATGTTAACCCCACAACATACATGAAAATTAACTCAAAATGGATTACAGATCTAAATTTAAGAGCTAAAATTACAGAATTCTTAGAAAACATAGGAATAAATCTCTGGGACCTTGAACTGAGCAATGATTTCTTAGATACAACCCTGAAAGCACAAGAAACAGAAGAAAAAAATTTGACAAATTGGGCTTCATCAAAATTAAAAGTAAATTTCAAAAATAAATTTTTTTAATAAATTTTTTCAATAAATTTTTTCAAAAATAAATAAGTCCATTCTGATATTTCTGGTTCAAATTCCACATTACAGAGTTTCTACTTACTTGGTTTTATAATCGTGCATCTTTCCTGTTACTGAAAATCTTGGTCTCTAACATTGTTATAATTACATATATTTTATGTTACTATGAATAGTGGTAAAACAACAATACCGATATTATTAATAATAAGATAACTGAATACAATTTAAGATTCCTTTGATGCTCATCTTTTCCTAGGATATAGCACATTGATGATATATACAGTCAAAACACAGGATTTAGAGATACTAAAAATAATTCTTTGTGTGATCATGGCCCAAACATAATATAGTTAGGTCCATTTGTTTTCAGTTTTAAGGGTTTTCTTTATCTTTTTGATCTCGTTTTGTTTCATAATTATATTAAACGTTTAAATGGTTCCAAACTATAAACCACGAGCATTCAGATAAGTCGTAACTTTTATTCCTGCACCCTCTCTACCCAGCTGGTTCCCTTCATTCCATTAGCAATAACTTTTATTAGTTTTTGGTTTATCTTTCCATTATTTTTTGAAATGTAAAGAAATACACAAATATGTTCACCTCATTCCTTCCATAAAAGGTAGCATACTGTGTACACTCTGTCCTCGTCTTGCTCTTTCACATACGCTATCCTAGAGATAACTCCAGGAAATATTAGCACTCTTCCTCAAACCCTTTTATGATTACATAGTAGTAATTCACTGAGCAGCTATACCATAATTTAGCCAACCAATCTCTCCTAATGAGCGTTTGGATTGTTTTTAGTCTTGCCATTATAAATACTGTTGAAATAAATAGCCTCATTCCTGCTTTATTTTGTACTTTTGCTAGTGAATTTTGAGGATAGAATCACGAAAGTAGGATTGCTGGTCAAAGGGTAAATTGCACATCATTTTGCTAGATATTGCTAACTTCCCCATAAGGTTGTAACATTTCTGACAACCTTTTACCTATTTTCCCTTTTCACTCTTGTCCACCTACAACTCTCTCTCCATTGTGTCTTATAAAATCTTGTAAGATACAAATTGGGTCATATGACTCTTCTGCTTAAAACTTCAGTGGCTCCCCATTGCATTTAGAATAAAATCCAATCTCTTCGCAGTACAGATAAAAACTTAGATGACTCTTTTGCTTAAAACTTCAGTGGCTCCCCATTGCATTTGGAATAAAATCCAATCTCTTCACAGTACCGATAAAAACTTAGATGATATGGATGCTTCCTTTCTGTATCAGTGAGAGTTAAGTCTGGACTATGAGCAAAAGAACCAAAGAAACAACAGGTTAAATAAGACAGAAATTTACATCTCTGATACATAAGTCTGAAGGAAGACCAAACAAGGCTGGTGCTGGAGTTCTGCTTCAAGAAACCCTCAGAGGGACTTCCCTGGTGGTTCAGTGGTAAAGAATCTGCCTTCCAATACCAGGGATGCAGGTTCCCTGGTTGAGGACCTAATATCCCACATGCAGCAGGGCAACTGTACCCACACACCACAACTAGAGAAGCCTGTTCTCTGCAACGAAGAGCCTGCGTGCCACAAGGAACGACCAGCAAAGGAAAAAAAAAACAACAACAACAACCAAGAAGTCCTCAAGGCACAAACTCCTTCCAGGCCACACTCTGCCATCCCTAGGACCTGACCCCAGTGACCTAAAAAAGCAGCCAGAGAACCAGTCATTATGTGCATTCCAAACAGCAGAGTTGGAAGAAGAATTACAAAGGACAAGGGGTCCGTGCCTACTGTTTATTAAGAAGATTCTTTGAAGATCAATATGACACTTGCATTTTTATGCCATAGGTCAGAGCTTAGTCATATGACTATATCTACCTATGAAAAAAACTAGAAAATGTATCTTTTTCCTGGGCAGCCACATGTCCAGTCAAAAACTGGAAGATAAAACACCATGGTAGAAGTCTCTGCTGCACTGTCTCTTTAGTTTCATCTCATACATACTACTGGAGACGGCAATGGCACCCCACTCCAGTACTCTTGCCTGGAAAATCTCATGGGCGGAGGAGCCTGGTAAGCTGCAGTCCATGGGGTCGCTAAGAGTTGGACATGACTGAGCGACTTCATTTTCACGCATTGGAGAAGGAAATGGCAACCCACTCCAGAGTTCTTGCCTGGAGAATCGCAGGGACAGGGGAGCCTGGTGGGCTGCTGTCTATGGGGTCGGACAGAGTCGGACACGACTCAAGTGACTTAGCAGCAGCAGCAGCATACATACTACTCCACCCTTACTTCCCATGCTCCAGCCACTCAGACTTCATTTTGTTCAAAGAAGTCAGGCTCTCACCTGTCCCAAGGCTTTGGCTCTTGCAGTTTCACCTGCCTAGCACACACTTCCTCAGATCTTCCTACAGCTGGTTCCCCCTCATTATTCAGGACTCAGTTCAAATGCCACCTCCTCAGAGAGAACAGGACATTGAGAGGGGCTTTATTGTTCTGTGAGGAATATGGGAAATTTTATTGCTCTACATACAGAACAACTGAGCAGACAAAAAAGAAAATTAACTCCAAGAAAAACAATCAATGAAAGAAAAATGTATCATAATATTTTACAATTGGCCCAACAACACTTGCATAAGCATAAAATAAATATTGTATAATACTGATTTACTAGAAACTATGATGTCACTATTGGAGAAGACAATGGCACCCCACTCCAGTACTCTTACCTGGAAAATCCCATGGATGGAGGAGCCTGGTAGGCTGCAGTCCATGGGGTCACGCAGAGTCGGACACGACTGAGTGACTTAGCAGCAGCAGCAGATGATGTCACTATAGGGAGGAGACAGTGGTGGGACACAGTGAATGTAAAAGCACTTTCTCCTCGTCTTCCATGATAGGAAGTTGACAGAGAATATCCTGATTCGAAAAGCAGTATACACATATTATAAGGATGTTATGTAGAAATATGAAGGTAAACACTTTTCTTCTTAAACCACCTTAAGAATTGAAAGTGTTAATTTAGCATTTAGGGAGGGAAAGAAAAGTATTGTTTTTTTTTTAAAAGAAGCTTTAAATAGTACATTCTACTGTCAAATTATGTAAATGGATATTACTTAAAATTTTTAAAAATTCTTTTAAAGAAGATAAAACTAATTTCAGTCACCAGTGTAGAACCCTGGGTTCCTAGAGACCATAAAGAGTACAGGACTCTTCATTTTGAGGACTGGGCTGTAAATTTGAAGAGTAATGGGCGCCGAGCCCAGGAGGCAGACTAGGAGAGGGAAAGCGAGGTTGTTGTTCTGTGGATGTGGGCTTTTCTTGACAACGCTCGCAGGCTATTCTGGAGCTCGAGGGAGTCACTTGGGAATTGTTTGCAGTGAAGGCACCAGAAGGCGGGGTGGATCTCCCTTCCTCCCACACTCACGCTGGCAAGTGTGGGGCCGATGCCCAGTGAAAGTGATCTGGCCCCCCGTTTCCTTGGTGAGGACAGCCAGCAGATGGGTGTCTGGTAACTAAACGCCTTCATTGAACAGGCCCGAGTCAATTACTCCACCTGGCCTGGTGCTGACTCAGGTTTCAGCCCCTGGGGCCTAAAGACCGAGAGTGGGGCCGAGGGAGGTTGGACCTGAGGGAGCCAGGAGACGGAGAATGTCAGGATGGAAGGTGAGCTAACTAGGGGACTATTGATCAGTCTGTCCCCTAATTCAAGGGTTCACAAACTTGAGTGACTTTCAGAAAGACTCACGGAAGCCTTGTGGAAGGAGTCATGTGTTTCCAGGCCCACACCACACCTGATCAGAACCTCCAGGGGTAGAGCCCAGAATGCGGACGCACACGTTCATCCCCCTCGCCAGCCGTGGGAGCCCTGGTGCGAGTTCCTTCCAGACCAGCCCTGCCCATGAGGCCAAGGCAGTCCTCACTGTATTTGAGCTGTTCCTCTCCTTTCTTTCTTACGAGCAGTCCAGATGTGAAAGGAAATCTCTGAAACCCAGGAGGGGATGTCAGCTTTTTGCAGGGGTTTGGCAGCATCTGTCAGGTATGAATTTGTGCTGTAGGAGAAGCAGCTGCTTCCTGGGACGCGCTGGAGCAAAGCTCTCCTTTAGACTGTTCCAACTTTATTCCCATCATTCATCTTCAGTGAGAACCTCTGAAAGGCGACTGAGAGATTCAGAAACAAATATTTCTTTCCCTGTGACAGCCCCCAAGGCCTGAGAAGTGCGGGCAGGAGGCCTCAGGGGCTGTGTTTCTGCTTGGCACCAGGAGGGGGCACCAAAGATGATGATACCTGAAAGGACCAAATTCGGTTCCAGAAGACGTGAGCTCTGTCTTTGGAGCAGTCTCTTCTTAGATCTCACAGTCACCCAGATCTCACAGTCCGGGATGACATGAGGAGAACGCTGAGAGCAAAGAGCCACAGTTGGGTAGGGAATGATGGGGATTGTTTTTCAGAGCCCCCACGTGCAGTATTCATGCTCTTGAAGGTTTTACCATTGGGTCCTAGTGTTTGTGGTCATAAAGCCCTTCCCATCAAAGCCATCCTAGTCCACAATCTAAAATATATTTCTTGTGATGAAGAAGATAAACGGTAAGTGTAGAAATAGAGGGCCAGCTGAACTTTATCTTTAGAAATTGCACCTGGTTGTAAACTTCTTGAGGGTGGAAATCATGTCTTTCTTGCTCACAACTGCATCCTGAGGGACCAGCATCCCCTGGCATAGAAAAAGGTGCTCAATAAATGCTGAGCTTAGCAAAGAATGAAAGTCTGCAGCCATGGGCCAAGGTGCCAGACAGGCTTTGTAGAAACTACATGAAAGTCCTCTCCACCCAGAAAGCGCTTCCTCTGGGTTTTCTCTTTGTATCAACCTCAGTTCCACATTGTTGCTGTTCAGTCGCTCAGTTGTGTTTGGCTCTTTGTGAGTCTGTGGACTGCAGCACGCCAGGCTTCTCTGTCCTTCACCATCTCCCAGAGCTTGCTCAAACTCATGTCTGCTGAGTTGATGATGCCATCCAACCATCTCATCCTCTGTCACCCCCTTCTCCTTCTGCCTTCAATCTTTCCCAGCATCAGGATCTTTTCCAATGAGTAGGCTCTTTGGATCAGGTGGCCAAAGTATTGGAGCTTCAGCTTCAGGATCAGTCCCTCAGTGAATATTCAGGTTGATTTCCTTTAGGATTGACTCCTCCTCAGAAATGGCCCCTGAACACCCTATCTGAAATCAGCCTCTCCATTACATCTCTACCACACAACCCTAATTGGTTCTCTAATAACAAATGTCATTATCTCTAACTCAGATTCCATAATTCATTTTTTATTCTTATTTGACTACCTGCCTTCTACACCACCACAACAGCACCGCTCAACCCTCCGCCGACAGCACCTGGAACAGGTTCTTGGCCCGGCAGGCAGGCACTCCGTGAGTTCAAGTTGAATGAACAACACATTAGACAATGAGAACAAGAGAGACACTTTTCTCCATTTCATTGATTCTGGATCTGTGCTGCATCTTACAGCCTACGTGTGTATGTGATGTTGCCTTTCACTCCCTTCCTCCCTGAAAAGCGGTGAGTGCATCAGGGTGCTCATGTTGTAGACTGTGTCTTAGCCCCAGTGAAAGTCAACAAGCATTGTCCTGAGCTCTCTAGCTTGGCTGCCTCTAAATCCAGGACACTTTTGTTGAGCAATGAGGAAGAGGGAGGCATGTCAAAGAGGATAAAATAAGGAAGCCAGAGCCCAGAAATAGAAGGAATGAGGGACACACAGGGCATCTGGAGAGGGTGCAGCAGGCTGGCAGCGGTCTTCCTCTGGCAGCAGGTCTTCCTCTGGACAACTGGCACTGGGCAGTACCAGTTGTCCTTCTCCTGCCTTCTTTCTCCCTCTTTGGGTGTTTGTTAATGTACCAGGAGTAGCGGCATCACTACTGGTGTGCCAGAGAGCCCAACACGTGTGATGGCTACAGCTCCGGGGCGGCAGGGGACGTGGGCCTGTCCTCTGCCTCCTGGAGTCCTGGATGTGACACGGGGGCAAAGGCTCCATGTAAGGACGGCTTGGGTCAGAACAACAGCTTCAAGCATTCTGCCAAAGTGTGGTCCTGCAGTGCCTGCGTCAGAACGAGAGTTGGCCCCTTGCAGATTCTCTGGGCCAACCCTCCACCCCAGAATCAGCTCCAAGAATCTGCTTTTTCATAAGCTCCCCCCACCCAGACCCTCCCACTACCCCTACTGCAAGATTCTTCAGGTGAGTGATTCTCAGGCTTAAATGAGCATGAGGGAATGATATGATCCGCCTGGGACCTGTCCCAACTCCAGGCAGCTCCTCTTACAGACGGAAAAGGAATCCCTCAGGCCACTGCTGATGCACTGGGCTGGGGCTGGGGGAGCTCCAGGGCAGGCAGGGCAGGGCCTGGGGGGCCAAACGGAGCTTGGCTCTGGGGTGTCCGCTGCCTGTTCCTGGCTCTAGGCTGACCCCTGGTGGTCAGAGCGAGTGGTTTGGTAGGAGGGACCCAGAGTATTTGCAGCAGGGGTGAGTTATAATAAACTCCACCTGTGCAGTGCAAAGGCTCTATTGCCAAGACTGGGGTGATTTGAGGAGGGGGTGATACGCAGGTTATAGTTCCAAACTCCTTGTTTTGCCCCTTTTGTTGACTCGTCTTGTCAGTGTTCCTCCCCAGTCACCTCTGGGTATCATTTTAGCTGCATTTCTGCATCTCATTGGAGGGGGCAGAGGGAGAGAGAAAAGGACAAAAAGCTGAGTGTTTTCACAACACAGTCTCTTTTTTAAGGTTGGGGGCATGGCCAAGGTTAAAAAAAAAAAAAGGCAACAAGACACAGGTGTGCCTCATTAGCCCAGGTCCCACTTTGCCTCTCTGACTGGCGCCCCTGAACCCACTGAGGATGGAGCAAGATGGGCAAGATGGCTGCACCACTCCAGTAGACCTTCCTCTGTCCCTTGGGGTCTGGAGTGACTCACTCAGCTTCTGGGCACTGAACCTGTCAACTTGCTGAAACTCAGTCTTTCCCAGGATGCAAAAGGCCATAAAAACAGGTAATCTAAGTAAGTCCCTCCAGTGCTATATTGCCGTCTCCTTTTCCTTTTTAATTCTTGGATATTTATAACCAACAGATATCATTTGTCTTGAATGATGAATAATAATTTGCTTTTGCATTTCCAGAACTGAAATACAGACCCAAATCAGGGAATTATGAGTCTTTCATCCAGTGACTGCAAAGCAAGATGAGTTAGTTTAAAAAGCAAATGCGTAGAGGAAAAAGCTCAATCCAGAGAGTCAGGAAGGGAAGTGACTTGAGAGGCAGGACCCCAACTGTTGCAGGGTTGACCATATGCAGTCCAGTTACTTGGGCATTTAATACGCCTGGCCTTCTATGAGGAAGAGACTGAGCTGGAGGCTAGGAAGACAGAGAAAAGTAAAATGTCTGGCTCTACCCTCAAGTTATTGTCAGTCTTTCAGGAGACAGTGAAAAGACACATAAGGCAAAACATCAAACTGTTTGGACTGTGAATTTATCTAGAGTGTTTAAGCTGTCTGATTTGCTGTGTGATCATCTTTGTTACTCTCATTCACCAAGTGCATAAAATTTCATATAATTCTCAGCATAATCTTTCCATTATTTATTATTCTCCCCATTTTATAAATGAGGAAACTGAGTGCTTAGATCAGATAGCATGTCCAAGGTCAAATAGCTGGGAAGTGGGGGAACTGGCATCAACTTGACTCCAGAACCCATTGTCACTCACGTGACAATGTCCTCCGGGGCCTCCATCTCTAATCTCGTTTCCTGCTACTCTCTTGCTTGAGTCCACTTCTCACCTCTCACTTACACTTATCTCTTCCCACTCACCCACCCTAACATCCTTTCCTCCTGTCTCCAAGAATAAGGCACGCAGTCATCACAGTTCACTCATCACTCCACCCCTTCTTCTCCAGCTCTTAGGACTGTCCACTCACCTCCTTTCTCCTGCATCCTCAGTTCATCACCTCTGCTCTCTGCTTCCCCTCAGCCCCCAAACATGTCAAAGACTCTCCTTTGCTAAACCCACAAACGAAACAGCACAACAAAAGCTTCCTTTATCATATACTTTACCTGGGTCTCCTCCACTGCAGGCAGATTCTTTACCATCTGAACCATCAGGGAAACCCTATACGCCTATTAGAACACCTGTTAAAACAGCTCAAATAAAAAAGTAACGATACCAAATGCTGGTGAGGATATGGAAAAACTAGATCTCATACATTTCCTGGGAATGTAAAGTGGTACAGCCTTCTGGAAAATAGCTTGGTGGGTGACAGTAGTGGTAAAGAGCCTGCCTGCCAATGCAGGAGACATAAAAAACTCCTTTTACGGTTTCAATCCCTGGGTGAGAAAGATCCCCTGGAGAAGGAAGTGGCAACCCACTCCAGTGTTCTTGCCTGGAGAATCCCATGGACAGAGGATACTGGCAGGCTACAATTCATAGGATTGCAAAGAGTCAGACACAACTTAGCATACAAGCATATAGAAAACTAAACGTATACCTGCCAGATAGTACAGCAGTTGCACTCCTAGGCATATATGCCAGAGAAATGTGAACTGCATGGTGTTCACTGCAGCTTTATTTCTAATAGCTCCAAACTGGAAACAAGCCAAATGTTTTCAGCCAGTAAATGTCCAAACTAAATGTGGTGATAATCATATAATGGAATACTACTCAGTAATAAAGAGAAACAGCTCTTGATACTTGCAATGGTATTGATGGATCTCAAGGGTATTATGCTGACTGAAAAGAGGAAGCTGGTTTTGGAATATTACATTCTGTATGGTACCGTTTATATAATATTTTCAGAATGACAAAAATCATAGGGATGGTGAGCAGATGCTTGTCACCAGGGATTAGGGCAATATGAAGGAGTTCTTTGTGGTGATGAAATAGTTCTGTATTTAACTGTAGTGGTGGTTACACAAATCTATGCGGATGACAAAGTTGTGTAGAACTGTTCATACACACACATGAATGCATATAAAACTGTTAGAATGAATAAGATCTGTTCAGTTCAGTTCAGTTGCTCAGTCGTGTCTGACTCTTTGCAGCCCCATGGACTGTAGCACACCAGGCTTCCCTGTCCATCACCAACTCCCAGAGTTTACTCAAACTCATGTCCATGGAGTCGGTGATGCCATCCAACCATCTCATCCTCTGTTGTCCCCTTCTCCTCCTGCCCTCAATCTTCCCCAGCATCAGAGTCTTTTCAAATGAGTCAGTTCTTTATATCAGGTGGCCAAAGAATTGGAGCTTCAGCTTCAGCATCAGTTCTTCCAGTGAATATTCAGAATTTATTTCCTTTAGGGTAGACTGGTTGGATCTCCTTGCAGTCCAAGGGACTCTCAAGAGTCTTCTCCGACACCACAGCTCAAAAGCATCAATTCTTCGGCACTCAGTTTTCTTTACAGTCCAACTCTCACATCCATACATTATTGTAGCAATGTCAGTGTCCTGGTTTTGAAAATACATGCTACAGTAATGTAAGATGTTACTGTGGGGGAAAACTGGAGACTGATACATGGAACCTCTCTGAACATTTTTGCAACTCCCTGTAAATATATAAAATTAAGTTTTAAGTACATGAACTTGAAAAAACAAAATGAAAGTCACTCAGACGAGTCCGACTCTTTGTGACCCCATGGACTATACAGTCCGTGGAATTCTCCAGGCCAGAATACTGGAGTGCGTAGCCTTTCCGTTCTCCAGGGAATCTTCCCAACCTATCAAATCCAGGTCTCCCAACTTAACAAAACTCCAAAGCTTCCATTACTCTGTGTCCAGTTCAGCCCTGCTAGGTCTCCACCCCATCTCTCTCTCTCTTCTCACCCAGGGCCATCCAGAAGGTAACCACCCTTCACCATCTCGACATCCTTACCTTCTACTCACTCTCCAGTCCCCTGCAGTCTGACGTTTGCAACACCCCCCTCCCATTGCCAGATACTGTGGAGAGTTTGCAATCTTTACCTTGTGGGCCTCTCTGATGCTTTGAAATGATTGAATCCTTCCTCTTTAGGGGGTCTTTAATCATTTGGTGTTTATGACAATGTACTTTTCTGTTTCTGCTTCTGCCTCTCTGACCATTATTCCTTCTCTGTCTCCTATATCTAGCAGCAGCCTATTGCAGAGGCTATTTTTCAATTAATTTCACTCTCCAACACAGCAGAACTGCCTGTGAGGGTTGCTTGCATTTGGCTGTTCCTCCCTCCCACCCATCACTCAGTGCTGTCTGGGGAGAATGCCTTTCCTCATCCCAGCCCCACTCCTGCACCCACCTAGACTTAACTACTCCTGCTTGGTCTTTGGAAATCATCTCTCACCCATCCTCTCCAACCCCTCCTGTTTACATTGTAATTAACTGTCTATGTGTCTAAAGTACCTTTCCTAAAAATTTAATAGGAAAGATGGTGATAGATTTAAATGCAGATTTGTAAATTACTATAAGCAATTAAACTTCCCTGGTAGCCTGAAAGGTAAAGAAACCTCCTGCAATGCAGGAGACCTGGGTTTGACCCTTGGGTTGGGAAGATCTCCTGGAGGAGGGCATAGCAACCCACTCCAGTATTCTTGCCTGGAGAATCCCCATGTACAGAGGAGCCTGGCGGGCTACAGTCCGTGCGGTAGCAGAGTCGGATACGACTGAGCAACTAAGCATACCACCATGTTCCTTTAATAAGCTAGTAAGAGGGCCAAGGACAGGAAGATGACCACTTTGCCAGCAGAGGGCGACATGGAGTCGGAGCTCAGAGTCTAGGCAATACCACTGCCGCTCAACTCAGGCTGGATGTGTCCAAGGTGAGACGGGGATTAAAACTCACTCCCATCACCCTGTATCGGCCTAACCGCAGCAGTGGGTAATGTCTGGAGCGGAGGATATGCAGCAGCGGAGAACGTAGGGGAAGTGTAAAAAGCATGCCTTTGTCGTTGTGGGAAAAGTGATAAGAAACACACTCCCGTCTTCATGCGAGAAGAGGAATTCAGAATTTTTAGTCAAGGCTCAATAGGCCCTCGATCACAGACACCGCAAGTGTAGCCCAGTTTCGGAGTTATGAGCTTGACAAGAATATGGACAAAATGGGAGGTGACAAGACCAAGCGCAAATACCAAGAAGACACGTCCTTCAGCTTCTAAGCAACCCTCCCGGGTCTCCCCACTGCAGTCTCCCCTTTTCCCCTCGTCTCTTGTGCCTTAGCAGAGCTCCTTTCGTGCTCTTTGCTTTGTTCTCACCATTTTCAGAGTGAGGGAACCACTCTTTAAAATGAATGCACTTTCATCGGATTTGAAACGTGCCTGCTTTCCAGGCTTCCAAAGGCTTTGCTCCCTTTCTCTTCTGAAAGAAGAGAGTTGTGTGCCATCTTGTGGTGGAGGGCCGCCATAACAACAGCACCCTGCCTGGTCCAGCACCAGGGTTACCGGCTCTGGAAAGGGTTCTGAGTCAGGGGTGAAGTAGTTAAAGAGATGGTGGGAGCTGAACTGGTCATGAATAGCATTGGAGTAGGGTCCAAAGGGATTTGTCCTGATCTCCCAACCAATACGATTTTAGGCACCATCTTTTCCCTTAGTTGATAAATGAATTCTGATCTGTGATGGTTTTTTAAAAAATGACCTTGCGCCGTGCCCAGAGCACCAGACTGAGCTAAGACCTCTGGTATCTAATTGCTGCCCTCTCTCCCTTCCCCATCATACACTAGCCAGGCAAGCTAGCAACAAAGAACAGCGAAAAAGGAATCAAACCGGGGTCACGAGCTTTCTACTCAAGCACTGCTGCACTCTAGTGTGTTACCTGAGGGAAACCATGGTACTGAGCACCTTCCCCGTGTCAAGTGCTGCCAAGGTACTTTACCTGTTTCTTCCTCATAGTCACACTATGGGATAATGGGTCTACACATGAGGAAACTGAGGCTCAGCAAGAGGAAGTGAGCTGTCCAAAGCCACAGACCCAGGGAGTGATGAGTCAGGTGTGACTCCAAAGCATATGTCTTTATTTTTTTTTAGTATATTTTCTTTTCATGATTTTTGTCATGTGAGTGTGGTGAGTGGGAAGGTCACACAAAGGCTAGATAGTTTGAATTTATGGTGTCCCTTGATGACAGTGAAGTCGCTCAGTCGTGTCCGACTCTTTGCGACCCCGTGGACTGTAGCCCACCAGGCTCCTCCGTCCATGGGATTCTCCAAGCAAGAATACTGGAGTGGGTTGCCATTTCCAAGGGGAGCGCAATTTTCACCTGAGTGCTCTGCAGAGCTACAGATGCTGGGCGGTTGCTTTTTAACCCCTTGTGTGTTATTTTTTCCCCAACTGACTTTGTTTATAAAGATGTTTTAAGAGGTTGAACCACCTTACTTTCAAAAATCCCATCGTCTGAATGCTGAAGATAAAAGGTAGGACCTCAAGAGAGAACCCTGCCTGCAGGATCAGTAGGAAATGAAACTTTTTATAGAGAGGACAGGATGCTCTCCCTGCTTGATATACTTGCTGCTTCTCTACGGGCTGTTACTACAGGGTCTTGCCTGATACAACTCTCTGTGGGTGTGAGAGGCTTGTTGTTAGGGTCTCCATTTGATCCCCAAGAGAACCTGGGTTCAGAGAGATTAAGAAACGTGTTTGATGCTATGTATAAAATAAACAAATAACAAAAGATTTATTGTATAAGCTCAGGGAACAAATCAATATCTTGTCATCTATAATGAAAAAAATCTGAAAAAGAGCGAATGTATGTATTCATCTGAAATTAACGTAACATGTAAATCAACCATGGTTCAATTTAAAATGTTTTTACTTAAAAAAAAAAAGTTTAAAAGCAATGTGTCTGAGATCATTCAACTATGATTAGAAATCATACCTTTGAAAAAAAACTTTATTGAAGTATAATAGGCCTACAATAGACTGCACATATTTAAAGTAAAACTGTATGTTTCACACGCATAAAATGGTGAAACCATCACCACAGTCAGGATAATAAACATGTCCATTATCCCCAGGAATTTCCTCGGGCCCCTTTGGAACCCCTCCCCCCTCCTTACCCCCTGCATTCCTCTCCACCCCCACACTGCCTTTTCCAGCAAAGTGCCTTCTGTCACCATAATTTTCGTTTTATACAATATTATATAAATGGAAACATACAATATATTGTCTTTTGTCTAGCTTTGTTCATGAAGTGTAGTGTATCAGTAGTTNAAAAAAAAAAAAAAAACATTGTTAACTTTTCATTGACTTTTTCTCACCAGATTTTAGCTCATTTTTCTTTACTGATGTATACCCCTTGCATAGGATTATACACAAAACATAGAATGTACTCAATAAAAGTGTTAAATAAAAATAAAAAAATTAAAAAAAGAGAAAAAAAAAATTACTAGTTTGGTTTCTGACTAACACACATAGGAACAGTGAGATTCAAAACCAACTATGTCTGCCTCCAAATCCAACCCCTTGATTTTTGTTCTGTGCTCATTTTCCCCTACTTCCACCACCATTTGCAACCTGGTGACAAGGATTCTTCTTTTGACCAACCTTTACTCAGGCTCCTGAACCTTCTCCTAGGCCACCCGTGCACTGCCTTAGTAGTTTTACCAAGAACCTGCTAAGTCAGTTTAACCAGATTCCTGCCCCAATTGATATCTGGTCAGTTCCCTCATCTTCCACCACCTCCCAAATGATGTCTGATCACCCTGGCCTGCTGTTGGCAAGAATCCTGTTAGGTAAGTTTAGCCACAACCCTCTTTATCCCCAAGGTCCCCTCTTAATAATTTTCCATCCACTGACAACCCCTCCCACACCCTGTCCTTGGCTACATATCTCCCTTGCCTTGAGCCCAGTCCTTCTCCCTGACTGTAAAATCCCTTTGCCGTGATCCCTCTACCCTCTTGATGGTTCTGCATATAAAGTCTGCCTTACCATCTTTAACAAGTGCATTAAATATTTGTTCATTAACACTGACAGCCAAAAATCACTTTGAATCAAGTGTAACTAAGAGCTTAAGTTGTGTCTTTCAGTACATTTTGGGAGGAAAGTCCTAAATGTTGCATTGATGATTGAACATTCTACCCAGGGTTAAATGGTTTGGAAAGCACCTGGTTTACCATAAGTGAATATAATAGCCTCAGCTAAATAAGATGGAGCGCTGATTAATATGTTCCTAAAAAGATCACAGAATTGACACATTTGCAAGTCATAGCAATAATAGGAACTTACCAGCCCTCTGAGTTTCAAACTGGAAATCTCATTTATAACAACAGAACACATGACCTTGTCTTGCTGATAATTTCATTTTACTGAGGAAGAGGAAGAAACAAAAGGAACTTTCCTGGTAAATTTAATTCTGACCTCCCAGAAAGAAATGCTTATTGAAGCAGGAATACAGGAGCCCAGGAGACTAGGAATCAGAGAGTATCTTTCACATGGGGGATTAAAAAGCCCAAGAAAAGCAGTTTGGAGAGGCTCTGACCTGAGTCCTAAATGTCAGTATACAGCTCTCAAAAGCTGAGAGGAAAGTGTAGTCTAATCCCATAATCAGACTATTGAAAAGGAAAAATGAGAAATGGCAAGATCTCAAAAATAATATTCTGAGAATGTAAGAGTGTGGCTCTTGATAAAGAGTGGAGGAGACTGACCAGTGTGACTGCACAGAGAGCTGTTTGATGGGCTTATCGTATTAAAGGGCAAAAGATGCTGGTGATCTGTGAATGCCTCTTTGTTTCAAGTACTATCTAAAGATGAGCAACCCAGGTCCAGGAAGGAGACAGACAATAAGCCAACAAAAACAACCTCCCTGTAAATATATAAGGATGACAAGTAAGTACAATAATGTTATATGTGTGCACTGAAACACCTGCAATTGACAATATTCTACCATTTTGACCTACGAGAACAGCACTTTTGTACAGCGGCACCTGCAGTACCGTGAGGACGATAAGATTCTACATAAAGCTGTGAGAAAACCTCAGAGAAGCTGGCGTATGAGTGGAAACCTGGACACAGTGAGAAAATGAGCCGTGTAAAAACTGTGGGAAGAGCATTCCAGACTTAAGGGCAGGCAGTTACAAGATTTTGAGGTGGGGATGTTGGGCCTTTGGCAGGAACATCCAGAGGCCCAATGTAGAGAAAATAGAGGCGTGGGAGCAAAGAAGAGTAAGAGAGAAGATGTCCGTGGCAGGCAGACATGGAGAGAGTTCACATAGGGTCTTACACGACCTATAGGCCATGACAAAGACTTCGAGTCTTGTTCTGGGAATAAAATGACAAGCTCTTAGAAGTATAAGAACAGAGGTGATATGATCTGATTAATATTTTTTTAAAGCTCAGTCTTGGGAATCCTTTGGAGATTTTCCTATAGAGGGACAAAAATGGAAGCAGAGTGCCTACTTAGAAGGTCATTGCAGGAAGCCAGGAAGGAGTTGATGGTCACAGAGGAAGGTTGTTAGGAGTGAAGGAGGCGAGATGTGGTCAGCCTTAAGATGTATTTTGAAAGTAGAGGTGGCAGGTTTTGCAGATGGAATTAGACCTAACAGTTGAGGGTGAGGAGTCAAAGACTACAGTAAGAACTTTGACCTGAGCTCCTGGAGAAATGATAAGAGTCATTTACTGAACTAGGAAAGAAAGAAGGTGAACATTTACTTGGGTAGAAGAAGATAAAGCATTTGATTTTAGGAATGTTCAATGCAGCATTCTTCTCAGACAAGCAATCTGAAGCACTCCATTGGCAGTTAGATAAACTAAGTTACAGTTTTAAGAAAAGGACAAGATGAGATATACATTTGGGAGTTATTAGCCTACAGGCTTATTTACTGCACAGGCCTGGTAGAAATCACCTAGGGAATGAAGATAAATAGACCAGAGAAGAGGTCTAAGAGTGCCAGGGACCCCAACATGTAGAGGCTATGAGGAAGCAGTCAGCACAAAAGCCCTGTTTGGAGAAAAGTCTCTCCAGAAGACACAGGGAAGCTAGAGGAAAGGGGAATCGTCAGGCTCCAACAGTTCAAATAAATATGAGCGCTCAGCTCCGCAGAGATACTCCCTCCTGTGAGATAAACCCCTGTGCTACCGCCACTTCTCCCCAACCCCAAGTGACAAAAGTCACATCTACACATCAAATAAGCCAGTCTGTCAGCCTGGATATTTCGGGCATTAAAAAACCCTCTGGACCTTCCCACAGTCACAACAATTATAACTAACAAACATGCATCAAAATGCAGGTCACCTTCTGCAAGTTTTTCAGAAAGCAGCTCCCTGCCTAGGATGTGAAAGGCCCGAGTACAAGGAAGCCCAGCAGACATATCCTCAGACACGTATTGGCAAAGATAAGGGACAAATGATTAAATTAATTAGGACACCAGACGAGGGAGGAAATAGGCGAATTTAGCTAGACTGTCAAAGATGAAGTAAATTGCAAATATATAAAGAGCCAGCCTGGGCAGTGCTGTTTGGAGACCACCTCTGGAATAAACCTACAGAAAAGCCCTCCAGAAGAGATCAGATCTCTGTCACTTAGGGCAATTAAGTGTGTCACCAGGACTTGCCCCTCTGGCTACAGAGCTGAGCAGGGGGAGCTACCTGCCCACCCCAACCTGCCTGAGACACCCAGAAGAATCAGAGACCTGCGGCAAGAGGAACCAGGTAGGTACAGATAGCAAGAGAAGGGCCGGCCAAGGTGCCATTCAAAACTACCTCTTAACTCAGGGTGCTTCCATCAGTTGCAAATTAATGTTTCCTTTCTAAATACCTATGTAGGTAGATAGACAGACAGACAGATGCTAGTCTCGAGGGCATGTTGTTGTTTAGTGGCCAATTCACATCAGACTCTTTGCGATCCCATGAACTGCAACACACCAGGCTTCCCTGTCCTTCACCATCTCCTGGAATTTACTTAAGCTCATGTCCATTTAGTCGGTGATGCCAACCAACCACATGGGATATGTACAAAAGATATTCAGAGTTGATAGATTTAAAATACAAATAAAATACAGTATTTACTTTGTGTATTGCCGATGGGAATGTAAAATGGTATAGCCCTGTAGAAAACACCATGGCAGTTTCTCAAAAAAAATCAGATATAGTATTACCATAGGACTCGGGAATTCCACTTCTAGGATTCTTTCACTTCTGTATTTGTATACCCATGTCCATAGCTTCACTATTTGCAATAGCCAAAAGGTGGAAGCAAAATAAATGTCTATCAACAAGTGAATGGATTTTAAAATGTGCTATACCCATTCAACTCTTTGTAACCCCATGGACTGTAAAGTCCATGGAATTCTCCAGGCCAGAATACTGGAGTGGGTATCCTTTCCCTTTTCCAGGGGATCTTCCCAACCCAGGGATCAAACCCAGGTCTCCCACATTGCAGACAGATTCTTTACCAACTGAGCTATCAGGGAAGTGTATACACATGCAATGGAATATTATTTGGGAAAGTAAAAGGAATAATAAAAAAGAAAAAAGAAATTCTCACACATGTTACAACAGGGATGAAACTTGAAGAGACCATGCTAAGTGAATTCAGCCAGAATTCAGCTACAAAACACTGCATGATTCCATTTATATGAGGTACCTAGAGTACTCAGATTCAGAGACAGAAAGAACAGCGACTGTCAGAAAGTAGAGTGATGGGATAAGGAGGTATTAGGGAGCTACTGTTTCACAGGAATAAAGGTTTAGTTCAGGAAAATGAAAGAATTCTAGAGCTGGATGGTGGTGATGGTCACACAGCAGGATGAATGTACTTAATGCCACTGAGTCATACACTTAAAAATGATTAAAATGGTAAAAACAAAATTATAGTATTCTAAGAGTATTACCTTAAAAAATGATTATTCATTAGGCAAAGGTATATCAAAGAATTATTAAAATTGCTTGGTTGGAAGCAAAAATCCCATTGTTAATATTTGAAGAAGACATCTTTTAAAAATATGCAGTAGTATGTGTGTGCAAAAACTGGCATGTATGTGTTGACATAATTTTTGTGTGCATTGCCTTTAAGACTCTATTAGTTCTCTTTGTGTGAGTGCTATAAATGCATCAATGAAAAATTACAGATTTCAGTATGATTCTGTTAGCTAGGGGACAGGTATGCTAGGGGAAAAAAAACTGGACTTTAAATAATTAAGCCAAAATGATCATGTTAATTAACTTATATCCTTAATCACTAATTTCTCCCCTGACTTTTGGGGAAGGAATAGTTTTTGTCTCAAAAGCAGGCTTAGTGACCTAACAGTTTGAAAAGCAACTAGAGATAATGAGGCAAGGATATTTAAATGGAAACATGCCAGCAATTACTAGTTAACTGAAAGCTTTTGTGATTTTGGCTTGAACTCAGTCCCTTTTCCTGCTGGGCTATAATGTGGGCAGAGGAAGAGTAACAGCATTGTTTCTCTTTTTAAGTGAAAATATCCACGAAGTAATTTTGAAGCTTTTATTGACTTAAAAAATAAAGTCAGTAAAAACAAATACTCTAACGATTTAAAAATCTGTCCTATTTCAGTTGAAGGATTTTCTTTTCTTTCTTTTCAAACCGAGATATAATTGGCATGTAACATTGTATTAGTTTAAGATGTACAGTGTAGCGAGTCAATATAGGTATAAATATCCTGTGAAATGGTCACCACAATGTCTAATTAACATCCATCTCCACACATGGTTACATGTTTTTTCTTGTGATGAGGACTTTTAAGATCTACTCCCTTAGCAACATTCAAATACACAATTCAGCATTTTTAGCTGTAGTCACTGTGTTATACCTTCTACCCCTAGAACTTTTTTTTATAACTGGAGATTTGTATCGTTTGACCTCCTTCATTTATTTCTCCTCCCCACGCCCATATCTGGCAACCACTAATCTGTTCTCTGTGTCTATGAGTTTATCATTCTGTGTAAGCTTTCTGAGTAGGAAAATAACCTTGTATTCTGTAATCTTGTATGCATTCACTAAAAAATCTTTGTATGCGTTTTATTCCATTTCAAATTAATCTAATCTGCCAAAAGAAAGCCTTTTGAGCAGGATTTGCTTTGCCTAGTAGGTTATACGTCTACATTTTAAGTTTCTGAAGAGAAAAAAGTCCTTTATTTTATATCTTTAGTGCCCTAACAACTGATCATTAAAATATAATACTCCCGATTTTAAAAAAGGACCCAAGGTTGAATTAACACAGGCTCAAAAATAAAATAAAAGAATGTTACCCTAAAAATTCAGATGTTATAAAGACTCCCTAGGGGTCAGGATGGGAAGAAAGAGGAAGTCTTTATACAGCAAGGAAAACAAAGAAGAATGGAAAATAGAACACCACACAATGGATAGGGCATTGACATTTTACAAAAAATGATATCTAAATAGCCAAGCACTGCATGAAAAGATGTTCAGTTGCATTCATCATAAGGAAAATACAAACTGAAACCACATGGCAATACCGCAATATACCCACCATTATGGCTAGAAAGAAAAATATGGAAAATATCAAGTGTTGATGATAATGTGGAGCAAATGGAACTCTTTGGCTTTAATGGTGGGTGTGTAAGTTGGCACAACCAATTTGGAAACCTGTTTGGCATTATATACTAAAATGAAACATTTGCTTACTTACGACCCAGATCTTCCACTCCTAGGAGCCAACAGCAATGCATGCATGTGTTGCACATGTTCCCCAAAAGATATTTTTAAAAGGTCTATAACAGCACTATTTGAGGTAGCCCCCATAGAAACTCTTCAAATGTTCATCAGCAGTGGGATGAATAGTGTGGTATATTCATATACTGTGATACCCTATAGCAATGAGAGTGAGGGGTCTACCAGTTAATAAACAACAATATGAGTGAATCCACAAATATAACATTGAATGGCAGAAGCCAGACACAAATGAGTACACCCTATATGATTCAGTTCAGTCGTTCAGTCATGTCCGACTCTTTGCAACCCCACAGAAGGCAGCACACCAGGCCTCCCTGTCCACCACCAACTCCCAGAGTTTATTCAAACTCATGTCCATCAAGTCGGTGATGCCATCCAACCATCTCATCCTCTGTTGTCCCCTTCTCCTCCTGCCTTCAGTCTTTCCCAGGATCAGTGAGCCAGTTCTTCACATCAGGTGGCCAAAGTATTGGCGTTTCAGCTTCAGCATTAGTCTTTCCAATAAATATTCAGGACTGATTTCTTTTAGGATAGACTGCCTGGACTCCTTGCAGTCCAAGGGACTCTCAAGAGTCTTCTCCAACACCACAGTTCAAAAGCATCAGTTCTTCAGTGCTCAACTTTCCTTATGGTCCAACTTTCACATCCATACCTGACTGCTAGAAAAACCATAGCTTTGACTAGATGGACCTTTGTTGGCAAAGTAATAGTTCTGTTTTTTATATGCTGTCTGGGTTGATCATAACTTTTCTTCCAAGGAGCAAGCGCCTTTTTTATTTCATGGCTACAGTCACCATCTGCAGTGATTTTGGAACCCCCTAAATGATTGCGTTTATTTAAATGATAAATATTGTTAAAGCTAATCTACGCCATTGGCTTCCCTGGTGAACAGTGGTAAAGTATCTGCCTGCCAGTGAAGGAGATGCAGGTTTGATCCCGGGTCAGGAAGATCCCTGGAGAAGGAAATGGCAACCCATTCTAGTATTCTTGCCTGAGAAATCCCATGGACAGAGGAGCCTACCGGGCTATAGTCCATGGAGTCGCAAAAGAATAGACACAACTTAGCAACTAAAAAACAACAACAAAATACAGTCTATGCTATTTAAAGTTATTAGAATGACTCTTGGTTGGGGTCCAGAGACTGGAAGGGAGTGCCAGTGGATTTCTCGTTCCAGACATGGCCATGTCTCATTCTAGGTGCCAACTGCATACACATAATCAGGTTTTTAAAGTTCATCAAGACAGATAAACCGATTGTAGAAGGAGATAGAACATGAATGGACCGTCTTAATTCTTTTAGACTGCGTGTTTTGCTACTTGCTAATATTGTTAGTAATGCTGTAATGTGAATGGCTGCTTAGCCTCTTTGGGAAAACGTGGATGGGTGGATGCTTTAGTGCGGTGGTCAGCGTGGATGTTATTTGTCTTCCCTTATTGGGCTTTCCTGCTGCTGTTTTCAATCAGTGTGTGATTGCCCTGCCTCTTTCCTTGTATGTTCCCTCCACTTTTAAGAAATTCGTGAGGCCTTCTGCATGATTGGAAATCGAAAAGCCTTTTCGATGTGTTTGGTTATTTTCTCTTTTATTCTTGGGGACTCGCCGCCGGCACGTAAAAATGCAGTTCAGTTAACTGCTGTGAAAGCTTTCTGCGGTGCATAGCTTGCAGCTTCCTTTAGGCCTGTCTGGGAATTATTTACGCGCGTGTTTTTGAAAGGAACGTGGGGCTATTGTGCGTTTCTGCAGGAAACACCTCCAGGAGATACCCGACCAGAGTAGCAACGTTACCACCAGTTTCACATGGGGATGGGATTCTAGCAAGACTTCTGAACTGCTTTCAGGCATGGGGGTCTCCGCCCTGGAGAAGGAGGAGGTGGACAGTGAGAACATCCCCCAGGAACTGCTTTCAAACCTGGGCCACCCACAGAGCCCCCCACGAAAACGGCTGAAAAGCAAAGGGAATGACAAGGACTTTGTGATTGTCCGCAGACCTAAGCTAAACCGAGAGAACTTTCCAGGTGTTTCTTGGGACTCCCTTCCAGACGAGCTGCTCTTAGGAATCTTTTCCTGTCTGTGCCTCCCTGAACTCTTGAAAGTCTCCAGTGTTTGTAAGAGATAGTATCATCTAGCGTTTGACGAGTCTCTCTGGCAGACTGTAGACCTCGCAGGCAGAAATCTCACCCAGATGTGGTTGGTCAGCTTTTGTCCCGAGGGGTGGTTGCCTTCCGCTGTCCACGATCATTTATGGACCAACCATTAGTTGAACATTTCAGCCCTTTTCGTCTATAGCACCTGGACCTGTCAAACTCTGAGATCGATGTGTCTACCCTGCAAGGCCTTCTGTCTCACTGCTCCAAGTTGCAGAATCTCAGCCTCGAAGGCCTCCGACTTTCAGATCCCGTTGTTAATAATCTTGCTCAGAACACAAATTTCCTGTGACTAAATCTTTCTGGGTGTTCTGGATTCTCTGAATCTGCCCTGAAGACTTTGCTGAGCAGCTGTTCCAGATTGGATTAACTGAAACTCTCTTGGTGCTATGATTTCACTGAAAAGCATGTCCAGGTGGCTGTTGCACACATGTCAGAGACCATCACCCAGCTGAATCTCTGCGGGTACCGGAAGAATCTGCAGAGATCAGATGTCTCTACCCTAGTTGGAAGATGTCCCAATCTTGTCCACCTAGACTTAAGCGATAGTGTCATGCTGAAAAATGACTGCTTTCCAGAATTTTACCAACTCAACTACCTCCAACACCTATCACTCAGTCGGTGCTATGACATAATACCTGAAACTTTACTTGAACTTGGAGCAATTCCCACATTAAAAACACTACAGGTCTTTGGAATCATACCAGACGGTACCCTTCAACTGTTAAAGGAAGCCCTCCCTCATCTACAGATTAATTGCTCCCATTTCACCACCATCGCCAGGCCGACCATTGGCAACAAGAAGAACCAAGAGATATGGGGCATCAAATGCCGACTGTCACTGGAGAAGCCCAGTTGTCTATGAAGCCTCTATTGCAAGATGGTGTCTTCTCTTTTCTTTGAACAGGGAAAGTAAGCAAGAAGCCCAATTGTGGAGAGCTCAGNCTGGGAATTATTTACGGGCGTGTTTTTGAAAGGAACGTGGGGCTATTGTGCGTTTCTGCAGGAAACACCTCCAGGAGATACCCGACCAGAGTAGCAACGTTACCACCAGTTTCACGTGGGGATGGGATTCTAGCAAGACTTCTGAACTGCTTTCAGGCATGGGGGTCTCCGCCCTGGAGAAGGAGGAGGTGGACAGTGAGAACATCCCCCAGGAACTGCTTTCAAACCTGGGCCACCCACAGAGCCCCCCACCAAAACGGCTGAAAAGCAAAGGGAATGACAAGGACTTTGTGATTGTCCGCAGACCTAAGCTAAACCGAGAGAACTTTCCAGGTGTTTCTTGGGACTCCCTTCCAGACGAGCTGCTCTTAGGAATCTTTTCCTGTCTGTGCCTCCCTGAACTCTTGAAAGTCTCCAGTGTTTGTAAGAGATAGTATCATCTAGCGTTTGACGAGTCTCTCTGGCAGACTGTAGACCTCGCAGGCAGAAATCTCACCCAGATGTGGTTGGTCAGCTTTTGTCCCGAGGGGTGGTTGCCTTCCGCTGTCCACGATCATTTATGGACCAACCATTAGTTGAACATTTCAGCCCTTTTCGTCTATAGCACCTGGACCTGTCAAACTCTGAGATCGATGTGTCTACCCTGCAAGGCCTTCTGTCTCACTGCTCCAAGTTGCAGAATCTCAGCCTCGAAGGCCTCCGACTTTCAGATCCCGTTGTTAATAATCTTGCTCAGAACACAAATTTCCTGTGACTAAATCTTTCTGGGTGTTCTGGATTCTCTGAATCTGCCCTGAAGACTTTGCTGAGCAGCTGTTCCAGATTGGATTAACTGAAACTCTCTTGGTGCTATGATTTCACTGAAAAGCATGTCCAGGTGGCTGTTGCACACATGTCAGAGACCATCACCCAGCTGAATCTCAGCGGGTACCGGAAGAATCTGCAGAGATCAGATGTCTCTACCCTAGTTGGAAGATGTCCCAATCTTGTCCACCTAGACTTAAGCGATAGTGTCATGCTGAAAAATGACTGCTTTCCAGAATTTTACCAACTCAACTACCTCCAACACCTATCACTCAGTCGGTGCTATGACATAATACCTGAAACTTTACTTGAACTTGGAGCAATTCCCACATTAAAAACACTACAGGTCTTTGGAATCATACCAGACGGTACCCTTCAACTGTTAAAGGAAGCCCTCCCTCATCTACAGATTAATTGCTCCCATTTCACCACCATCGCCAGGCCGACCATTGGCAACAAGAAGAACCAAGAGATATGGGGCATCAAATGCCGACTGTTACTAGAGAAGCCCAGTTGTCTATGAAGCCTCTTAAAATTTAAAAAATTTAAAAAAAATAAATAAATAAAGTTCATCAAGTTATACTTACGTGCACTCTCCTGTATATATGTTATAGTTCCAAAAAATGCTTGAAAAATAAGGACAGAATGAAAAAATGGCACTACTAACAGGAAAACATAGAAATGTTTTCCATAACAGGGGCTCTTTTTGCCAAGGCTGCCTGCCCTTAAGATTCCCATGGTGCCCTGGGGAAGGTTGGGTTTTGTTTTCCTTTTCTGAAAGCTGGTGCTGCTCTTGGATAGCACCAACCAGTAGATCACAGACTCTGCACTGTTTGGATTTAATTTCTAGACATCTGAACTAGAAGTCAAGAAGGAAAGGAGAAAGAAGGGCAAAGAAAAGCATGACCACCACACTTTCCCAAGAAGTTTCCATTATGGATTCTATTCATAAATCGTATTAGTCAGCCTACAACATACAATGCAGCTATAAAGCCTGGTTTATGCAATGCGGAGATTCTCCCTCCTGTTCTCGGTAGCACTATAATTCAAATACAGGATTTGGTGTGATACTGTGTAGTACAGTGTCAAATTTCATAGGAGTATATACAATCATGTATATATATGTGTAACTATATACAAACGGGTTGGAAAGTTACCTATGTGTGTAACAAGATATTATAAAACCAAAGGGAGGGAACTAGAACAGGTATTGATACACTGAAAGTATCCACATGAGCTAATATGGATCCTGAACACTACTGACATTTGGAGCCAGATAATTCTCTGTGGTGGTGACTGTCCTCTGTATCAGAGAATATTTGGCAGCATCCCTGGCCTCAATGTATTAGATATCAGTAGTAAACCACCCCCCAGCCCCCAACCTCCCTACTAGAAGCCTCAGTCAAGTCATGTAGAGTAAAAATGTTCCTGGATAAATGCCTCCTGGGGGACAAATTCAGTCACATTGAGAACCATGCTCTATGGTACATTGCTGCTATGTTGCTGTCATTCCTGCAGTCAAAAGTCATGGTCACGCCTGAGTGCAGCATTGACTCCACATTCTGACTCGTCTCATTATTTTCCACCGAAAGGAGCCAGAGTTCCTGGGAGGATGTTGGAACCTGTATTAGAGAGAAAGCAAGATAGGCTGACAACATTTTGAAACTGTCAGAAAGAAAGAATACTTTTGGAAAGTTCTAGACCAGCATTAAAAAAAAAAAAAAAAAAGAATTATCACTGTTAAGGCAGGAAAATCTAAATAAATTTACAATAATAATTACTAGTGATAATAGTGGTAAAGTTAGCTGGAATAAGTTATGTCTGTCAAAAGCATTATGATTCAAAAATGAGCAGATAATATAAATGTATATAAGTGAGTTTGTGGTATACATGAGTTTCCAATATTGTTACCACTTCACCCAAACTATTAATCCACTTAAAGTAGTAAAACTTCTGCTCTAATTTTAGACAGTATCCATTATAACAGCCACAAATGGTAAATAGAAATAGGATGGAAAAATTTTTAGGGTTGCTTCAGATGGTGAAGAATCCACCTGCAAAGCCAAGATTAATCCCTGGGTTAGGAAGATCCCCTGGAGGAGGGCATGGCAACCCACTCCAGTATTCTTGCCTGGAGAATCCCCATGAACAGAAGAGCCTAGAGGGCTACAGTCCATGGGGTCACAAAGAGTCAGACACAACTGAGTGACTAAGGACAAGCACAATACAAATCTTACAGTGTTGAGTTGCTGATGAGTCTTAAGGGGAGGATTACTAGGACATATGTTGACTACTCAGAATAGAAGTGAAGTTTGGAGGGCAAAAACTGCCATAGCCATTTTGCTGCCATGAAGGTAACAGGCATGATGATAAAGAAAAAAAACAAAAGATATGAAAAACAAAGACTGAGAGTTTAAATCTCTAGATCTTACTCTACCTGAAGGCCAGAGGTAAATTTGGACTATTTAGTTATATGTGTTAATTTTCTCCAAGTTTTCTTTTTAAAATTTAAGCCAGTATGCAAAGAGTTTTTGATCACTTGCAACATAAAGATCCTAACAAATACAATACCTTCAGGAAAATTTTAGAAGGCTATACATAAAACATGAAGCTCAACAATACAGTTGCCTCTGTGGAGAGTCACTGGGAGTCTAGCTTAGGAGGAAGACTTACTTTCCATGTGTAAGTAAGTAAACTATTTTTATTTTTTGTTTGCTTTTTACTATGTGTGTAATTTTTTTTATATTAGAAAAAAAGTAGGTTAAATTTATAATAAACAAGTCTTGAATCTGTGGTTGCCTGACTTAAGGCTAGTTGCATCCAGATCACCTCCATGTGTACACAGTCACTCAGTCGTGTCCATACACTTCCCGTGGGCTATAGCCCTCCAGGCGCCTCTGTCCATGGGTTTTCTTGGCGAGAATACTAGAGTGGGTTGTCATTTCCTTCTGCATCCAAATCACTTCCAGGAACTAGTTTAAACCACAGGTTCTCCTTTGGACAATCTGATTCAGTAGGTCTGGGGTAGGAACCAAGACCTACAACTTTTAAATTTCTCCATCTGATTCTGAAAGTCAGCCATGTTAGAACATCATTCTAGTGTGTGGTTCTCAGCCCTGTACATTAGAATAGCCTGGGAGAACTTCCAAAAGTACCAGGGCATGAATCCTGCCTCAGGAGAATCACGCAAGACTCTCTGGGGATGGTACCTTATAAAGCTCCCTGTGCTTAGTCACTCAGTCGTGTCTGACTCTTTGTGACCCTGTGGGCTGTAGCCCTCCAGGCTCCTCTGTCCATGGGATTCTCCAGGCAAGAATACTGGAGTGGATTGCCACATCCTCCTTCAGAGGATCTTCCCAACCCAGAGAATGAACCTGAGTCTCCCACATTACAGGTGGATTCTTTACCATCGGAGCCACTAGGGAAGCCCGTACTGCTCCCTAAGCATAATTTTTAAAATTGGAGAAGACATAGAGCAACTTGAACTCTCATACACTACTAGTAGGAATATAAATTAAAATAGCCATTTTGGAAAATGTTGGACAGTATTTACTAAATATAAATATATGCTTTCCTTATGACCCAGCAATTCCACTCCTATGTATATGCCCAAGAGAATTTGACAGCAAAAGACATGTATGTATTTAATCACAGAAGTTTTTTTCATAAAAGCCCCAAACTGGAAACAACGCAAATGTTCGTCAATAGTAGAATGAATTTCCAGAATCAAGACACAGAGACCTAATTTTTGTAATGGTATTTTTTTGAAGTATAGTTGATTTACAATGTTGTGTTAGTTTCTGATATACAGCAAAGTGATCAGATATAGATGTAGATATATTCTCTGTCATATTACTTTGTCATGTTATTTTCCATTATGGTTTATTATAAGCTATTTAATATAATTCCATATGCTACACGGGCTTCCCTGGTGGCTCAGCTGGTAACAGAATCCACCTGCAATGTGGGAGACCAGGGTTTGATCCCTGGATTGGGACGATCCCCTGGAGAAGGGAAAGGCTACCCGCTCCAGTATTCTGGCCAGGAGAATTCCATGGAGTCACAAATAATCGGACACAACTGAGCGACTTTCACTTTCACTTCCTATGCTGTACAACAGGACCTTGTTTATCCATTCTATGTATAATAATTTGCATCTGATAATCCCAAACTCCCATTACAACCTTCCCCCTTGGTTGTCCCCGCACCCTTCCCTATGAGAAATGACAAGTCTCTTCTCTCTGTCTGTATGTTTCTGTTTCATAAATAACTTCATTTGTGTCATAGTTTAGATTCCACGTGTAAGTGCTATCACGTGGTATTTGTTGCTCTCTTTCTGACTTACTTCACTTAGTATTATAAGCTCTGGGTCCATCCATGTCGCTGCAAATGGCATCATTTCATTCTATGGCTGAGTAAACTATTCTGTTGTATATATGTACCATATCTTCTTTATCCAGTCATCTGTCTGTGGACATTTAGGTTGTTTCCATATCTTGGTTATTGGAAATAGTGCTGCTATGAACATGGTGGTACAATATCTTTCTAAATTATAGTTTTGTCTGTATATATGCCCAGGAGTGGAATTGTTGGATCATATGGCAACTCCATTTTTAGTTTTTTGAGGACCCTCCATTCTGTTTACCACAGTGGCTGTACCAATTTAAATTTGTAGCAACAGTACAGGAGGGTTTTCTTTTCTCCACACGCTCTCCAGCACATGCAATTTGTAGACTTTTTAATGATGGCCATTCTGACCTGCGTGAGGTAATTGTAATTTTGATTTGTGTTTCTCTAATAATTAGTGTTGTTGAGCATCTTTTCATATATCTATTGGCCATCTGTATGTCTTCTTTGGAAACATGTCTATTTAGGTCTTCTGTCCTATTTTTTATTGGGTTATTTGTTTTTTTATGAGCTATTTATATATTTTGGAAATTAAGTTGTCAGTTGCATCATTTTCAATTATTTTCTCCCAGGCTATAGGTTGTCTGTTTTGTTTATGGTTTCCTTTGCTGTGCAAAAGCTTTATAAGTTTGATTAGGTCTCACGTGTTTATTTTGCTTTTATTTCTATTGCCTTGGTAGCCTGACCTAGGAAAACATAGATATGATTTATATCACAGAATGTTTTGCCTATGTTCTCTTCTAGGAGTTTTATGGCATCGTTTTATATTTAAGTAAGAAAGGCTTAATTTTAAATAAATGTTTAACTATTTGTATGTATTATATATAGCAAATACATTGTACAAAATCAAGAGTTACAAAGAGTTGTATATCAAGAGTTTGAATTTCTGTCTCATTCCTGCCTTATAGTCACTCAGTTTCCTTTCCCAGAGCAATTGTTAAATTTCTTCCAGCAATATCCCATGCATATATAAACAGATCCATTTGCTTTACCCTGAAAATAAGTCAAGTGGTAGAATAAAGAAATTGTGATATAGTCATACGTTAGAATGTTAGAATATTACATAGCATATATCGTATATATTATATAGACTATAAAATTACAAACTATATATACAACATTGATGAATCACATAATTATCTTTAGTTTAAAAAAGGCACATAAGAGTGTATATTGTATAATCTTATTTATATGAAGTTTATGAGTGGGCAAAATTATCCATGGTGATAGACGTCAGGAGAGCAGTTATCCCTGGGGAGGCTTCCAGGGTGCTAGAAATATTCTATATCTTATCTGACAGTGTACACAAGTAGGTGCCATTATAAAAATTCATTAAACTTTCCATTTAGAATTAGTGTACTTCATGGAGAATATGTCATATTTCAATAAAAAGTAAAAATAGAAACAGGAGAAAAAACTCGAATGGCAACCAACTCCAGTATTCTTGCCTGGAAAACCCTATGGATTGGGGAGCCTGGTGGGCTGCAGTCCATGGGGTCAGAAAGAAGACACGACTGAGGAACTGAACAACCATGTGCAGCCAGAGTTGAAAACCACTGTTTTGTAGCCTCCAGCCTCAAAACAGCATTTAACAAATAGGTCACGCTCTGCTTTGCTAATGGAATTTACTTTGTGCTTCTTATTTCTCTGAGACCTTCCTTCATTCAATCCCACTGAAACTTGCCTTCCTGTGTATTAATCCCCACTGGCCTAAGGGTTAGTAGGGAGGAGTGAATTAAATGCTGAAATGTCAAACTACTCCTCTAAACTTATATTTTGAATTATAAGTGTTTCTCGTACAGTGATACCACTGAAAGAAAACTGAAACCCAAAATTTATCTGGATCTTTTCCTCTTCTGTGGTTATTTTCTAAACTGCAATGTGAATGATGTTTCCTTTTAAATGTCGTACAGTGAAGAAATTTATTAGCATCATTGGCTGATCAAATGCAATTGATCTTAAAATATCTATACCTGATTTCAAATTATGCTCACAGCTATCTGACTAGGATGCCAATTTCATTAACAGCATTACAACCCCAACTCCAGCACATTCCTGATAAAGTGCTGTATTTCAGGAGGAAGCCAGTGTGGGGCTGCCATTCCTTGCTGTTCTTAATTCTGCCCAGTGTCAATGCTGCTGCTGCTGCTAAGTTGCTTCAGTCATGTTTGACTCTGTGCGACCCCATAGACAGCAGCCCACCAGGCTCCCCCTGTCCCTGGGATTTTCCAGGCAAGAACACTGGAGCGGGTTGCCATTTCCTTCTCCAATGCATGAAAGTGAAAAGTGAAAATGAAGTCACTCGGTCATGTCCAACTCTTTGCGACCTCATGGACTACAGCCCACCGGGCTCCTCCGTCCATGGGATTTTCCAGGCAATAGTACTGGAGTGGGTTGCCATTGCCTTCTCTGCCCAGTGTCAGTATCTGACAAGAAAACAAGTAGTCACATTTTACCTTCCAATTAAAGATGCCTGTCTGGTTCCTGGAATGAACTGAAACCCTGTTCAAGATGGGGATTATGAAATTCTTAAGACCTCCACTATTTAAGGTTGGAATCTTTTTATCAAGTAGTGGGTTCATCACTCACCTCACTCTTCCCTTATTTCAACAATAACTATAGCAGCGACTCTGTGTAAAGCACTGTGGTCAGAGTACAAGGCAAGAAAGGCCCAGCCTTAACCCTCACGTGGTTCATCAGGGTCATGTGACATGTGCAAAAGTAATCTTGCTATGACACAGACTAGGCAAGTGTTAAAACAAACAATAACAAAAAAGCAGTTCAAATAAAGTGCTCTGCGGGTTCAGATGTGGCCGAGATCACTTCAGTTTAGGAGGAAATGGCCAGAAGCCCCTCTTGCCAGGCTCTGCCTCATGCTCCATCTAAAGAAAGAGTAGTTGGAGGGCATAAATAGCTGAAGAGCCATCCAAACCCTATGGAACCTCTTGAAAAATGTTGAAGAGAATATAAAAGATTGACTAGGGTAATTCCAGTGCCCCTCTCCATTTATATTTCTGACACTTTCTGACTCCCAGAGCCAAGCAAGCAAGAGGATGGAGAATGAGACAGGCTGAGCCAACACTGAGCTAATTACTCTTCTCCTGTAGCAGATGGCTTATGTCATCTTCTACCATAAACCTTTGATATTATTGCTCTTCCTTCCTCTCTACCCATCAAAACAATAAAATCACTAACAACTAGCACTTGGGTGATACTAATGATATGGCTAGTCCCAGTATTTTATTGTATTTTCATTTAATTTTTATAACCACCCTGTGAGGTAAATATAACTCATGTCCACTTTATAGATGAAGAAACCGAAGCAAGAGGAGTCAAGTAGCGTGGCCAGAGTCACACAGATGATACATGGGATAGCCAGACCTTGAATCTGGAGTCTGAGCCTGTGCTCTTCAACCTCTAAATTATATCCATAATGCAGGGTGCTGCTTCTTGAGAAAGCCTCCTTTGACCACAAGAGCTCACACTTATGATTCATATTTACTTAATCTCAAAGTATTTCTTTACATTAATCTCTTGCCTTAAACCAAAGCAATCCTAAGCAAGAACAAAGCAGGAGGCACATATGCCTTGGTTTCGAAATATGCTATAAAACTATAGTAATCAAAACAGTATGGTACAGGCCTAAAAGCAAATATTTAGAACCCCAAAACAGAATAGGGAACTCAGAAATAAATCCATGCACATACAGTCAACTGATTTTTGACAAAGGTGCCAAGAATACACAATTGAGAAAGGATGATCTCTTCAACAAACTGTGTGGAGAAAACCAGATATCCACAAGCAGAAAANATTTAGAACCCCAAAACAGAATAGGGAACTCAGAAATAAATCCATGCACATACAGTCAACTGATTTTTGACAAAGGTGCCAAGAATACACAATTGAGAAAGGATGATCTCTTCAACAAACTGTGTGGAGAAAACCAGATATCCACAAGCAGAAAAATGAAATTGTACCCATATCTCACATGATATATAAAAGTCAACTCAAATGGATTAAAGACCTAAACTTAAGACTTAAAACTACCAGGAGAAAACATAATGGAAAAGCTTCTTGACCCTGGTCTGGCCAATGAATTATTTTGCATATTACCCCAACAGCAAAAATAAACAAATGGGAATGCCTCAAACCAAATAGCTTCTACATAGCAAAGGAAGTAATCAGCACAGTTGAAAAAACAACTTACAAAATGAGAAAAAATATTTGCAGACTGTATCTGATGAGAAGATAATATCCAAAGTATATAATATAAGGAACTCAACTCAAAGCAAGAAAACAAGATTATTAACCTGATTTTAAAATGGCCNTCGTCCGCTGCCCCTGACCTCGGAAGTGGGGTGGCTCCTCTCAGCCGTTCCTGCGCCGTCACAGCCCGGAACTCTCGGCCGCTGTCTCTTGGACGCAGGGGTGGCTCCTCCCGGCTGCTGGCCCTGTCCTCGGACGCGGGGTGGTTCCTCTCGGCCACGCTTAGTGAGCCGGCCCCGCAGCCGCCTGCGCTTAGTGAGCCGGCCCCGCAGCCGCCTGCCTGTATTGCATTTCAAAACAAGATTGCTAAAAGGAACTCCTGATGATGGTTCTAATGAAATAAATCTCATAATGTAATTTGGAACATGAGTTACGTGTATGACATTCCAGGAGGTGGGGGCAGGGTGGGGCCAAATATGAGCTAGGCCTTGGAAATGCAGACAACTCTATTTGGGGGAGTATCTTTTCGGCTGGTACATGAGCAAATAGAAAAAGCAGGAATATGGTTATGGACCCCTTAACCCCAGGAATATTCACATGTACAAAGGATTGGTTTAGTAATGCCTAGATATGATGCTGCCACTTTCATTTTTGTGTGTTAGTCGCTCAGTTGTGTCCATCTCTTTGCGACCCCTTGGGCTGTAGCCTACCAGACTTCTCTGTTCATGGAATTCTCCAGGCAAAAATACTGGAGTGGATTGCCATTTCCCTCTCCAGGGGGTATTCCCAACCCAGGGATTGAACCTGGGTCTCCTGCTTTGCAAGCAGGTTCTTTACCATCTGAGTCATTAGGTCTATAAATACAATATGATACAAAGAAGAGAGAACAGATGATGAAGATATTATTTTAAATTTGCATCACTTCATATTCAAACCTCATATCACTTCATATTCAATCCTGACCCTGTGTTAAACAATGACTCATATCTCCACAAGTTGCTAATTATTTTAAAGACCATAGGAACCCATATAAGCTGAATACAAATTGGTCCGCAAAAACCTAGGCTACCATCATTAATGTGTTCAGTTCATATATATATCAAAAGTCATGGTGACTGTCCAATAGGAAAGGAATCACTCATGAGGCCATGCCCTGTACCACAGTGGGGATCAAGAGGGTCAGTATGCACGATGGTGGTCTGCCTTCACTTTGTAGATCTGGGTTTTATTTAGAAACTCAAGCACAGCACCGAGCACCAAAGGCCTCTGGTTGATTGAGTAGCATTAGCTAAGCTAATGTGCCCATGCACAGTACTGCAAAATTTGCCTTATGCCCGTTTTAGCCATCATAACAGAAAGACTTTACTTCTCATAATATCAGCATTGTCATTTTGCAGAACTGAGTGTATCAGCAAAAAAAAGAGAGAAAATTTTGCAGCTGTGCACACACACACACACATTTGGCTCAGCTTTACTGATGAGATCTTGACTTGGAAATGAAGCAATTTTTTCATTCATACAACTTATAAAACAGACCCCAAACCATCACTAAATAAGTAGTTGTCACAGAACCATAGAAAATCCTTAAGCTACTCAACCACAGCCTATATACCAGCTAGCCAGATTTTTCTCTAAAAAAGTGGTCAGGAAAAAAAAAAAATAGGTCAAATGTTCAAGTTGGAACAAGGAAGGAATGCAACTCCCTTGTCTTACATTTTGAGGTTTTGCCTTTTATCATTTACTATTTATTAGCTATCTCCGAGCTCTCTTTCCCAGCCAGGTTCCAAATCCTTTGAGTGCGGAGGCTGCCTTATCTTGGTGGCGTGGCTCTCCAGCCTAAGTGCCTTATGCATAAAGGATGCCCAGGGGATGTAGAAGTCCTGGTGCTTCACTTACACCTTTCAGTGCAACCCCAGACAAGAAAATACTGGGTTGGCCGAGAAGTTCTCTAAGAGTTTTTCCATAACATCTTATGGAGGAACTTGAACTTCTTGGCCAACCCAATACCCAGTGGTACATCTATTAATAGTCCATGTTGTTTGATGGCCTTTAAGGATGAACAAGACAGGCTTTAACAATAATTAATATATGATGATGGTAAAAATAACTGGCGTCTGGCAAAAAAGTGAGTTAGCCACCTTATTATTCAAGAATGATGATCCAATTTGTGGATTGTCTGGGTCACTGGGTCTCCTACCCTTTGTAAGTGGAAGAGAGGAATATGCAGACTTTTCAGTCTGGGTGTAGACACCAGTTCCTCATATCAGGTTGGCCAAACACAGCTCCTGGAAGCCTTTTCTCTGTGTATAGTCCATGACAATCAGGGTTTGGGGGAAGGGCTGATTATTTCTTATGCCATCTTTGAAAGTCTCTATTCATGTTTTATTTCTAGGAGTTAAAAATAAAAATTTGGTTTACTGGTAATTTAAAGAATTATGAATTGTTAAGAGCTTTGAAAGATAGCTTTATCAGGGTATAATTAAAATAATTAATTTTAGAGCACTGCTATCACCTCAAAAATTGTCCTCATGCCCATTCACTGGTATCACAACTCCCAGCTCTAGCCCTAGGCAACCACTGATCTGTTTCTCCTTCTGTAAATTTGCCTTTTCTAAACACTTCGTGTAATGAAATCAGACATACAGTATACAGTCTTCTGTGTCTGCCCTCTGACACTTAGGACCATGTTTTTGAGGTTCATCCATGTTGTGGCATAAATCAGTAGTTCTTTTTATTGTTAAATATTATTCCATTGTGTGGATTTACCATAGTTTGTTTATAAATATTTACCATAGTTACCAGTTGGTGGACATTTTAATTTTCCAGTTTGGGTGATTATGAATGATGCTTCTCTGAACATTGATATCTGTATCTTTTTGTGGATATATGCTTTCATTTCTCTTGTGAAGATTCCTAGGAGTAGATTGCTAGATCATATGGCAAGTTTATGTTTAACTTTTTAAGGAACTGCCAAATTGCTTTCCAAAGTGGCTATATCATTTTACATTCCAACCACCAACGCGTGAAAGTTTCAGTTTTTCCACATCCATACCAACACATGGTATCGTCTTTTTGATTCTAGTCATTCTAATGGGTGTGTAATTGTATCTCATTGTGGTTTAAATTTGTGTTACCCTTGTGAATGATGATATTGAGCATGTTTTAATATTCTGATTTCCATTCATACATCTTCTTTGATAAAATGTCTATTCAAATCTTTTGCCCATTGAAGAAACTGGATTCTTTACTATTTCTGGATATAAATTCTTTACAGATATATGACTTGTAAATATTTTCTCCCAGTCTTTGTCTTTTCATTTTCTAAATGGTGTCTTTGCAGCACAAAAATTTTTTTTAATTTTTTTTTAATGTGGACCATTTCTAAAGTCTTTTTTGAGTTTGCTAAAAATCTTGCTTCTGTTGTTTACGTTCTGGTTTTTTGGCCACGAGACACATGAGTTCTTAGCTCTCTGTCCAGGGATCAAATCTGCACCCCCTACATTGATAGGCAAAGTCTTAAATACCGGACCACCAGAGAGGTCCCAGAAGTTTATAATTTTAAGTGTTAGTTGCTCAGTCATGTCTGACCCTTTGTGATCCCATAGATTTTAGCCCACTAGGCTCTTCTATTTATGGGATTCTCCAGGCAAGAATACTGGATGGGTTGCCATTCCCTTCTCCACGGGATCCTTGATAAGGTCTAATTTGGCAATTTTTTTCTAAGTATCATGCTTTTGATGTCAACTGTTTTTATATTATATTAAATTTTTATATAAATATGATTAACATTATATATAAATATAATTAACATTTTTATATAAATATAAAACCACACATAAAATATGTGATTTTATGTAAATATAATGTTTAATCTTATTTTAAATATATGTTAAGAGGAAAATTATTACCAAAGATTTCTCTGTTTTTTCCTCCTGACCTACTTTTTATTTTGAATAGAAGTAACAATAGTACTCTTCATAAATTTAGTGTTGCTGCTGCAAGTTGCTTCAGTCGTGTCTGACTCTGTGCGACCCCATAGACAGCAGCCCAACAGGCTCCCCCAACCCTGGAGGCTTTTCAAATCCACGGTGAAAGATAACCACTGTTTATCACCCAGCTTTGGAGCCCCAGTCTGCCACCTGGGCCACAGTACCAATGCAAGGACACTTCCTAAACCCAGCTTGACTTAATAGTCAAGCAAACAAAACACACAGACACTCTTCTATTGCTTTGTCGATTTCCTTCCTGTACTCTGCTTCCGGAGTGTGTATTTTTTCATTTTCCCTCCTGCCTCTGCTGGGGTTATCACCATGTGTGTAGGAGACCCTCAGTCCCTAGACAATTGATTTCCCTAATGGTTGATGGATTTGTTGTTTTTTCCTTGTGCTGACAGAAGCTATTTGCCTGCCTTTTGTCGAACATTAAATACATGCTGGAAGCAAGAGTATCATTAATATAATGCTGTATGCTTCTGAGACAGCTTTCTCATTAGTGTCTAGCATACTGAGCAAAGAAGTCAATTTCTAGAAATAAAAGTGTGGTGTTGACAGTGCAATCAGAGCCTCCTTTTCACATGGAAAAACAAGAGGGGCAAAAAATAAAGAATTCTAAATACCAAATCCAAAAACCTTTACTGAGGGCTTTTGGAAGAATTTACTCGTTGCCCTGAATCAGCCATCAGTGGACAGCAAGAGCTGATGATTGGAACCTGGGGTTAAGTATGAGACAGAAGAAAGAAAAGAGAGACTGTCAGAGCCTAGAGAGAGTAAGAGTTGAAGCAGGGGGTCCAGAGCTAGCAGAGAAGGGATGGTTGAAGATATACGGAAAGAGCATCTTGCTATCATGGTAAATGACAGCAAAGTGTGGCAATTTGTATGGGAGTGTAAAGACATTGGGAGAAGGAAATGGCAACCCACTCTAGTGTTCTTGCCTGGAGAATCCCAGGGACGGAGGAGCCTGGTGGGCTGCCGTCTATGGGGTCGCACAGAGTCGGACACGACTGAAGTGACTTAGCAGCAGCAGTAGAGACATTGACCTTGAGTTGGAGTGGGAATATATCATCTAAGCTGAAAGGATAAAAAGCAAGTGGCCACAGATAACTGTGTTATTTGGGTGGAGTATTCAATGGAAAGAGAACATGCCTGATGAAAGCAATTTTACTTGATGAAGTTGGAGGTGAGGCCATCTGGAGTTCACGTAGGGAAATTGAAATGTGAAGTTTGGGGATTATCAGTTTGGGGATTACTAGTGATTATCTCTAGTCTCCATGTCTAGATAGAACCAAGGTTAAGTTAAAAGATCAGTTAATGAGGACAGCTAGGATGAGCCAGAGAATGAGGGGGCTATGTAGCTTTCTCCAGCCACCTTATCTGGTATTTAGGAGCAGTGAGAAAATGAACTGACCCAGGTTTGAGGGTCCCTGGGGAAGAAGGCTGACATAAGGCTACAGAAGATGGGGGATATAGTTTGGATGATTAACTGTATCTTCCAGATTGAGTAGGAGAGGTAGGGAGGCTAGAAGATGTTGATACCAGTGATTTCCAGACTTATCTGTACATAGCAACACCTGTGTGTGCTTGCATGCAAAGTCACTTCGGTTGTGTCCAACNTCAGTCATGTCTGACCCTTTGTGATCCCATAGATTTTAGCCCACTAGGCTCTTCTATTTATGGGATTCTCCAGGCAAGAATACTGGATGGGTTGCCATTCCCTTCTCCACGGGATCCTTGATAAGGTCTAATTTGGCAATTTTTTTCTAAGTATCATGCTTTTGATGTCAACTGTTTTTATATTATATTAAATTTTTATATAAATATGATTAACATTATATATAAATATAATTAACATTTTTATATAAATATAAAACCACACATAAAATATGTGATTTTATGTAAATATAATGTTTAATCTTATTTTAAATATATGTTAAGAGGAAAATTATTACCAAAGATTTCTCTGTTTTTTCCTCCTGACCTACTTTTTATTTTGAATAGAAGTAACAATAGTACTCTTCATAAATTTAGTGTTGCTGCTGCAAGTTGCTTCAGTCGTGTCTGACTCTGTGCGACCCCATAGACAGCAGCCCAACAGGCTCCCCCAACCCTGGAGGCTTTTCAAATCCACGGTGAAAGATAACCACTGTTTATCACCCAGCTTTGGAGCCCCAGTCTGCCACCTGGGCCACAGTACCAATGCAAGGACACTTCCTAAACCCAGCTTGACTTAATAGTCAAGCAAACAAAACACACAGACACTCTTCTATTGCTTTGTCGATTTCCTTCCTGTACTCTGCTTCCGGAGTGTGTATTTTTTCATTTTCCCTCCTGCCTCTGCTGGGGTTATCACCATGTGTGTAGGAGACCCTCAGTCCCTAGACAATTGATTTCCCTAATGGTTGATGGATTTGTTGTTTTTTCCTTGTGCTGACAGAAGCTATTTGCCTGCCTTTTGTCGAACATTAAATACATGCTGGAAGCAAGAGTATCATTAATATAATGCTGTATGCTTCTGAGACAGCTTTCTCATTAGTGTCTAGCATACTGAGCAAAGAAGTCAATTTCTAGAAATAAAAGTGTGGTGTTGACAGTGCAATCAGAGCCTCCTTTTCACATGGAAAAACAAGAGGGGCAAAAAATAAAGAATTCTAAATACCAAATCCAAAAACCTTTACTGAGGGCTTTTGGAAGAATTTACTCGTTGCCCTGAATCAGCCATCAGTGGACAGCAAGAGCTGATGATTGGAACCTGGGGTTAAGTATGAGACAGAAGAAAGAAAAGAGAGACTGTCAGAGCCTAGAGAGAGTAAGAGTTGAAGCAGGGGGTCCAGAGCTAGCAGAGAAGGGATGGTTGAAGATATACGGAAAGAGCATCTTGCTATCATGGTAAATGACAGCAAAGTGTGGCAATTTGTATGGGAGTGTAAAGACATTGGGAGAAGGAAATGGCAACCCACTCTAGTGTTCTTGCCTGGAGAATCCCAGGGACGGAGGAGCCTGGTGGGCTGCCGTCTATGGGGTCGCACAGAGTCGGACACGACTGAAGTGACTTAGCAGCAGCAGTAGAGACATTGACCTTGAGTTGGAGTGGGAATATATCATCTAAGCTGAAAGGATAAAAAGCAAGTGGCCACAGATAACTGTGTTATTTGGGTGGAGTATTCAATGGAAAGAGAACATGCCTGATGAAAGCAATTTTACTTGATGAAGTTGGAGGTGAGGCCATCTGGAGTTCACGTAGGGAAATTGAAATGTGAAGTTTGGGGATTATCAGTTTGGGGATTACTAGTGATTATCTCTAGTCTCCATGTCTAGATAGAACCAAGGTTAAGTTAAAAGATCAGTTAATGAGGACAGCTAGGATGAGCCAGAGAATGAGGGGGCTATGTAGCTTTCTCCAGCCACCTTATCTGGTATTTAGGAGCAGTGAGAAAATGAACTGACCCAGGTTTGAGGGTCCCTGGGGAAGAAGGCTGACATAAGGCTACAGAAGATGGGGGATATAGTTTGGATGATTAACTGTATCTTCCAGATTGAGTAGGAGAGGTAGGGAGGCTAGAAGATGTTGATACCAGTGATTTCCAGACTTATCTGTACATAGCAACACCTGTGTGTGCTTGCATGCAAAGTCACTTCGGTTGTGTCCAACTCTTTGCAATCCCATAGACTGTAGCCTTCCAGGCACCTCTGTCTATGGGATTCTCCAAGCAAGATACTGGAGTGGGTTGCCATGTGCCCCTCCAGAGGATCTTCCCAACCCAGGGATTAAACTCACGTGCTCTTACATCTCCTACATTGCTAGACAGATTCTTTACCCTTAGTGCCTCCTGGGAAGCCCCACCTGAGGACCTCTGAAACTCCAATGCCCAAGCCAATTTTCAGATGAATTAAACTACAATCCTGGGTCATGGGATGCAAGCACAGATGTCCATACTTTCTGAGGCTCCTCCAAGGTAATTCTAACATGAAGATAATTTGGGAATCATTGATCATATACATTAAGACACTGATTCTTAAAGTGCGGTCCACACGTCAGCAGTGTCAATATCTCCCTGGTACTTATTAGAGATGCAAATTCCTGAGCCCTACCCTCAACCCATCGAATCAGAAATTCTGGGGTTGGAGTTTGGCAATCTGTGGCTGCACAAGTCTTCCAGGTGATTCTGATGCTTGTTAAAGCTTAACTAGCACTGAATTAGAATGAAAGGAAGGAATCCTCAGTTCAGTTCAGTTCAGTCGCTCAGTCGTGTCCCACTATTTGCAACCCCATGAACCACAGCATGCCAGGCCTCCCTGTCCATCACCATCTCCCCGAGTTCACAGAGACTCACGTCCATTGAGTCCATGATGCCATCCAGCCATCTCATCCTCTGTCGTCCTCTTCTCCTGTACCCAATCCCTCCCAGCATCAGAGTCTCTTCCAATGAGTCAACTCTTCCCATGAGGTAGCCAAAGTACTG
>SJYA01001564.1:89977-142097 GCA_006410615.1 Neotragus moschatus | reverse complement strand
GGACATTAGTATGGGCCATGATTCTGAAGGAAGTATTGGCCAGAACAAGGTCCTTTAATCCCACCCCCATGGTGGGACTGAGCTCCAGGGGAGGAACTGGCATTGATTAAGTGGGAGGGCTACAAGGTGAACTACCCAGTCCAGCCCTTGTCCATGTGCTGTGATAGTTCATGGACATCACCTTTTAGTGAACAGTGCCCACTGGGATGGGCCCTCAAGGGTGGGACCTCCTTATATAGCCGTGTCAGGGCATGGAGTCACTGACTCTCGTTGCCAGGGTGAGGGCCATGCTGAGGTCTACAACTCACCCAAGCAGTGAGCTGCCTCACCCTGGCCACTGCCCTCTCTTCCCTCCTGGTCTTTCTCTTGCTTTATAAGTCTGTCTGCTTGTTCATTCTCCCCTCCCACTCTCCAGCTGGCCTTCCAGGTTGTTATGATGGTGTCTTTGTCAAGGGATAAGGCTAGACCATATTCATATAGCTTGATTTATAACAAAAAATCTTTAGCCCCCTGGTCTGGACTGCCATTTGTACCCTTGCTTCAAATCTTAGGGGTGGCCTGGATCTTTAACACATTATATAATTCACTTAATGGTCGTGTTTGTTGCTTATGGTCTGTCAGTACCCCACCTCTACATAAACTCGGTAAGGGTGCAGAGTGTTGTCTGTTTACTGCTGTCTAGATGAATGGCTGGCCTATAGTAGAAATTCTATGAACAACTGAGGAATAAATTTATGAAATAAATGAGTGAATATTTCTGTCATCTGTCCTATGTGTTAACATTACATCCTGTTCAAGCAGCTTTTACTGGAACTGAGAATCTGGGCAATTGATTTTATGTAGAATGGGCATAAGAATACAACAGTTTCATGGAGTTTTAAGGACTAAAGATTTTCATATAATTTATGAGCCTCAGTTTCCTCATCTATAAAATGGGGTAACTGGAATATCTATTCCACGTGATTTTTGTGGGCTTTAAATAGATGACTTGTGTGAAATACTTAGCAAAATGCCTGAAACAAAGAAGGTAATACGTGTTACACTTAAACGATTAATAACCTAAAGAAGAAAGCATGAAGGATGAGAATCTATAGTTTATGCCTAGAAAGGGACCTTTCAGAGCCCCGCACAGCAGCCCAAGGGGGTGGCGGTGCTGGTGGTTTAGTCGCTAAGTCTGACTCTTGCAACCCTGAGAACTCTAGCCTGCCAGGTTCCCCTGTCCATGGGATTTCTCAAGCCAGAATACTGGAGTGGATTGCTATTTCCTTCTCCAGAAAATCTTCCTGAACCAGACATCTAACCCAGGTCTCCTGCAATGCAGGCAGTCTCCTGCATCGCAGGCAGATTCTTTACCGCTAAGCCACCAGGGAGGCTGCCCTAAAGTGCAGAAGACCTGAGAAGTAGTGTACAATTGTTTCCTCAGCATTTGGGTCCTAGAATGGAGGCTGGCCTGGTCTCAATCCTCAGGCAGTGTCTACCTGACCTCAAGAGAGAGCAGGCAGTGAAAGCTGAACTCCCGCATCCTACACAAAGACAAGGAGCTTTAATTCAAGATGAGGGCTGGGCCCTCTCAGAGACAGTACCGCCTGCAGAGAGCATCCCACTTTAAAGGATTCCATGACCTTGACAATCTCCTGCTGAGAAATAACGTGAGAGCTACTGCACTTCTCCTGCATCCTGGGGAAGGGCAACTTGGAAGACAGGAGCCACCTTTCCTTCTCTCTGATTTGTGTTCCCCTCATTATCACAACATCTTGGCCCTCAGCCCTCCTGGGGCATCTGACACATCCCGAAGCCATGAAGAGGCAGTGATGAGAGGTCACTGAAGGAATAGGAAGATGTGGGTAGAAGAAGGTAGTGGTAGCAATGAGACAGGAGGAAAGGGGGCAGGGCACAACCTTGAAAAGAATGATCTAGCCATCAAGGACATGCCTTAAACTGACTAGAAGTAACTGGGTCCAAGATGGCAGAAGATTCAGCTTCCAGTAGATCTTGAGCCTCACTATATGCTCACTGTAATATTCAGTTCAGTCGCTCAGTCGTGTCCGACTCTTTGCAACCCCATGAATCGCAGCACGCCAGGCCTCCCTGTCCATCACCAACCCCCTGAGTTCACTCAGATTCACGTCCATTGAGTCAGTGATGCCATCCAGCCATCTCATCCTCGGTCGTCCCCTTCTCCTCCTGCCCCCAATCCCTCCCAGCATCAAAGTCTTTTCCAAAGAGTCAACTCTTCGCATGAGGTTAGGTTGGTGCAAAAGTAATTACAGTTTTACATCATTAAAATTTGCCTTTTGGTATTGGAATACATTCTTAAATAAATGTGGTTATGTTATACATCACTTTAATGTGCATTTCTCGCTTCATGTTTATTTTTTTCTGCTAATGACATTACTTGTTGCTTATTTTAAATTTATTTTAGACTATAGAAATGATTTAGATAAAAATCAAATTTAAGCAATTTATTTGAGTTCAAAATGGGTCGTAAAGCAGCGGAAACAACTCTCAACATCAACAATGCATTTAGCCCAGGAACTGCTAACAAATGTACAGTGCAGTGGTGATTTAAGAAGTTTTGCAAAGGAGACAAGAGAGCCTTGAAGATGAGTGTAGTGGCTGGCCATCGGAAGTTGATCATAGATAATGATGAAAGAAATTAAAGATGACACAAACAGATGGAGACAGATATATCATGTTCTTGGATTGGAAGAATCACTATTGTGAAACTGTATATACTAACCAAAGCAATCTACAGATTCAATGCAATCCCTACCAAATTATCAATGGCATTTTTTTCTCCCACAGAATTAGAACAAAAATTTTACAGTTTGTATGGAAACACAAAAGACTCCTTATAGCCAAAGTAAACTTGAGAAAGAAAAATGGAGCTGGAGGAATCAGGCTCCTTAATTTTGGACTATATTACCAAGCTTGATTACCATACAGTAATCAAGACTGTATGATATTGGAACAGCAACAGAAACATAGGTCAATGGAACAGGGTAGAAAGCCCAGAGGTAAACCTATGCCTGTATGGGCACCTAATCTATGATAAAGGAAGAAAGAATATACAATGGAGAAAAGACAGGCTCCTCAATAAGTAGTGCTGACAAAACTGGACAGTTACATGTAAAAGAATTAAATTAGAATACTTCCTAACACCATAAACAAAAATAAACTCAAAATGGATTTAAAGACCTAAACGTTAAGACCACACACTATAAAGCTCTTAGAGGAAAACATAGAAAGAACATTCTTTGACAGAAATCAAAGCAAGATCTTTTTTGACTCACCTCCGAGGGTAATGAAAATAAAAACAAAAATCAACAAATGGGATCTAATTAAACTTAAAAGTTTTTGCCCAGCAAAGGAAACCATAACCAAGACAGAGAGACCCACAGAATGGGAGAGAATATTTGCAAATGAAGCAAACGACAAGGGATTAATCTCCAAATATACAAATAGCTCATGTAGCTCAATATCAGGAAAAAAACCCCCAAATGACCCAATTAAAAACTGGGCAGAAGACCTAAACAGACATTTCTGCAAGGAAGACATACAGATGGCCAAGAGGCATACGAAAAGATGCTCACCATTGCTAATTATCAGAGAAATGCAGGTCAAAACCACAATGAGGTATCACCTCGCACTGGTCAGAATGGCCATCATCAAAAAATCGACAAACAATAAATGCTGGAGAGGGTGTGGAGAAAAGGGGACTCTCTTGCACTGTTGGTGGGAATGTATATTAATATAGCCACTGTGGAGAACAGTATAGAGATACCTTAGGAGAAGCTAAAAATAGAACTACGCTATTACCCAGCAATTCCACTCCTGGGCATATGCCCTGAGAAAACCATAATTCAAAAAGATACGTGCACCCGATGTCCAATAGCCAGGACATGGAAACAAATTATATGTCCATCAACAGATGAATGGATGAAGACGATGTAGTACATATACACAATGGATTAGTACTAAGCCATAAAGAGGAACAGAACCATGCCATTTGTAGAGATGTGGATGTGTCTAGAGACTGTCATACAGAGTGAAGTAAATCAGAGAGAGAGAAACATCACACATTAATGCAGATATATGGAATCTAGGAAAATGGTGCAGATGAACCGATTTGCAGGGTAGGAATAGAGATGCAGACATATGGACAAGGGGGACAAGGAAGAGGGAATGGGATGAAATGGGAGACTGGGGTTGACATATATACACTACCATGTGTAAAACATAGTGGGAACCTGCTGCACAGCACAGGGAGTCAGCTCTCTGATGATCTGGAGGGGTGGGATGATGGAGGGGGATGGTGGCTAGGAGGGAGGTCCAAGAGGGAGGCGATGTATGTATACATAAAGCGGATTCACTTTGTTGTACAGCAGAAACCAACACAAAATTGTAAAGCAACTATACTCCAATTAAATAAATAAAACAAAAATGAAAACAAAATGAAACCATCTCTCCAGAAGCCCTTTCATGCTGCCTCCTAGTCATTGCCTCTCCTCCCCTAAGGGCAACCACTAGCCTGACTTCTAGCAGCACAGACTATTTCGTACTTTATGTAACTGGAATCACAGTCTGCACCAGGCCTGACTTCTCAAACCCAAACATGAGGTTCATCTAGGTTGTTGTCTGTAGTTGTAAATCATTCATTCTCATGTCTATCTAGTGTTCTATTGTGTTAATATAAAATTGCACAATTTATTTATCCAGCTGGTAAATTTCCTATGAAGCCAAGGGTATACATATTTGCTTCAATAGATACAGCCAAAGTTTTTCAAGATAGTTGTACCACTTTATACTCAAATCTGAGACACTAAAGGCTCTGATTGCTCCATATCCTTAGTAAAACTTGATAAGCCTGCCTTTTTAGGTTAGTCATTCTGGTCGGTGTGAAGTGGTATTTCAGTTTGATTTAAATTTGTATTTCCCTAATCACTAAGGAAATTAAAGACCCTCTAGTTTCTTATATCCTGATTTTTTTAAAAAATGGATATTTGTCTTAAAATATATTTGCCAATGTACTTATCTCGAACACCACCGATGCCATCTTTCTGATACTCTTTAGGCTAATTAATAAGCTACTGGTTTCCTTGAGAATCTTTTTCTAGAAGTCTTTATGCTAATAACAAAACCCCCAGGAGTGGATGGGAGATGAAAATGAGCTGAAGCACTTGTGGTGGTGGTGGTGGTGTAGTTGCCAAGTCCTGTTCGACTCTTGTGACCCCATGGACTGTAGCTTGCCAGGCTCCTCTGTCCAGAGTAAAAATGCACTTGTAGTACGTTCTAAATAAACACTGTCTGTTTATCCAATCAGCTGGTCCTTAGAGGGTGTATTCCTGATTAGCACAGCTCCTCCTCCTTCAGGTCTAGTTTCAAACATACCACCCAAGTCGTATCATTATCTAGGCTAAAGAACTTTGAACTGAAAACCCGACTTCATAGTGTGGCTTCTGTGCTGTTTTCCCACTCCATCTCTCTGCTACTGTAAGCACTATGACAACACACACTTTGTGGTTTAGTAATTTTACTGCATGGAGATCTTCAGGCTCCTGGTAATCCAAGCACTGGACTGTACTCAGGTCCGTCGAAATAGAGCAGGACTAGTCTTCCCATAGATTTCCTCTGTGAGAAATCTGTTAGACCTGTTGTTTCTCAGTTCAGGGGCAAAGCCACACAGATAGGCTTTCTTGAAGCAGCTCTGGAGCCACCTAGCTCTTGCCAGGGACCAGTGGCCATAGTTTTCCTGGAATAGGCATGGCCTTGCTTGACTTCTTCTTCTAGAACATAGTTGGAATTGAGGGAAGAGGTTCTAAACCAGGTACTCTGATCAGCAATTGACCTTTTTTATAGCTTCAGGGTGATTTATCGAGCACATGGATTTGGGGAGAATGAACTTCCTCATCTCCAGGACTCTGGAGCTGTCTCTTCTGGACCACTAGACAAGGGATGTGTAGACTGGTCACATTTCATTCAGTAAAATGTGTGGCGATGTCTTCTGACCTTCTAAGAACAACATCTTTTAATTCGATTTTCTTTTTATTTAAACTCAGACACACTGGTGGGAAGCTTGTTTCTCCTAGGATGGCCATTTACCTAGAAACAGCTGTCTGAATCAGAGAGGAAAATGGTGATAAATACAACCTTTTCCTTGCTTTGCTTGCTCCTTGGAAGAAAAGTTATGACCAACCTAGAGAGCATATTAAAAAGCAGAGACATTACTTTGCCAACGAAGGTCCGTCTAGTTAAAGCTATGGTTTTTCCAATAGTCATGTATGGATGTGAGAGTTGGACTATAAAGAAAGCCGAGCACCAAAGAATTGATGCCTTTGAACTGTGGTGTTAGAGAAGACTTTTGAGAGTCCCTTGGACTGCAAGGAGATCCAACCAGTCCCTTCTAAAGGAAATCAGTCCTGAAAATTCATTGGAAGACTGATGCTGAAGCTGAAACTCCAATACTTTGGCCACCTGATGGGAAGAACTGACTCATCAGGAAAACCCCAATTCTGGGAAAGACTGAAGGCAGGAGGAAAAGGGGATGACAGAGCATGAGATGGTTGGATGGCATCACTGACTCAATAGACATGAGTTTGAGTAAACTGTGAGAGTTGGCAATGGATAGGGAAGCCTGGCATGCTGCAGTCCATGGGGTTGCAAAGAGTCAGACACGACTGAGCGACTGAACTGAACAACCTTCTTCTTGGAGTGGGTCTGGAGGTCCATGCTTACATCTTCAGGTAGGCAGATGAGGTTGCTGGTGGGGGAGGGGGAAGGGAGAGGTGAGTACCTTCAGGATAATATACCTAAGTCATGGGAGGTTTCCAGCCTCGTAGGAGCTTCTTGGATTCCTAAGGACTAAAGTTCTGAGCAGCTGGTCAGGAACTGAGTCTTGAAGAGGCCTGAATGGGTTGCAAGAAGATCCGGTCTTTTCTTCTCTAGAAAGCTGAAAACGAAGTGCTTTCAGTGTTGCTTGGCCATCTCCCAGCACTCCAAGGCAGCTTCACACTCAGGCAGCCCAGGGCCCATCCAGTGTGCTCAGGCCCCCTCCATGCTTCTGGCGGGTAGTCCCTGAAATGCAAAGGCCAGACAGGGGTGGGCAAGGGGAGGATGCCCATACGGTCTTTGCATCTTTGTGCATCTTCAAAGAGAAGAGGTGAAACCTTGTCTAGGTTTGGGAATTTGTAATCTCTAATGTCCAAAAGGCAATAAGCTTCGTTAGTGCCACCTTGTTACTCACCAAGGAGATAAAAAGGAGGCCAGGAGATAAAATGCTCAATAGGACCCAGAAATAAGATTTAACGTCATTGTATTTATTAGGTTCTGAAACAATACACATTCACATCCTTTTGAATACAGTACATTTGGCACAATAATGTTTACAATGAAATAACACTAATGAATGGCAAGAGATTAAAATTACATCCCGAAAGGAAAAAAATGTACAAATAAAGCATCACAATACAAAAAAAAAATCCCTAAAGTTGAATACATTTTATATTTAGCCAGAATTACTTTGCACATAATTTAAAAAGAGGTAATTTTTTAGCCTTCTTTTTTTTTTAATGTAAGAATGCATTTTTTCACCTTTGGAGGAAAAAAAATTATTTCCACTTCACAAAGTCCATAATGAAAAAACACAGGAGAACAGCTATCCTTCATATATATTTTTTGGCATTTTTTTTTTTACACTCCCTTCCTTTTTTTGTCTCATAAAAGTAAAAAAGAGTGAGCAAGCTAGTTGGAAAGATTAGAAAGAATTAGCAGAAATGTAATGGTGTGTCTGCTTCCAAACTCTTGTGAAAACCGAAATGAAACAATGAATATTCAAGGAACATACAAGCTCTATTCTATAGACTAAGTAGGATTTGAATCTGCCTGTGTGAGAACTTGACCAGCTTTCAAGCAGGAGGCATCCCGGTCAGCCCAGCTCTGGGGGCTGGAAGGGGGCATCTCTGAGCCAGGCAACCTGCTTGAGTGACTGCTTGGAGCTGCTGGGTAGAATGTATTATTATTTGTCTTCCAACAAAAATGCCAGTTGTTCTGTAGGAAGGGCCCAATGCCTGCTGACATGGGAATATTTTGGACAAGGCCGTTTGGCATGACAGTTTAAGAGCTTGCTTGGTCGTTCAATCATCAGGGTGAAGGAAGCAGAGAAGAAAGTAGAGAGCAGTAGGGATTCGTGAGGAAGATGGGCAGTATTGTCATGTTTTCCTAAAAAATGAGATGACGCCACCATGAAGATGTTTCTGTGCTTGTCCTCAGCTCCAGAAGATAGTCTCCCCTTACTGTGTCAAGTTACCGAAGATAAATTAAATTAACCTACTGTTCTTCATCTCTCCACTGGTATGCTGAACACACAAGTTGATATAGCATAATATTTGAAATTATAACAAGAACAGATAATAATTACACCTGAGTTTTTTCAAAAATCAAAACAAAAGAGAAGTGAATGTCATCACTAGTAACCAAGGCCACAACTAGCCAGATGCAAACATGGACACCAGCTCTGTACGGGCTTGAGCTAGTCACTGTCCAGACTTTGAAACAGCCATCCAGAACATTCCTTTCTCTTCCCCATCTCTATCAGGACATAATAGAGCACGGGAGAACTATATGTGAGATTTACTATAGCTTAATACATGTTTACATCTTTTAAAACAAACCAAAATGAAATTAACAATATGAAGAACACCCCTCCTCCCACCCCCCGCCTCCCAGAAAAAGAAAGAAAGAAGGAAACACACCTTATCTCTCGGTAACTTGAACCAATACGCTTACAGAGTATTGCACCTGGACATTATTATAATTATTCTTTCATAGACTAAAGTTTATAATATGCCTGAACATGCAGCAGTTGATACCTCTAAATTCAATGAATTAATTCCACAGGCCTTGCAGCAAACACTATATACAAAAAAAATCTCAAATGTACAAAAGGCAAAAAGCTTCATTAGTGCCACTTTGCCACTCACAAGTATATATATTTAGGGGCAGCTGGGAAATCCACGTGCAATCGTTGGAATGGATTCCATTCCCTGCTAAGTCAGTTCAGTGAAATAGATAATCCAACGACCTCCGGGAAACGTTAACACACAAAGCCACAGAGAATCCTTGGAAATCAAAGAACGTAACACTGGTAGCATATCTACAGGAGGTAACATCACATCCATTAAATAGTGTCCACATGAGTTGCCCTTGCATGTCACACAGAAATAACACTCTGAGAACATCTTGCCACCCTGTCAGTGTTCCAATAAGTCGCTCTTCAATCTCCTGATACCCTCTACATAACCCATGTTTAGCCTCATGCTGCTTGTTCCAAAAGCAGATATTTTCTATTTAACTTTACATGTTTAATGTTTAAAAACCACAACACAGTAGTACTATCATTTGGTAGAAGTGCGCAAAAATCACACACTGCTGCAGAAAATAAATAAAGTTGATGCTGGGGATTCAGGATGAAACTGGAGAGAGAATCTGGGAGCTGAGTTTTGCTATAACCCAGGGTCTTGACCACTCTGCGGGGTAGCCATGGAGTTCAGGCAGAACTTGAACATCAAAGAGCTCTACTAGTTTCCTTTTCTCTCAATTCAAAGCCCCCAGGTGCCACGAAAGCATTAAGAGCATACACCATGGATGATGATTTTTCTCATTGTATATTAGCCCTTTAATATCCACCTGTATTAACACTGGAATTTATTTCTTTTGGCCAATTAGAAAGCAAATTTGATAATCTTTTTTGAAATGTTAATAGAGTTCAAATCAAATTTCTTTTTCTATGGAGAGCGATTTCTTCCACAAGATACATGCTTATACAACTTTGGCATGCCCCAAATCTAAAACCAAAGCAAATGACAATGAGCCATTCCAGAGCAAACCAACACAGAGAGCCGATCAGGGTGTCTTCTGACCTCGCTCCTTCCTGGGCACGCCTAGAGGGCGCTCACCCTTGGGCTGAAGAAGCACCAGTCTCTTCTCTTCTGGACAGAATGGCAGAGGGTGGCAGGTGATGGGTGGGGGACTAGAGTGCGGAGAAGCAAGAACTGTCAGGACTCTATGTTCAAAAACAGAGCCTGAGTCTTGCTTGCTTTTTTCCTTCCTTCTTTTCTTTGCAGTAAAAGACCTGAAGTTCCTTCCTTACCAGAAGCCCCCGAGGAGCAAAGCCAGGCTTGCCAACAGACCAAACTCAGCAGTGGGTCCAGTGAACTGCTGAGCCTGCGTAATTCTGCAGTACTGGTGAGACGAGAATCAAGAGTGCCTTCCGGTCATCAGGTGGAAGGGGGGAGGAGCTGGCCCCGGGTGAGGGAATGCAATAAATAGAGGGTGGACAAGGGACTGGGCTCCGGGGAGAAGTAGTTCAAGACCATCTGATGGGAAAATAGGAATCTTCCCGGCCCCCTTGCTTGCAGCATCACCAAACTTCACCGGGAGCGGCTGCTCAGGGCATCAGGTCTTCACCAAAGTAGGAAAAGCCTTTGAATTCCTCCTGGTTGATCTGCTTCACAATCGCTTCGTCCACCAGTGTGAGTACTGGCTCTTCCCGGGTAAAGTCTTGGTCAAAATTATTGACGTCTCTTTTGGTTTTCTGTGGGGAGATAAGAGAAAGCACTGATTCTAGGCTGACCTTCCTCCCCAAGGCCCCCCCACAGGGAGTGGGCATTGCGCTGACCAGCCTCTTGCCAAAGCAGACCTCTAGCTACTGAGAGCAGACATTGAGCTGTTTCAATGAGGTAACAATGAATGGCCCCAGAACCGCGAGGTGACAGAGGACTTGGAAAGGAAGAATGAGGTCAAGTGAGAAGGAAGAAGAGGTGAGAGGTATGATGGAAAAGCAAGGAAGTGGGATTCCCATAGACTGTGTGTGTGTGTGCATGTTCGGACATTTTCCCTTTCAGCATCTGCCCCAACCCTCTGGCTCCACTGAGTCCTCCCTTCCTGTGATCCAGGGAATGAACGTGAATTGCCCTCCTACGAGCTCTCCAGGGGTCTTTCTTCCATAAAGGTAACCATCACCACCCCCATCACCTTACCATGTCTCCTCTAGATGACATCTTCTCTATACGTAGGGGGATGCATGGAGTGGGGGTTGGGACCATCTTCTGGGAAGCCTGCCTTGATCCTCACCTGCTATCATCCTGAATCCTATTTTGTGCTCCCACATTACTTCTATTGTTACACTCAAGACACTGACTTGCAGTGAATGGTTAATGCTTCTGTCCTGTCCATGAGCTCCTTAAAGGCAGAATCCTTGTCTGACTCAACCCTGGGTTCCTGCTGCTGCTGCTGCTAAGTCGCTTCAGTTGTGTCTAACTCTGTGCAACCCCATAGACGGCAGCCCACCAGGCTCCCCCATCCCTGGGATTCTCCAGGCAAGAACACTGGAGTGGGTTGCCATTTCCTTCTCCAAAATGAATGAATACATCAGCAAACCCACCACTGACTCTCTAGGTCAGAAGGGCCCATACCTAGTTGGAAGTTCAAGTTGCCAAAATTGCACTTATGGTCTGTGGAGGGGTGGAAGGCAGTGATCAAACAAACTCTGGGTTTTGGAGAAAATCAGGAAGCAAGAATAATTCTCTCTGCCTTTGGGGGCTCCCTGCTGGGCTGGGGTCAGTATTCCTTTCTAGCACACACTGCAATGGTGAGGAAAACTTTCACAGAAGAGTGGGACCTGGCTGAGACTTGAAGAATGAATTACCATCATGTTGGTAGAGAAGGGAAGAAGGCACCTTGGCAGAGAGAAAGATGGGGGAAAGGCAGGAGACTGGGAACACGAAAGGTGTGTATACAGGACAATGGGCTGGTCAAGCTGTTCGTGACAGAGTGCAGCGTGGGGACGGTGGGAAATAAGGGTGGAGTCCAAATGNATGAATTACCATCATGTTGGTAGAGATGGGAAGAAGGCACCTTGGCAGAGAGAAAGATGGGGGAAAGGCAGGAGACTGGGAACACGAAAGGTGTGTATACAGGACAATGGGCTGGTCAAGCTGTTCGTGACAGAGTGCAGCGTGGGGACGGTGGGAAATAAGGGTGGAGTCCAAATGAGAGACCTTCAGTACCAAGTTCCTTCTCCCCTGCCATCCACAGCACAATACTGAGATGACTGAAGCAGTTCCGGCAATATTTTTTCAGACACTGATTAATTGGGATTATCCAGGATTAGTGCCCTGGATGATGGAATAACTCTAGTGGTGACCATTATTATTTGTAGAATAAATATTAACATATGCTATGTTCCATGGAAATCAGTTACCTAAAAGGTTAGTGACAGTCTGTGTAAAAAAGTAGTCTTGAGACAAAGCTGTATTTTGCACTCTGCTCTGGGAGAGTCATCATGCGTGTCAGCAAATGAAACGATGTGGGACACCCTGCAGTCAAGAAAACCTGGCTGATTTGACTAAGGCTAGTCTTCCTCAGACTTGACAGAAAAAATTTTTTTTTTCCTTAAAAAAAAAAATATATATATATATATATATGTGTGTGTGTGTGTGGACCATTTTACTTAAAGATTCTCTTAAATTCTTTTTTTGCTGTGGACCATTTTTAAAGTCTTTATTGAATTTGTTGCAGAATTGTTTCTGTTTTCTGTTTTGATTTTTTGGCCATGAGGCATGTGGGATCCTGGCTCCCAGACCAGGGGTCGAACCCACACCCCCTGTATTGGAAGGTGAAGTCTTAACCGTGGACTGCCAAGGAAGCCCATTTTTTTTTCCCTAAGTACTTTCTCCATATCTGTCCTGGGAGCAAAGCTCTACAGAACGTGGTTTGGGAAGCGCCACTTTACAGAGCACCTTCGTGTTCATTTGCTTATTGATCTTTGGAACAGGCAGGTGTTATCCTGATTTTACAGATGTGGAAACTGTGGCTCACAGAAGTTTGACCACTTGCCCAGAGTCACCCAACTGTGTTCAGAGTGAGGCCAGACTCAAGTTCAGCTCTCAGCACGATGCATCTCATGGTGCAGAATATTTGGAGAGCTGGACACTGGGGACATGGGAAGACATGGCCAGGCTCAAATGCAACCAGGAGACCTTTAGGTCAAGCTACTAGGCTGAAGTAAAGCCAGAAAGGCTTGCTAGCAAGCCAGCACTGTGGGAGAGGGCTGTGGATCAGGGAGACAGTGGTACATGGTGAGGTGAACTTGGCAGGGGAGTCTGTTTTCAAACTGTCCCAGATTGAGGTCTGAATCAGACAGACATCACGCAGAAGAGATGAGCTTATCTTTCCCATACTGCAGCCCCCATCCATCCTGCTTGGCACCTTCTCTCCAGCCTCGAGCCACCAGAGCTCAGTAGGGCTCAGAGACCTTGGGGAGGGGGGAGGGTACAGAAAGGGGACAGAGGAAAGCCGCAGGGATGGAAACAGTACTTGCAGCAGAAGGGGGTGTGTGTCGCCCCCGAGATGAGAAAACTGAGTGGCTCAGCCATTCCTACAGGAGGGCTGGCTCCAGGCAAAAGAGGATGACACGTTCTCCACCTGCAGTGTGTACAGAGCAAAAGGAAAAGGCGGGCCTTGCATGGAGAGAGACTTCAGAGGGGAACCACAAAGCCCATCTCCACAGTGATGCATGTGGGGCACGGGAGGGCAGCTGCCTGGGGACAGGGTGTGAAGACTCCTCTCCCAAAGGTCTCTCTCACAGGAGTGAGGGGTTCACTTTGATTGAAGAGGGGTAACAGCATGTGGCCCATGGTGCTGGGGGAGGAGCAGGATGGGGAAGAAGGCGACGGCAGCATGGGAAGCACCAAGTATCATCCCAGTGGGGAAAGGAGGAGAGGGAGCTGGTAAGGAAGACTGGCAGAGAATAGGGCAGAAGGGAAACTCAGTTTGAGCACCAATGATGGTGGGCTATATCCAGGACCTTTCAGGGGCGGGACCCCCTCCTTCCAGCCTCCTCTGCACTGGTCATTAATCAGGGAGGGGGGCTGGTATATAGGAAACCTCGGGATATTTGTAAAGGCTTTGGCACTGACTCCCCTGTTTAACTTCTTGTGCTTCACCTTTCAATCATTTGAGTCCACTAGTCATGGAAACTGGTTTCATTTCCTGAGGTCGACTGAGCATAATGATGGAGCTAGGTTTCATAGGATGTCTGAACGTCCCAACTTGCTGACTGCCTACCAGGGAACCAGGCTCAGTCAACACAGCTAGGGACATCTTTTTCCAGGTGCAGGATGAGCTGGCTTGGGGAGCAATCAAGCTCAGCTCTGGGCTTTCCAGGGGTCCCAGAATCACTGGTGGCATGCGAGCAAGGGTGCCATTCTTCAAGGACTCTATGGAAGAACCTACTTGGCTCATGCACCCCTTATGCTAGCTGGTCCAGGCCTTGTTGCCCTTGGAGACATCTTAGATCCTTGTCAGTTGTTCATTTCTATTCACATAACTAACAGTTTCTGACTATTAACTAACCTTAGAGGCTTGGGAGGTTTTCCAGCACAAGTATCTCTGAGGAAACCCATCCCATGTTAACAGCATGCAGGCAGCCTCACATCCTCACATTTAGAGGACTGGGGACTGTATCCTTCACTCACTGGTTTCGCTCATTGGAAAGCTGCTGTTTCCCTTAAACAGCAGGTACAGGACTCACCTCCAAGGTTCTGATGGACAAAGTCCCTGTTTACCTGGATCTTCAGTCATCCCATTTGCCTCCCTTCATGTCTACACACCTGACTCTTAGCCCCCACCACACAGCCTGAGGGGTGACACTGGGACACAGGGAACAGTCTTCTAACTCTTCGCACCTTGTCTCCTCCATGAAGCCCTTCCCACATCCTCTGACCCACATGGAGGGGACACCGCATGGAGGACGAGAAAGAGCACTGGCTGACCTCCCATCTTGGTACCGTCCCCTTCCTGGTTTGATGACATTGTGAAGGAAACCTCTTTGAGCCTTGGTCTTTTCATCTGTAAAATGGGGGTGGTCCCAGGAGCCCTACGATAGCCTTGAGGACTGAGTTAGATGCCAGATGTGTGGCGCTCAGTGCAAATCCTGACACACAGTGGGCACCCAATAAATGTGAGCTCCTACCCTCTTAGTCTTGGCACCATGTGCCTTGGGCATGCCTCACACCCAGTGCAGCCCATGGGTGCCATGAGCTTTGGCATGCAGGGCCTGAGCTCACGCTTCTCTTTGTGCTTTCAAATTCTGAACTAGTGCTGAGCAAGGGCCTGCCTGGACATCCTGGTCTTCCTCTAGCCACTGAGATTCTTCCAATGGTGCCCTACTGCTCTCGGAAAAAGCACCAGTTTCTTAATCACTTCTAAGGCCCTTTGGGATCTGGTCCCTGCCCACTTATCCAGCTTTAGGCCCTCTAGAACCATGAAGTTCTTTGGATGCACTGGCTTCTTCCTGCAGCCGAGGCTTTGATCAGCCAGTCCTCTGCCTGGAGCACCCTCTCCCCTCTGTGACTTCTGCCCCGTGTCCTCGTTACCTAGCTGGCTTCTGCTCACCTTTTCCATCTTGGCTTAGATATCCTGCCTTCAGGAAAACGTCTCTGTCTCTCCAGGTCTCTTCTTGGGGTCCTGTCATCTCCTCTAACTTTTATCACAGCACTTGCCACCCGGGGTGTCCATCTCCTTTGTGATTAATCTGTGAGCTCCTGGGGACAGGGATCAGGTTGAACTCGATGTTCCATCCCCAGGCTGGTGCACTGCCTGGCACACACTTGAGTATGTGTCTCTAGCTACCGCTTTATCTAGAGCCACCGAAGTGATCTGGACCTGAGGCACTCTTGTGCCAATGGGTGCTCTTGTTTAGAGAAGGCTGAGGACTGACTCACAAAGAGCCTAGAGCAGGGTGCCCTAGCCCGTGGCAGCCCCACAAGGGCCCCGAGAAAGTGGCCGGTGTAGGCCTGGTTAATAGGGTGTCTTCTCCCGTCCGCAGGCAGCCTGGGCCACTAAATTTCTTCAGTTGCTGGTATGAGACAGAAATGGAATGAACCAGGGTTTGGGCAAATCCCATCAAGACAGATAGGCTAAGAGAAGTTTGGGGATTTTGTGGGTACGTCCCTAAACTCTGCTATTGGTGTCAGGGGAAAACAACACTCCTCTTCTCTTTGGCTTCCTTCAGAAGTCAGGTCTTAGATCTGAGAGGTCTAGGGCTGACCTGGAGGAGGGCATACTTCTGGCATCTGCAGTGGGGGAGTGAGGCTGTGCTTATGGGGACAGAATTATAGGTCACTCTAGAGTCTTCTGAGAAATTGCATCTGAGAGGTGAAGCTGGTGGACCTGTCTATTAAATCACCCTGAGGCCGTGGAGGGCTGGAGGCTCAGCCAGCTGTGGCCATGTTTGGACTCCAGGGCGGACAGGGGCAGGCTGCCTGCATGCTGGCTTCCTGTCTGGCTGGCGCAGTTCTTTCAGAGCCCTCACTGAACTGAAATCATAAACACAAGCTTTCAGAGAAGCCAGTGATTTCTGCTTCGGTCTTCATCTGATTATGAGGAGATAATAGATGACTTTGTTCTAAAGTGCCGAGAAAACTCCCTGGTCTTACAGGCCGGGGCATGGGGCTATAGTCACCGTGCTGGTCCCAGACCACCTCTTCATCTCTGCCTGGCATGGCAGCAAGGGCACACAGGCAACAGAGTGACCACAGGCCAGGGTCCTGGCCCCATGAGTGTGACAAGAACCTGGGAGACAAACTATTCCTGGGGAGATACACTGTCTCGATGTGGTGTCCAAGAATCCAGCTTTCAGGTTCCAGCTCCCTCTTGAGTCTCCCGGCCTCCAGCCTCCCTCCAGCTCACCCTCCTTTCCCAGTCCCCGCAACACTTCCTGGAACATGCATTTTCCCCTCCTCCTCCTAATATTCTTATGTGTGTCACATTTCCCTCTCATATCCCTCAAGGTACCTGTTCAAAGCAGGGTACACAGCAATCTCTTCATATTCATTTGCTCAGAATTCTTTTACTCACCATAGAAGTCAAACTCAAAATGCCTCCTAGCTTTGAAATGTCCCAGTACGCTTATCTAAGCTTTATTTTCTTTGAAATGTCAATATGCTTATCTAAGCTCTATTTTCTTCTTTTAAATATCCTCAAAGAAAAAGGAAACATGTAAATAATTAGAATGCTTGCTCAATATCAGTTTACTAGATCTTAAGATGTACATATGTATTCATTCAGTTCAGTTCGGTTCAGTCACTCGTCGTGCCTGACTCTTTGTGACCCCATGAACCGCAGCACACCAGGCCTCCCTGTCCATCACCAACTCCCGGAGTTCACTCAAACTCATGTCCATTGAGTCAGTATTAATTAAACCCATATATTTTCAGAGTATATATGTATATCTTTATACACACGTTCACCCATGAAGTTAGATGAAATAGGGATTAAAACTGCACAGTGTCTTGCCTGACAAAAATAGAGTTGGGACACAAATTCAAGTTAACTATCATTTGCCTAGAAATTTCTCAACATATTCTTCTATCCCTTTTCCGAGTTTCCTTATAGAAAACAGAGTAAGACACACAGAGGGCTGCCAGTGGAACCTTTCACAGCACCTATCTTGCCAGGGAGGTGTTCTACCATTCTTTAATCCATTTCCTTCTTAGAATGTGGTGGCCAGAACCGATGGCTTGATCCTTGACTCTGTTCTGAGCAAGGCTAAGGGTGGCCAGTTGCTACTTGGTGGAAACCCTCAAACCATTGTCTAAGACAGTGGCAGTGTTTTATCACTTATGGAGTAACTGTGATAGCTCAGTGAGGCTCTTACAGCTCTACCAACCCAGTTTCACCTTGAGTGCGTTGACCTGTGTCTCCCGCAAAAGCTACGTTGAAATCCTAAGCACCAGCACCTCAGCCTTATTCGGAAATAAAGTCTTCGGCAATGTAATCCAATTGAGACGGGGTCATCAGGTCGGGCCTAATTCAGCACGACTGGTGTCCTTATAAGAAGGGGAAATCTGGACACAGAGCTCAGACATATACAGCGGGAGGCCCTGACGAAGAGACACGTGTGAAGAGTGGAGGGATGCGGCCACAATCCAATGGACATCTGGCACCACCAAAAGCTGACAGAGGCAAGGAAGTCTTCCTTCCCCTGCAGGTTTCAGGGGGAAACCTGATCTGCAGGCGCCTAGATCAAAGACTTCTCACCCAGAACGATCACATTTCTGTTGCTGTAAGCCACCAGTGTGTGGTACTTCACGGTAGCCCCTGGAAACTAACACAAACCCCAATCTTCTGAAATGGATTTTTCGCATCTGAATGTCACTCTTGACATTTAACCTTGATCTCCTCTTACGGTGGGACTTTATTTCTAGCCTGTCAAGATTACCATAAATAACAATTTTGTGATTTACCTTTCCGGATCTCAGTTTCTTTACCAAGAAAGTGGAGATAATAAAACTACCGAGCTTGCTGATTGCATGACAGCATAATAGTAAACCTCATGTAAACTAGAGTTTACTTTAGAAAGTATGATATGAATGTCATTTTAATTCTGTCATCTAGCTCATCTGCCATATCCTTCAGCTTTAAGTTGTTTTGATCGGGACCATTTTTAAAGTCTTTACTGAATTTGTTGCAATATTGTTTCTGTTCCATGTTTTTGGTTTTTTTTTTTTTTTGGCTGCAAGGCCTGTGGGATCTTACCTCCTCCACCAGGGATCGAACCCCTACTTGCTTCATCCTAAAATTTGACTGCCATGCCTCCCCTCTCTCTATCAAGATGCATATAAAAATATTGCATAAGGCAAGTTCAGGCTCAGAACCCTCTGACCTGTCCTCTACAAACAGCCCTCTCATAAAGCTGACAGAACCAGTCTCACCAACACACTTTGCGGGTATGGCTGTTAAACTCATTGTTAATCAACCAGCCGTGGTCACTTTTTCCATCTGGTTCAGGAAGATGATATCAGAGACTCTCAACTGTCTTGCAGGAATAGAGACGCACAACGCCTGCAGCATTTCTCTCGTCTATTAGTCTAGAAATGAAGTTAACTGGCTCCCAGCAATTATCATTTTCCCCTGTGTCCACAAACCATCTTCTCATAAAACCTTCTAGAAATCTGCTTTAGTCACATCCATCTCAGAGTATCCCAAACGTCATTCCCTCTCTTTTTGAATACTGCGAGCCTGTTTGCCCATCTCCCATCATTTGGTACCACTGCTCTATTCCATCAAATCCCAACCATCAAACAGTGGGCCTGGTTAATTCTTTGCCAACCTGAGAGGTAACTCACCTGGGCCTCTGAGATGGCTTTTAACCTCAGCTGCATAACAGAACCACCAGGGAACTTTAAATGAAAGTGATGCTACCCCTATCCCAGAGATTCAGTGTAACTGCCCTAGGATCTGGCCTGGGTGAGTTATAGCTCCCATCTGACTTCATTAGATATAATTCATTAATCTACCTCACATGGGTTTCAGTTCACCTAACAGTGGTTTCTGCCCTAATCTTTGTACAATGAAGATATTTCTCTTTGGGAAAAAAATTAGAGGCAAAATAACAGCCTTGTTATTTGTCCTTGTTTTCTCCACCCGGCTGGTGCATCAGAAGCAAACATGCATCCGTACGGACACCTGGGTTTCAATCCCTGTCTCGTGAACTGGAATGTCCAGGGTGGGGCCCNGAAGATATTTCTCTTTGGGAAAAAAATTAGAGGCAAAATAACAGCCTTGTTATTTGTCCTTGTTTTCTCCACCCGGCTGGTGCATCAGAAGCAAACATGCATCTGTACGGACACCTGGGTTTCAATCCCTGTCTCGTGAACTGGAATGTCCAGGGTGGGGCCCAGATCTGGTTTTTTATTTTTCTTTTTTTAAGCTCTGCGAACGATTCTGATGTGCATCTTGGCCAAGCCCCTCTGTATAAAGATCAGTGGATCTTCCTTCCTTCTTTTTCTTTGCTTCAAAAGGCTGCTTTGTTGTCCAAAAGCCTGTTTAGGGGCCTAACTGTTTTGGATTCAGCTTCCCCACAAGGTCACACAATATACTAGCATTCCTTCTCAATTCCATGCCATTCCTCACTTAGTTTATATTGACTGGTCTTTATAAAATCTGGACACACAAGAGTCTACTGGCAAGCCACACTAGTTTCTTCAGATATTGCCCTCTGAGAGGCAGAATAACCTAGTGATTTAGCATGCATGTTAAACTTTATGGTCTTGGGTAAATCATGCCATCTCCCTTGTGCCTCCATTTCCTCATCTGTAAAATGGGGATATTAGTAGTCCTCACATTCTTGTTATAAGGATAAGTGAAATAATGCATTTAAGTGATGAGAATGGTACCCAGCAGAGAGTAAATATAAATTATTAGCAATGCTTCTTTGTCAATACTGATCCAACAGTATAATGAGAACAAACAGCATCACCTTTTGGATGATCCTTGATCTCAGGTCATAGAATAATCGTCGTTTCACCAGGGCCACCAGTGTGCGTTCATTCCCTACATAATCCAAACACTAGAACTCACCAGTCTACTCTCAAAGGCTAAGAGCCGGAAGTGTGGCCCACCCAAAAGGACCTTCCTGAATCTTTTATTGCCTTCCGACCCTTGTTGGTTTTTCCTCATCTTCACTGCATCTGCATTTACAGTATGCGCTTTTATACATCCTGGTGGGCTATCTTTAAACTCTCTGGAATAAAGTAAGATAAGAAAAACAAAAAGGAAAAGGAAGATGAATTTTGCTTCCAGCAGTGCTGGCTGTGGCATCATTTATCCTTTTCTCTGGAATGAGCAGGGGTGCATGTGTCCACGGGGAGCTGTAGAGACAGGGGAAGGTGTGCCATGTGTGCCTCACCCGCTGACGCTGCCTTCAAGGACACAGACCCTCCCTTTCCAGGTCTTCTGAATTCCCAACAAATGCCCCAGATACATTTTAGTGCGAGATTTCCTAATTTTTGCTAACTAAGTCAATTAAAAAATAGAGTAGCCTGGCTGAATGGGTCGAACAGTCCTCCAGTTTGTGACCTCTATTTAGTAAAGTTGTTTCCACCTTTTAGGGGAAAAGAAGATCAAGACCCATTTGCTTTTTAAGCACAAACGATTGGCGTCTTGGCATTTAAAAGTGGGAAGCCACTTGGCCCCTGGCCACTCTCTGGTCCACTGGAGACAGTGATGGCAGCATGCAGACCTCTGTCGCTGGCACACAGAAATGAGGAGCCACCCAAGTGCCAGGTCAAATGCCTCCACCCCCATAATCTGGTCCACAGCCTCATCTAAACTTTGTCTGAGGGAAAGTGGCTTCACTCCCAAGTGAATTTAAATTTAAATGCATATTTAAATGCATGTTTTACTTTTTTATTTATTTAAATTTTTAATTTTATATTGGAGTATAGTCGAGTAGCAATGTTGTGATAGTTTCAGATGAGCAGCAGAGCAACTCAGCCATACTTACACATGTATCCAGCCTCCCCCTAAACTCCTCTCCCATCCAGGCTGCCACCTAACATTGCGCAGAGTTCCCTGTGTTACACAGGAGGTCCTTGTTGAGTAGCGATTTTAAATATATAAATGTATTGATTTTTTTTTTTAATGGACGAAGTCTCTCAGACCATCAGGCACTCTGAACAATCAACTACAGTTGAATTCTATTTGAAATCCACTGCACGATGGAATTCAACCATTTCCTCCTCTCATTATTGTTTGCCAGACTATAAAAAAAAAAACAAACAACACAGTTTATACAAATTCTATTTGAAGAGTTGCATGGAAAACTCCTATCAACTACCACTAACCTCCTCCCTCACACCTAGCTAATACCTCAGTGATCAAAGGAGTTCAGCCAACCACAATATGTCTATAAACTGGGGGTTTATCGGGGTGTATAGACTCAGTCTATGGACTAATGCTGAAGTTCGAATACTTTGGCCATCTTATGTGAAGAGCTGACTCATTGGAAAAGACCCTGATGCTAGGAAAGACTGAAGTTAAAAAGGAGAAGAGGGTGGCAGAGGATGAGACGGTTAGATAGCATCACTAACACAATGGACATGAATTTGAGCAAACTCCGGGAGATAGTGAAGGAGAGGGAAGCCTGGCGTGCTGCAGTCCACGGGGTTACAAAGCGTGGACATGACTTGGCAACTGAACAACCACAACAGACTCAGTTCTCTGTGGTCTCCTTTATAGGGAAGGGCAGTTATCCCTGTTATAAAGAACTTGGTACACTTGCTACAGTGCTTTTAAAACAAAATTTTGGGACAACTACTTGAAGGTTATTTGGAAGTCAGGGGCCAGTTTAGAAACCTACTGAAGCTTGAAAGGGGACCCCAAGATACAACTCCCTGCACCCCTTGCTCCCACAGAAGCAGGGAACGTGGTCCTTGATCAAGTGGGGAGTTTGTTGAGGTGACTTTCAAAGCTGCTTCTACTTGTAAATTCCATGGCTCAATCATTTAAGGTAAAAGTAAGGTATTTCAAGCAAGACTTCTTGACCTGGGTTCCCACTCCCAAGGCATGAGTGGCACATTTTCTGTGAGGGGCCAGTTAGTGAATATTTTAGGCTTTGTGAGCCATGGAGCCTCTGCCACACCCACCCGCCTCTGCTGTGTGTCTCAGAGGTGGCCCTAGACAAGGTGTCAGTGACTGGGCGTGGCTGCGTCCCAGGAACACTTTATTTATGGACACAGACATTTGAACTTTTTATAATGGTCAAGCGTAACCCAGCATTCTTCCTCAACCACTGAAGAAAAATGTAAAACCCATTCACAGTCTGAGGGTTGTACAGAAAGAGTCAGTGGTTGGATTTGGCCAGTGGGCCAGAGTTTGCTGACTGCTGTGCTAGAGAAGGGACTTCAGGGCTTCCTGAACCTCCTAAAATACAGTAATGCATGTTGTGTAGATGGGCATATTTGGGTTTTCCTGGAGGAATTCACTGTAGCAGGTTCTGGAAGGGGTGCTGACTTCACTGATAAGTTAAGAACCACAGATTGAAAAGCTTCCCCTCATACAAGGCCTGAAATTCTCTGTGGAATAACTCTCTGAGGAACCATGGAGAGAAGAAAACCCTGAGAAGCAGTTTCAGGACTGGAAATGTCTCCACTTGGTCTAGGCCCTTGTACCATGAGGTTCCAACATAGAGTGTCGCCTTTGGCCTCTTGGAGCTCCACGCGAAGGCTCCCTATGAAAACAGCCAGGAAAAGTTCCGACACAGACTATGTATCCAAGGCTGTTCCAAGACCAGGTGGAACCACAGTCATAGTATTTCTCTGTTTCTTTTAGGGAAGGAGACATTCCTGGGCAATTCTAGGGGTGGTGTTGACACCTGTCTCCTGAAACATTCACAGCCTTCCAACCTCACAGGTTTGCCCAGGTCCACACGNATGTATCCAAGGCTGTTCCAAGACCAGGTGGAACCACAGTCATAGTATTTCTCTGTTTCTTTTAGGGAAGGAGACATTCCTGGGCAATTCTAGGGGTGGTGTTGACACCTGTCTCCTGAAACATTCACAGCCTTCCAACCTCACAGGTTTGCCCAGGTCCACACGTGGGCACACTGTTGGCTGTGACTATTTGCCTTTAAAACTTGGTAGTGAAAATACAGAGCATACATTTCAGCCAGGATTCATTTTGGCCCATATGGTTATTCACTGCGCATGTCTGCACCATCTGTACAGAGCTCACTGGCCCTTGACGAGATTCAGACTGGAGTTTTAAGTGGCCTAGACCATTCAGGTGTGACCTAAATCAAATCCCTTATGATTATACGGTGGAAGTGAGAAATAGATTTAAGGGCNGCCATTGCCTTCTCTGGAATTTTCCATAATGAAGAGTTACACATATGAATCTCACACACTTGATGCTGGGTGAAAGAAGCCAGACACAAGAGAGTACATGTAACATGACTCCATGTATGTGAGACTCGAGGAAAGAGAAGTCTCCTCTCCAGGGACAGAAAGTAGATCAACGGCTGCTGGTGGCAAAGGCATCTGGGAACTGCTTGGACATAGAGATGTTCATACATTCATGTACAAGTGGTTACATGGGTGCATCCATTTGTGAAAACACATCAAAGTGGACACTTTAAACAGGTAACTTTTAGGCTCTGTAAATGCGGTTATAATAAAATTTTAAAACCACACACATCCCTGCCGGCATAGAGCATGTTTACATGGAGTAGCTGGGGCTGGGAGAAATCTTAGGGATCACGCAAGTCTCTCACTTTAAGGAAAGGAGCAGAGAGACTCAGTATCTTGTGCAGGGTCTCACAGACTCTCACAGTGGGGACCTGGACCCAGCCCTGTCCACTGACTTTTCTTTAGCTCACTGCCTGTGATACACAGCAGGGGCTAAGTTCTGGAATCCCTTGCTTTGGGGGTGATGGTATTCTGAGTCATCTGATGGAATACCCACATCCCAGGCACCTGGGTACCTGTAGCCTGAATCCGTAATGTCTCCCTAGGAGGACCACCCATCCTGTTGTTTCCAGCAATAGTGAGGCGCCAGCTACTTATGGGGAGGAGGAAGGAGTGGCTGAAGTGCCCAGTCAAGGTCTGGTTTATTTTCCAGGTCACCTCAGCTGACAATCCGCAGTCCAGGCTTATCTGTCCATCTCCCTGCTTCAGGCAATGATCATATCTCACTGTCCCCATTATTTTGGCCCCTCTTCCACACCTAGCTGGGCTCACACACCTGAAATACTCCACTGACACCCAAGCTCTGTGCTCCAAGGAAACTTCTTTAGGGGTGGAGTAGGTCCCAGAAAGGAGGAGCCTAAATAACACACAGGCTCGGAAAGATGTAGGCCGGTGATCCAGGCCTTTTCACTTGCTCACTTTAAAGAGACTAAGGTTGATGTGCAAACTTAACAAACCTTTACAAATCCAATGTGTTTTTCCTAGGCCCTAGAACTCTAGGACAATGTTTTAGCAAATGCCAGCTTGAGGGCTGGAAGACAGAGCCCATCCAATGAGAAAAGCTTAATGTTCTGCTGTTACTTAGACGCATGTTACCCAGCCTCTGACCACTGTGCCTCCACCCCTGGCTGCAGGACGACCTGAAGCTTTGTCTGCAGAGATGGGCAGGTGGGCATTGCTCATCCACCTACGTGCCACCCCAGATGGGACCATCTACAGGATGGTGGGTGGGAAGTGGCTCCTGTAACCCACACAGGCCCGATCGGGTAGGAGGTTGTCTTCTAAACTTCAAGACTCCGCTCCCAAAGTTAAATCCTGGATTTTATCCTGTTGTGGTGGCTCAAATGGTAAAGCGTCTGCCTATAATGCAGGAGACCCGGGTTCGATCCCTGGGTTGGAAAGATCCTCTGGAGAAGGAAATGGCACCCCACTCCAGTACTCTTGCCTGGAAAATCCCATGGATGGAGGAGCATGGTAGGCTACAGTCCACAGGGTCGCAAAGAGTCGGACATGACTGAGCGACTGCATTTTCACTGTTTTCACTTTTCGTAGTCCTCAGGGATTCCGTGTTCAGTATCTTCTCCTGCCATCTCAGCTCCTTACGTCACATGGTGACATGAAAGTGTTCCCTGTTCCTAGGGGTTCCTTCCTTCTCTGTTTACATTCCCTGCACCCAGGGCGCCCCAAAGGACACAAAGNCGGACATGACTGAGCGACTGCATTTTCACTGTTTTCACTTTTCGTAGTCCTCAGGGATTCCGTGTTCAGTATCTTCTCCTGCCATCTCAGCTCCTTACGTCACATGGTGACATGAAAGTGTTCCCTGTTCCTAGGGGTTCCTTCCTTCTCTGTTTACATTCCCTGCACCCAGGGCGCCCCACAGGACACAAAGCACACGCTCACTAAACACTGGCTGGAGAGAGCCACTCTGAGTCCTGCCCTTCTCTTTTCCCTGCCATGCCTTTTTCCAGGCAGCTCTCTTCCTAACCCTTTCTGGCGTTCTCTGCCAAGATCCAGCAACTCTCAAGAACCTTCCCTGATGCTCCTGCCCTTTCCCACTTCAGTCAGGAACAGCCTACTTGGCCCCATGCTCCCAGATAGGATGTGTGTGTATCTTAAGTGCTCACGGAGTAGAAAGGAGATTAAATTCAATATGCACTAGTTTGGTGAAACTACGAAGATGAATCCCAATATAATAGCTATCAAGTCACACATAAAAACTTTAGAGCTTATGGAAATGCCCTCCCCTGGGGTGGGGGGCTGGGAGGACCAGAGTGATACACACATGGGCCCTCCAGTCCCTGGACACAGGGATGCTCCTGCAGTCAGAATTCTCTGAGAGAAATTTACTGCGCAGAGTCAAAGAAACCCCGCTGAGGCTGTTTAGCTTAGAAATACTTGGGAAGCTGTGACTGCTACCATTTCAGGGCTGGGACACTGAATGTCACATAGCTGTGCTCAGCAAAGGCACAGTAAAGGTTGGATGATGGCAGGAGCAGTAAAGGTCATGGACAAATTCACTGAATAAAAGAGGGGGAACCTTGGGATATTCCAAGGGGCAAAGGGCTTGAATACTGGTGTCCAGGGTGGGTCACTGTCTTGCAGCTCCTCCTTCCGAGAACGCCCTCAGCTCAGACCAGTGGCTGTGCCAGCACTGAGCCCCAGGAGGCTCTGCTGCAGAGTCCAAACTGTGTTCTCTGCTGGTCTTTAGACGCCTTTCTGCTTGCGATGGATGGCTGCTCCCCTGCACCCTTCATCTGAATGCCTGGCTCCTCCACCAGTTTAGATCAGAAATCTGGTCCAGAATTGCCTTCCTCAGCTTAGACCCCCACTATCCCCACCACCAACAGCATCAGCACCAGCCCCAGCACCCCCTGCATATCAAAGACTGTCCTAATCACTTCACATCACCAGGCTTTTCCCTCCCGACAGCAATCCAGTATGGCAGAGTTTATCATCTCTATTTCATGGATCAGCAGAAGTTCAGAGAAATGAGATGATTTTCTCGAGATCTGATAGCCCCAGTTGGAATCTGGTTGTATCTGATTCCACGTCTCAGCCTTCAAATATTAATATCACACCACCTCCTATAATCCCAAACTCTCGATTCTTGGAATCTTGGGATAAGAGGAAGAAGGGCTATAACAGGCTGGGTTGGGGGTAGTGAATGGAGAGAGACAGCAACTAAAATTTATCGAGAATCTGTAGTACGCAAAGCATCTGAGGTTTGTAAGCTAGTCCTGTAGTAATTCTGTGAGCGGGTATCCTCAAGCCCATTATACAGATAAGGAGGTCAGGGTTCAAGAAGGCTAGAGGTGAATTCCTAGGTTCATATGGCTATCCTATGAGAGGAATCTTATTCCCACCCAAGTCCCTCTGGGGTGACAGCCAGTGCCCTGTCCACTGTACCATGCCACCACCTGGGCCAACTACCAAAAACAGGTTCCTGGACTTCTTCCATGCCCTCAGCCCTGGGCCAGCATCCTGGCTCTTAGAGGGACTCTGCAGCTTCTTGGAGGCTAAGGGCTGTCACTCTGGCATGGACATAGGCCAGTGGGCTGTCCTCATGTGTCTGTGGGACTGACTGGGCCCCACTCCTGCCTGCCATGTGGAAAATGGGGACAGCCTGTCACAGTCTCTGGGGCTCTGTCTTCAAGATTCACACTTTCAGGAGGTCTTCAGCTGGTGGCCTGGCTTTGGTGGAAAGGGTTGCCTGTTCAGCAGGGCTCCTCCTCTGGCCGCTGAGTTGGTGAGGGTGTGAGGGTCTCAGGCCCACTTCCCAGTTTTCTCTCAGCACAGCCTGGTCATGCAGGAGCATGCAGGAAGGGCCTCCCTTGAGGGTCCCGCCATGCAGTGTGGATGGCTGGATGGAACAGACCATGAGGTTGAAAGGGGCCTCTGTGTCACCAGGCCTGAGGGCTCACCTACCTGGAGAGACTCCCCATTCTGGAGGCCTTACCTTAAAGAGGGACATTCACACTGAAGCAAACTTGAAAAGAGAGAACATGTACACAAAGAGAAGTTTACTTGGCTGACATTTCCCTCATTGTTTTCGGCTTTCACTGAGGACAGGTGGGCTGCTGGGAAGGCACATCTTTCCCTCCTCCACTGGCTTCCCCCCATTTCAGCGCTGAAGCCATTATCTCAGAGCCTCCTGCTTGTGGGGGGCAGGGTGGGAGTATGCAGGAGGAGTGCTAGTAAGCAAAATACCTCCAAGATCTACAAGGTCAGATGATGCCCTTCAACCACACCAAACACATCACTTCTGTCCCCTGTGGTCCCCAAGGAAGGCAAGCCCACTAGGAGCACAAAAGCTAAATAGGCTGCTTTTAATGGCAGCAAATGATGCCACTGTCTTGGAACCAAATCCCCAGGAAGACAGATGGTGAATTCCATGTTGGAGAGTTTTTCCAGCATCAAAGGTCAGAGATCCAGCTTTGCTGGCTTTTCTATCCACCCACCCACCCACTGCTGTATGCCCTTGGTTGGAAGCAAGCCTCCCCAGAAGAACTGATTTGAGTGCATGATGGCACCAAGTCTCCAGTTGGGTGTTAATGGCCCATCGCTTGTACATCAGTAGAGTATGGGAGTGGAGAAAGGGTGGACGGGAGGAGCATAAAAAGCAAAGTGGAGGAGGCAGGATATACAAGATAAGATAGCCAGGAGGAAAGATGAGAAGGAAAGTTCCACACAGAAGCAAAGGCCAATGAAAACTGTCCTAGGGTGGGGTTAGCACAAAGGGGTGAAAACCTGAAGGGAGGAAACCCAGGAAATACTGACGGCTGGTGAGTCAGGGCAGGGTTTAGACAGGGAGGTTCAGGCGCCAGGGAGCAGAAATCTCAGCTCAGCAAACATCTCAGGAAGGCAAAGGCCTGGAGGGAATAGCAGCCAATCGAAGTCTGTGATGGAACCTGACCAGAGGCCAAATTCCAGCTACGAATCTGGACAATCTCCCCAGTGATATCTTTAGAGGGGCGAGGCTTCCTGTGGAGGGGATGGAAACCAGTTCTGGAAGCTGTTCTCCTACCATATCCTCAGCCCTTGTGTGGGTGATCCAGGGACCCAGCCTCCAGCTGAGCCAGCACGGGCAGAGTGCAGTTTGCTGTGCCCCCCACCCCCCCACCCCGGTGCGTAGGGGCCTCTGTCTGTGTGGGGGAGTGGGGATGGTTAGGAACTCTGGAACACAGGCCACTGCGTTTTGTCTCTGCGTAACTCCTAGACTGGATGATAGGACCTTACCCAGTCTGTTTCCCCAGCACCCACTACCAGACAAAACCAATTCCTTCCTCAATCAAACAGGCAAGATGTCTGCCCACCCCCACCCCCCGCCAACTGCCCAGGGGGCTCAGATTCAGTAGGGCCAGCAAAGCAGTGGAAAGCAGTTCTGCAGCAGGCTCCTGGGGACTGGTGGCATCCTGGTGTGACCTCAGCAGGGCATGGGCAGGGAGCGAGTAGAGCGAGCCCAGAACAGAGGAGCCCCGGAGTTCCCTCCGGAGCCCCAGGCTCTTGACTGAACACCCTGCAGATCTCCAGCCTGAGGAGATGGGGAGTCCGTGCACAGCTTTCCTTGCTTCTGGAACACATGCCCGGTGTCTTCTCTGGGCCACCACCAAGGTGCATAGCTGGAGATGCTTGATCACTGGCTTGTCCCCTCCCTTCTCACAGGGGCTTTTTCCCTTTGACTTGGAGTCTGTCCCCAAGGTCTAAGAAACTCACACTGTCCTTCGCCGCTTGTGATCTGCCAGCTTGGCCACTTGTTCACAATGTCAATCCAGTTTCTCTTCCTCTCTCTGTCAAAACCATTCTTCCGTGGTTCTCCTCGGAAGGCCTCTGGTGTGTCCCTAAGTTATGTGACACCCAAGGAGAGCTTGTCCTGTGTTGGAACTCCCTGTCCCATGAGCAAAAGGTGACATCTATGGGGACACACTTCAGCTTCCCAGGGTCTCTCCAATGACTTCTCATGTGTGGCTCTGTCTGTGGCTTATACTGCCGCAGCTTTTGGAACACAGAGCTCAGCTCACTGCTGGCATCTGAGTCAGGCAGGCCTCCACACCCCCAGGGAGAATCCTGAGATGGTTAGAGGGGGTGATGGCTTATAAAAATCTGTGTGAGTTTCCACACTGGTCCAACTAGGGCTTTCAGAGATGAGATACAGTATATCTGTGAGCGCAGTGGGCTTTAGTTCAACTTAAAACTTGTTTCTATTACACACAGCCCACAGATGACTCAGGATGATGCCATTAACATTTTTCAGAGAAGAGTTTTCAATCAAGGGACAGATTTGAGACATCTTTTCAACATGCTAACCAGATGAAGACTGTTCTTTCCCGAATTTAATATTTCTCTGGAGAGAAATCTGTCACAAGGATATAATTGTGATCAGAGACCTAAACAACTTGAATATATCTTGACTGCCCTGTAGCCGAGAACTTAGTAAAGGTCAGCATCACTCAGCTCCAAATGTGACCAGAAACACCTCTTGTACAATGTAAGTTTCCTTTTTTATCCTTCCTTCAGATGATGTTCTAATTTCTTCCTTCAAACTGAATTTAAACCAACCAAATAAATGCCCTCTCTCCTGACCCCCAACAGTGTTGAGAGTGACTCTGGAAGCCTGTGAGGGGTGAGCAGGAACATGTCCAGAGGATCATTTCCAAGGCAATGATGACTCAGTTTTTAGGAATGCTAAACAGTTGTGAACTTGGTGGGAGCTCCTGGATGGCCCCCGGAAGCCTACTTGAGCCCCTCAGCAAAGGAAGCAAGCAGAGTCCTGTCCTCTGGTCCCAGGCTGGGGCTGTCGAGAGGCCCAGGGAAGGGAAGCACCGAGCTCTTGCATTCTACGTAGATAGAAAGAACCCCTGACCCAGGATGGACTTCTACTGCTGATTCCTGGGGAGCCATCACCCCCTGTCCACAGGAGCACCCAGCACCCACACCCCTGGCCAGGGCCAGGGCCACAGCTAGCAGAAGGCTGCAGCTCAGCCTTCTGGTTCATGTCCCCCCACTGCCCCTCCATCTGTATCCTTGTCCATCCTGTGGGCCATAGAAACTGCACATCTGTCCTTCCTGCCCTCGCCTCTCTCTGGGGAAGCCAGGGACTGCTCCAAGTGTCCCTACTCTCAGGTGTGCACTTCACTGTGCTCAGAGTTCTGACTGGAGGGTGGAAGCCCCAGGAATTGCTGGGGCTTTGGGAAGAGCTCCTGGAGACCAGCACTTCTCAGGGCTTCTTTGGCCATCTCAGAGAAATTGCCTCCACTGGATCCGAGCGACAACAGGCCACCAGACCACTCCAGAGAAAAGATTCTGCTCCATGAATTCATACTTTAAAGCTTCCTTGTGCCTTTTACCACAAAGAGCTTCCTGAATTCCATGCTTCCCTGTGGGCTCTCTGCAAAGATTCCCTGCCTGCCTTTGTCCCACCCAGACCCCGGTTCCTTTCATACCCCTTGCTGATGATGGTCCCCTGGGGCTTGTCCCCTCCAGCCTGCACCCCTAGGAGGGGCTGCTCCTCCAGCCCTGCCCCTTTGCAAGCCTCGCATGAAGTCCTTTTGTTGACCTGGCCTCTAGATTGGAGTTCAAGTCATTCTGCAGACCTGCACTATTTGACTGGGCCCTGTGCTCATCCTGGGTTCCTCTTTGTTGGGCCTAGATTCCTTACTCAGGTCTATTTCCCAATTTTCTTTGGGTTTGATCAACTTAGATTAAACCTAAAATAAGTTTCTCCTCCTCTGCCTGGCCTCTGGTCTCCTGACCGCCTCATTTTGTCTGGGGAAACTTGTCAGTTCATCTTGTTCTAAAAGACCACTGCAGAGACCCTAGGGATGGGGTGGGGCAGCCTTTAGGCAGGCTGGCATGTGCCATAAGCCCTATTCCGAGCTCACATCACAGGCTTAGGACAGCAGGCCCCAGAGCTGTTGCTGACGTTATTAAAGAAAGAAGGTAAACCTGAACTTAGCCTGTTCCAGGCTGTGTGTCAGCCAGAGAAAATCATAAGGACTCAAGAAGGAAGCAAACAAAGAATGGCGATGGGACTATGTCCAGGGACCATCCACCTGCATGCTCTTGTCTGGCCAAGGCCTGGATCACACCCTTCAGCTGAATCTTACCCCCAGCATGAGATATTTCTAAGATCCCTGCACTGTCAACCATTGCCCCCCAGAAAACCTCCCGGAATATAGTGGCTTTCCTCTCTGGTGATTCCCAAGGCACAGGAGGGTCTTTTTTATATATAGAAGTGATGGGGAAGGAGTCCTCTGACAGAATGTGGGGTGACTGAGGGCGACTGGATAATCACAAGCCTTTGCTGCCCGAGACCCCAGCCCCCCACTCCGGGGCTCTGCCCTGTAACTTCATTATACAGCCCCCCTTCACTCCCAGGACACTAGCCAGCTGGTTACCCAAAGTTTCATCTGAATGATTGCTTCATCAGGCTAGGATGCAAGAGAACTAAGAGTTTCCCCTTATACACACACACACACACACACACACACAGATATGTGTGCATACACATGCACACGCATGCTTACACACACCCACTCTCTAACTTTAAGGAAAGCACCTCTGACCCTTTTCCCTTCCAGAGGCAGGTCACCGCCACAATGTGGTCTCTGCTCTCTGAGTCAAGCCTGGACTCGACAGGCCTATTCCTCTTTCTAACCCCTGAGCTTCAAACACAATGATTGCACCTTCCTCTGACTGGCATGGTCACAACAGGCAAAAGGACTTGGAAGAAGCGTGTGCTGAGGCTGAAGAGAAGGCAGAAGGGAGAGTGGGTCACAGAAGGCAGAGACGAGGTCTAAAGAAATGGCATCTCACAGAGCCGGGCCCCACGGGCCACTGTGGGGACAGTCCTCTTCAAATGTCCACCTCTGAGTCAGCCTCAGGCTCTGGGCTAGCTCCAAACAATGACTGCGACTCTCACTGAGTTAGTATTTTTCTTTAAATTGACTCATTTTAAAAAAAGTTTATTTATAAAGAAACTCTGTATCTCTACCACACATAGAAAATCAGTATCACCTACAATTTTGGTCAAGATAGCTAAAGTTTGATTAAAGTACAAAAGGTTCCTCTGTGTCCCGTGTAAGTCATCATCTTGGTTACGGCTATTGGTTATGTATCTTTGACAGTAAACCTCCAGGGTCGACGAGACTCTTTTAGGGCGTCTCTTGGCGACCTTCTGCCCTTGTCATCTTGGTTGTGAAATGTGCCCAGACCCTCATCTCTGTGCACAGATGCCACGCCCACCCTCGGAGTGCACAAGCTCCAGGCCTACTTACAATGCGAGGTTTGAAAGGTGGCTTGATCTTCTTCTGCTCCAGGAGCAGCCAGTCAATCTCCTTGAAGAAAGGGTGCTGCTTGATGGCATCCTCACCGTTCTGTGCCACCACGCAGCCCAGGCGCTTGTGGGGGTTCTTGGTCATGAACTGGGGAATGAAGACAGAGAGAGAGTCAGGAACAGGGGCCCGGCAGGCACAGGCACTGAGGGGAAGGTGGAGCTCAGCCAAGGCAGAATCTTTGGCGTTACCTCCCAAGCCCACTTTCTGTGCTTTCAGGAGCTTTGCCCCTCAGGGTACTCTTTCATTCTTAAGTAGGACTTACTATGTGCCGGCCACCGCTCTACATATATCGTATACATATACTGACTCATTCCATGCAATGCAGCCTTCTCAGGGACTAACACGATCCCTACTTTATAAGTGAGGTAGTGGAGGCTCAGAGAAGTTAATTAACTTGGCCAAAGTCAAACAGCCAGTGAGATATCAAGTCAAGATTAGGACTTTTTCTAACCCTCTGATTTCTCCTCAGATTCTTAACTCTTCTCATCAGGGAGACCGAAGTCTGATAACCTCACACTAAGAGGTCAACAGCCCTTTTGGAGGTAAGGAAAGAAGACCAGATATTCATGTTAAGGTCAATTTTCAAAGGCACATCCTCCCCTTTCCTTTTCCTGGATGTAGGCTCTCCTACTTAAAAAAAAAAATTTTTTTTTTGAATTTATAATTGCTAGTACAAAACCCAAAGTAGATTAATAGATAAAAAACGGGAAAAAGAAAGGCTTATTGCCTCTCAATGCTTGTCTGTAAAAACCACATTGATGTGTTTTGTACTTTTTGGCTGGTGTCTTGTGAACTCACACACCCAAGTGAAATTACTATTCCTAATAAATGAGTCAGTCCTGATGGCAAATGTGAATTTAATTGAGTAGATGTATAAAAATATAACCTTGAAAAAATATCAGTGCTGGTAGGTGGAAACATTTCTGACAGCCAACCAAAATAAAGGTAGTGGTGTGTGTTTGCATGTGTGTCAGAGGCTGAGTGTTATATCTCATGGGGTGAAGACTGAGAGTTTAAACAAAGGACCTTAAGAGGACAAAGTATAAATTAAATTCAGAGGGATAAATCTATAATGATGGCATTTCAGGTTTCAGCAAGGGAGGGTTTCCTGGGTAGCAAGAACTTCCTACTGACACCTGCCTGGCACTGCTGAAACCAAAGAATCTTACCTGGGCAGAGATAAGAGGATGAAGGGGTGCTGGGTAGATGCTTCTCGTTTATTTAAATTATAATTTGTCTAAATTTTTTTCTCCATTGTGAGCTCCATAATATAGGCATCAGTCCTATCTTCCCAGCATCTGGCTCAGTGCCTGGCTCCCAGTATGCACTTAGTACATTGAAATGAGTGAACAGCAGGTTGAAGGCTGGGCCTCAGGGCACAGGGCTCAGGAAGGGAGGAAGCAGGACCACTACTCACTGTTGCACAGGTGGTTCACTGCATAACTCTATGGTGCAAAAGGCTTCTGGAGAGTTCTGCACGTAGGCAGCAGCCCTCAAGAGACATGGCTCAGTGGCCAGAGTCATGGAAAACCTGGCCTGGCCCTAGAGCCAAGCGACAATGTGAGGAAGTGAAGTGTTCCAAGGCCAAGGGAGTAGAAGACTTCTCCTTGCTTCCTCAGCTCTTCCTGTCCTCCCACTTCTGGGAGGGGAAGTATCAGGGCCAGGGATAAACACACGGGTTTTAGCATCTCAGGAAGCTGAGCCCGAGCCAGAGTCTCGTCTTTTCCCAGACATTTCGCCCTCACCAACCAGCTGACACAGGCACTTCTTCTCGGTCTCTGCAGGTTGAATTGCCCTCTGTGCTGATGGCAGTTTGGACTGGATACTTCTTAGCTGTGGGGGCTGTACAGTGCAGGGTATTTAGCTGCATCCCTGGCTTCACACAGTAAGGCCAACAGCACCCCTCCCCTCCAAGCTGAGACAACTAAAACGTTTCCAGACATTGCCAGATGTCTCCGGGCGGGGGATGATGGAAGTGTGGGGGGCTGGGTGGGGAAAGGGAAGAATCATCCCTAGGTGAAGACCACTGCTCTGATCATTCATGATGAAATGGCCCATCCTGGGTGGCGGCAGGGTGCTCACAGGAAAGTGTGTCAGGTTGGCGTCTGGGGCCCGGGGTGAGGGAGCAGCACTGCTGGGGGCATCCTAGCTGCCTCAGGTGCTACAGGGTCTTCTTTTGCCAGCACCTGGCATAGTGTCTGGCACCTCCAAATGCCCAATAAATAGGTGCTGGATGAATGAGTGAATGAACATATTCTCTTTGCTTCCTTCACTGCCCAATGGTGACCACCTATGGATGTGCTTTTTAACTTATGCCCCACCTTCTCCTGCTGGGTCACAGGCTCCACAAGGCAAGAAGGATGGCTGCTACACTCACGCAGCATCTAGCACACTGCTGGAGGAAAACACTCAACAGATAGTTGGTCACTGAATCAAGGAACTGGAGGGAGGGAGAGGAGGAGAAATGGATGTGGGAGGGAGGGAGGGAAGGAAGGCGAGAGAAAGAAGGGAAGAGGAAGGAAACACGAACCGCAGAAAGAAGCAACGCGTCCAGACGCAGCACTTTCCAAAACATGGTGCGAGTCCCCCCCAGACACCTGTGAGATGATTTTAGGCCTTTTTACTATTTTTATAGGATGATTTATGTTAATCAATTATGGCAAGCGATACTAATTTTCCATTTATGATAGTGATGTAATATTTCTGTATATACACAACTAGGTAAATATTGGGACTTGACTTGGAAAACAAGAAAAATAAACCATGATAGAGCAGGTATTTTGATATGGCAAATGTTGGGACTGTGGCATGCTGACTCTGAACTTTGGGGTGTTCTGATGCGTAAGAGGAGCCAGGAACAAAAGTCAGGGTTCCTGGGCTGTCATGGCCTCAACCCAGTGGGGTGACCCTCCCTAGGTAAACTGGTCTGTTTACATTCCCTACACCTCACCTCCCTGAGCATTCCCAAGGGGACAGGTAACTTCATTTACTTGCCATAGTACAAGTGTCTCAATGTTGTAGCCATGGTTGTACTGAGCAAGTACTAAGCATTATCTTCTGTAAGGGACTATTCTGTGGCATGGGAAAGTCTATTACATCTGAATCCATTGTGGTCTCAGGGATCTTGAGAGGACACATCTTTTCTGATCAGTGTCGCTGTTGACATAGGTGTACAGCGTCTCCCCTCCTCACCTTTCTCTCTTCCCCGTTGCAAGCCCCAGAATTAGACAGGCATGGGTGGCAGATCAGGAAAGGGGTACTGCCCCCAGAATGTGAGCAGTAGGGGTGACCCCAGCACCACCGGGGTTGGTTCTCCCCCTCTGCAGCTCTGGAGGACACACAAGTGCACAGAGCTTTCCTCTGGGAATGCAGATGTGGTGTCCCTTGACCACAAGAAGAGTAATCTGCCCTGGGCTCGATTTCTCAACAGCAGCCCCTGTAGTGGACCTGAACTCCCAGTGGTGACTGCCCTCCACCCCTGCTGTTGGGCAGTGAGCAGAGGTGGGATGGGAAAGGGGTGGGGGCGGGGGGAAGGCGAGGGAGCAGAAAGAAGGCAGGGACCGATGACTCACAGCTTTCAGGATGCTGACCGCCTCCTTGCTGAGCCAGACCGGGTAGAGCACGTCGTCGTGGAGGATGGACTCAAACAGATCGTCCTCGTTGTCAGCCTCGAAGGGGGGCTGCCCAGCCATCATCTCGTACATCAGTACCCCCAGGGCCCACCAGTCCACTGAGGGGCCGTACTCCAGCTCCTGCAGGATCTGTTCGGGAGATGGGCAACATCAGGGCCCCCATGCAGACTGCACCCCCGAGGCCATGCCTGCACCACAAGCGGCCTTGTGTTTCTATTTCCAGCTTGTTCTTCCATAGAGTAGGGCTGCCTTATAAAACTTTGGGTTCTAAATCAGCTAGTTGAGTGAAAATTGAGTTTCGGAGGCACAGTGTAGGGGCCAGGTTTCCAGAGTCAACACCCACAGTCTGCCTTGCAGTGGGAACAAATTACAGCTTCTTTGCTTGAGTACCAGATGAAGTTCCTGACTTGCATGGAGGGCCACATGAAAAAACTGTGCATATTCTTGTCACTAAAATCACAGTGAGTGAGTGCAGCAAATTTAGGTCTCCCCTCACTAAAAAAGGGTGATCAGAACCTCAGTCCTCTTTAGATAGTGACAACACTGAATTCACGGAGCCCTGGGCTCTTGGAAAAGAAACTACAGTTAATAAATCTCCCCACCTGTTTGTGTTCTAATCATAAAGGACCACTACACTCTTGCATGTTCTGAGAAAAGACCCATTCCTATTATTCTTCATGACTTTCTTAAGGCCTGCTAACAAATCATTTTTTTTCCTTTATAAAGCCCCAGAACTCCTCTAAAAAAAATGATTGAGTGCTATTTTACCCTTATAACAGTTTTTACATAGATTATTTTCTTTTTCCTAATTTACTGGTGAAAAATTAAACGTTAAGTGACTTGCAGGAAATAAAGCCAGATTTATGCACTCGTTCCAATCTTACTTCAGATTTGACTAACTTCAAAGTTTATGTTTTATCCATTACTAAATATTGTTAAACAGGACACTAATCTGCTTTGTGGTATATTCATTATAATTAGCTCACAATTTTGTGCTCAAACATATAATAAACTCCATCAATTTCTTACCATATTATTTCACTTATTGCTTGTTGGTTTCACACTGAGAAAACTAAAGAGGTATAGATTTTAATTAGCTTAACGTGTGTTTGTTTTGTCAGTGATCCTTGCATATTGAGTAGATTCCCTCCTTTTTCGGAGAAGGCAATGGCATCCCACTCCAGTACTCTTGCCTGGAAAACCCCATGGATGGAGGAGCCTGGTAGGCTGCAGTCCATGGGGTCGCTAAGAGTCAGACACAACTAAGCGACTTCACTTTCACTTTTCACTTTTATGCACTGGAGAAGGAAATGGCAACCCACTCTAGTGTTCTTGCCTGGAGAATCCCAGGGACGGGGGAGCCTAGTGGGCTGCTGTCCATGGGGTTGCATAGAGTTGGACACGACTAAAGTGACTTAGCAGCAGCAGCAGCCCTCCTTTTTATTTCAGGCATTCCATAAAATTCTCCCTATTCCAAGAGCCCAGATCAAATCCTGGCTGTCTGGTGCATTTTGTCTTTGCATTTTTCTTTGACAAATCCTCCAAATAAGGATTTGTCACGTCTCTTATTTATGTTCTCTTTGCCTCTTCCTCCAAGTATATGGAGTCAGAGTCACTCAGGTTACATGCACTTAGTGCATGATGCTGAAGACATGCTGACGTCAGCTTCCTGCAGAATGGTGTGTGAGGACTGAAGTTTTACAAAAGGAATCAATGTCAGTGTAGGAGGGGAACTCTGAGTGGAGAAGCTGCAGAACTTTTGGAAAAGCAAGTAAATTCCCACTCCTAATTTTTCTGCAGTGCTGGCCAGGTGCTAGAGATAGAAGATCAACCAGGAGGTACCTACTTTCACCCCAAGTTTGGCATTACATTTCTGGGTGATCTCAAGCCAGACAGTTGACTTCCTCATTTATCATATGAGGCTCAGATCCTCAGCTTAACCTTACAAGATTAATTAAGATGGAAGATTCCAAAAGCCTACTGCAAATACAAAGCTCTATATAATTGAAGGTGCTACTAAATCTAATTTTACTTCTACAAGGTTTCAACTCCATGTGTGTATAGTATGGAGCATGTCAGTGATGTGTAGTTGTCTCAGAGAAGAAAGAATGCTGGGTTGTCCCCACTGCTAAGGAAGTGATGTTCCCACTCCTCAGTGATATTTTCTTCTTATCAGTCAGCAGGACCAGGCGTGGTGCTGCCCAGAGACAGCAGGGCAGGTGAGAGGTCATCTCTGATTGCTCTCAGTGCTATCATTCCATAAAGAATTTCAAAAAGGAGGAGCACGACTGGCGTGCACATCCTCAAAGGGGGTATATTCTGAAGACACCTCCCCAAATGGCAATGGTCAGTCCAGCCTGCGGGTCACCCCAGGCAGGCAACTTCTCAGGTCACCATTTCAGAATGAAGGTCCAGCTCAGTTCTCAGATTACCGGACAGAAGACGAGGTTGAACTCAGGTATCTGGACTGTCTGGGGTCTGCTCAAAATGCCCCTCTCAAGGTTGCAGATTGCTTGGGATTAAATCAAAAGGTGGGAGAAGCATTTTGACAACAGAAAAAAAAAAATGCACATTTTAGGACTCTTTAGAACGTAGAATGAAAAGGAATGTGAGCAAATGCAGCCAACTTTAAATTATTTGGGGCTGGTAATCTTCTTGGTTAGGACCTTTGATCTCTTAGTCCAGGGGTCAGTACATGGTATCTGAAAGGTCAAAGATAAAGGCTCCACTGAGAAGCCAGTAAAGCTGCTTGGTGCTAAAGCCAAAGTCTGAGCCTCCCTTAACCTTGAAAGACCCAGAGCCCCAGCCTGGCTCACTGTGGTACCACCTTCAAGGTCATGGTTATCACCAAAAGCTTTCCTCCAAAAAGATTTCCTGGATTTCTCCAACCTTTCTCCTAGTCTCTGGCACCCTAAGACCTCTGGCCTTAAGATTTGATAGGCACTGTCCACATACCATCATGATTTTAGCTTTTTTTTTTTTTTTTTTTATGGTCAACTACCTCCCCAGGGCATCCATAAGCCACTGGAGGACAGGGGCCTTAGCAGTTCTCTGGATCTACTCGTGACTAGCCTGTTTCCAACACTCAGGGAGACTGGCTGCCAGCTGTGTCCACTGTGTGTATCTTCCAGGGCATGCTCCCTTCTCTCCTGGGCTCTGGGGACCCTGGTGCTAAGGTAGCTACCTGCTAACCTCAGAGCAGGGCTGGTACAGCTGGGTGTGGTGGGGAGGTAGCTTCCAGGTGACCCTGTGTGTACTCAGACAGGATGGTGCTAGGGAAACCACCAGAGCTGCACTGCCCACCTTTCTCCAGGCCCCTCCAGAGGCTTTCTGTTTGGGGTGGCATCTTTAATAAAATCCTCCTCAGGTTTGACCCTAATTATCTGCTTCCAAATCACCTTGTCATGGATGGAGCTGGTGAGAAGGCAAGTCTCAGGAGGGTACCCTCTCTGGAGGGTACCTGGCATGGCAGCCAAACCCTAGATGGGTCAGAGCTGGGGAAGAAGAGCAGGCGTTGGGCCTAAAGACGCCAGGCACTTCCCAGGGCTGGCCACCACTGTCTGGGGAGCAGGTGAGGAGATAGGGGAGGGGTTGCCATGGAGGTCAGCCAAGGGCATGTGGTGGAAAGAGAAGCCTCAGGGTAGAGTCAGTGCCTCAGAAGGTGTCTCTGGTTTCAGGGCTAGCCAGGCACCTGACAACCACCCCTCCTGTTTGGATATAGGCTTATGCTTTCTGAAGCATTTCCATGCTCTAATTGCATTAGATTCTCAAAACGCTTGATGAGGTGGCTAGGGCAGGAATTATCATTCCCATTTGAAAGATGAGGAACCTGAGGGTCAAAACCATTTTGTGACTTGGTCAAGGTCACGTGGGAGCTTTAGTGGTTAAGTCCAGCCTGGATTCTCAACTTTTAGTACTGTGCTTTGCCCACCCAACTGCCTGACCCAACAACCATGATGATCGTGATGGAGCCACTGTTGACCCAATACTTACTGTGGTCTGGGCACTGGGCTAAATGCCTTAGCAGCATAATTTCATTTAACCTTCTCAGTGACCCTTTGATAAAGGTAGCAACGCCCCTATCAGATATAATTTGCCTACAGTAAGGCCAGGAATCGCTTGGCATTTCACACAGAACAGTGATGCTGCGTAGTAGACATGAGTGCAGAGTGAGAAGGCACAGTGTCTGGGTCCCTATAAAACAGAAACCACAGTTATCCACTGTCAGGTTTGCCAACGGATTGCCTTTCATCAAAGTTGTGTGGGTGTTCTGTTCATCATAAAGTGAATGTTCGTCTTGGGCTGGGTCCTTGACTCTGACATCGATTCACGGAGGGCCTAGAACCAGCCATTCTGATGATAAAGAGTGAATAAGGAAGGTGGTGGAAAAATAGGTCTCAACTGAGAGCCCTTGCTTTCAATTTCTCCTTGAAGGTTAAACTCCTAATGTTTCCACTTAAAGAACTTACTAGTAGAGGCAGTGTGAAATCTCTACTCTTCAGATCTTTTAGAAGATACAGGTTCCAGCGAGACTTTGCCTATTACCATCCTCACTCTGCGAACCTCCTCAGGCCTCCCTGTGTCTTATCTGGGCTGTAAAAAAAAACTCTCAACCAATCTTCTCTGGCCTTCTGGCTTCTGATCTACATTCCTGTTGCCTGTCTCCCTTCTGGGACAGGTCTGATGGTGCCCCTCCCTCCACTGGGAAACCTTCAGTGGGTCCACAGATCCTATAGAATAAAGGCCACTTTCCTTGGTCCTTTCTCTTAATCTTGTTCATTACTAAGAGCACTAAGAAATCCTCTGTTCTGGCCATACTATCTTCCTTTCTAAAAAAGGCCAAGAATGTTCTCATCCCCCAGGCTTTGTTCATGTTGGAGTATTACAAGTTCTTATTTATTTATTCATTCATTCAACAAACCATTACTAACAGACTGATTTGTGTGCCAGAGATTAGAAACAAAGTCTCTGCCTTAAAGGATTCAGAGCCCAGGGATACTGAATCTCCTCCCCTGCCCTACACCCACCCCAACCCTTCCTGTTGTTTTCGGGAGTGCCCCGCGCCCCACCCCACCCCCAGCCACGACTGCATACCACCAAAGGAAATCCTGCTGACTCTCTGCAACTCAATTCATCCACCAGGTGCCCTAAGAAACCTTCCCTGAGTCCTGAGGTTACCATCTTGTGTACCTATTTATTCTGCTTAACTAGCTGTCACTCTCTTGAGACACAAAGGCCTTTTAGGAGAGCCACCAGGGTCTCAGTAATTCTTTATCCTCACACCATTTTGTGTCTAGCAGGTGCTCGAACAGTGCGCACTGGAAAGAAATGAAAACTGGCTGTGCTAACTCCTACTCACCATGGACAATGCTTAAAGGGGACTAGTATTTCCTTCTTACCTCACATGTTTCAGAACCCCTGAGACCATTTTTATTAAGTATCTGTGACAGACTATGTCTTAAATCTGAATCATTCCACACCAGATATCTCTCAGTCTGGGCAGACTGACCTGGAGAAAACTCCGAGCAAAGAAAACACATTATGATGAACAAAATATCAAAGCAACTTCCATAAAAGGCAACCCACCGGTGAGGCTCACAGTGACCATCTCTGATCCCCATTAAAACGAGGCTCAGATGCTCTCCTCTTCCTGCTCAACCTTGCGTGCCTGCTCTGTGGAAACCATGATACATCAGAAATGGCAGCCAATTTTTGGTTTTATTGTAGGCAATTAAAGCTGTATAGCTAAACTCTGCCTTTATCAATGGTGCTCCTTTAGTCTGGTTACTAAAAAGTGAAAACAGAGCTTTCCTGGTAGATCAGTGGTAAAGAATCCTCCTGTAAATTCAGGAGACAGGTTAAATCCCTGACTGGGGAGGATCCCACATGCCATGAAGCAACTAAGCTCATGTGCCACAGCTATTGAGCCTGTGCTCTACAGCCCAGAAACTGCAACTACTGAGGCCCACGCGCCCTAGAACCTGTGCTCTGCGATGAGGAAGCCATCACAACCAGGGGGCACACATTGCAGCTAGAGAGAGCCCCTGCTCCCTGCAACTAGAGAGTAGCCTGTGCAGCCACCAAGATCCAGGACAGCCAAACTAAATAAATAATTAAAAAATAAAACACAGTACTACCTTAAGAAAAGTAAAAACAATAATGCAAGTCAACAAACATTGCTTGGTCCTCGCTTCGTGATGGTTCCGGACTGGGATGAGATGGGATGCTCAGTGAGGGCCTGGCTAGCTTCAGGGAATGGCCTGTTACTCTCAGTTCACCGTTCTCTCCTCATCACCACCACTTCCTTATGGAGAAATCGATGTGCCTTTTACCTTTCCTTTTTTCCCTCCTCCCTGGAATTCATCCTGGTTTTCCAGAGCCTTCACCCAGCACTGCTAAATGACCCCAACACATGAGGATGAACTCAGGCCTCAGCCCTGGCAGTGCGAGGAGGTAGCCCCTTATCTTCATGGTCTTACCTCGGGAGCAATGTAGTCGGGTGTCCCGCAGAAAGTGGTGGTCGTCACACCGTTCAGAATCCCTTCCTTGCACATCCCGAAGTCAGCCAGCTTGCAATGACCTTCTGCATCCAGAAGGATATTGTCCAGTTTCAAATCCCTATAAGACAGGGCAGAACCACATGATTAATGCTTCACTTATCACAATATGATCTTTCTAGTTGGAGAGATATGCACATCTCAGGGAAATCTGCTATAGAAAGGGAAGTCTTCAAGGAGGCTTTACCTGCCAACAACTGACCACAGTCCAGGGCTCTCACCCACATAGCTACCCCCTCAAAGATGACCCCCATTCACTCCAACATGAGGGAGGAATTTCTGCAACCTTAGGAATGTCTAAACCCTGCTTTGGTTTGAAAAAGTCAGCAGCTATTCATTGAAACCCTACTATATGTGGAAATTTGTATTATTCAGATCATGAGTTAATCATAGGAATCAGCTGGAAGGACAAGGCTGACATATTGGAACCAGGGAAGCAGATAAAACACATAAGAACCAAGTGCTACTTTACAAGGCACTATGTGAGCTACTGTTCTCAGTGGGGAGATCACTGATGGCTGGTGTAGGTAGGGGGGGCTTCCAGAAAACTGACTCTCAAGAGAAAGGATAGAACATGAAGAGAAAAGGTAGGAGGGAGGGGAGGGCCAACATGATAGATGCAAAAGGCAATGAGGAGACCAGAGAACTGGGTCCCAGGATATAGTGAGGTACGACGGGCATGTTGAAAACAACCATGAAGAGCCTAGAACACCAGGAAGAAGGAAGTTGAAATTCATGCTGAGGGGCTGAGGATAACTGAAGCCCAGCCTGCACAAGCAGGAAGCATTTGCAAGATCAGTCTCCTGGGGGCAAGCAGGCCGCGGCGGGGAAGGGTCTGAGCGCAGGAGAGAAGGCACACTAGCTGCAATTCCCAGGACCCATAAAGCTGGGTGGTTCTCAGGCCTCTGGCAGTGTGGCTCCCACATGGCCAGTTCTACAGTTTGGGGTTCCACATAAGATCTCACATATAACCTAGGATTCTGGATGATAAATCCCCTACCAGGCAAGTCTGCAAATTCTAGACCCATCTCATAGAAAGATCCAGATGGAGGTCCTCACCCTGGGTCTCTCTCAGCAGTCACTCTGGGGTGGGGGTGGGGGTGGGGGGTCTTGCAAAGACAGCTGATTCCGCAGCACACAGAGCAAGAGGGACCTTTCTCACAGGCCTGCTGGCGTCTGGACTTGAACTCCAGCCACTGTCAGGAATCCAGGCCTGAGTGCAAAGGTGCAGCAGGAAGCACTCTAAGGCTGGCCTGTCTTGCACCCGTGGCCCCATTTCCTCATACAGCTGGGACTTCTTGAGAAAAAAGAAAGCACATAAAATGTGCTGCTCTAAGCAAATGCCTGGGAACTACAGAAAGAAGAGTGCATCCGATCGGCTGAGCCCCTGGGACCAGGGCTCACCAAGTCCCCTCTCTGGCCTCTGTGTGTGGTCAAGGCTGGGTTCTAGCTGGGGTGATGAAGGTGGGAAATGACGAGAGGAACACGGCCTGGGCTCAGGTAGCCTGGGTGACAATCACTACAGGGGTTAGTTAGGTCCTGTGCAGGTCTGTGATCTCATGCGCTGGTGGGAAGGACTACTGTGGTGAGTGTGTCAAAGTAGCCCATCTTCAACACCTTTACACATGAGGCAACAGAGAGGGAGCTGGGAGTCCTGCAAACGTGCGAGTGGCTGAGGCCCCTACTTGCTCTCTAGATTGGAACTGCCTTTCCAAGACCCACCCCTGCCCACCATGATCGGCACGGCAACACTCAGGCTGCTAATAACCAAAGCCTGTGGGAAGCACGCCTGGTCATCGGCAAACCCCAGCTGTATTCTGAACAACCGACAGTTAGGAGAGCGCTCTCTGCATGACAGTGGCAGAAACTAACCAAGGGAAGACGAAGGGGTAAGTGATTTCTGTAAGGTGCTGATGGATCTAGAACCTGAAGCTGGGCACCACTGCCTCTGGGTATGACACCCCCCCACCTTCCGGCCTTCTCAGCGACAGATTTTCAATGCCAGCCACCAACCCCAAATTTAAAAGGAGCCCCTTTTCAATGCCATTGCTCAAAGCACTCTTTGAAAATGTTCGTTATGTCACAGGAAAGACTCATTTGCTTCTGTGTGAATGGAATAGATTCAGTAGATTCTGAGCCAGCCTGAACCTTGCCCTCATTCTGAAAATTGAGACTCAGCGTTTCCGGTCCATCAAGCTCAGCCTTTCCTTCTGCCTGGGGCTCCTCCTCGGAGTAAGAGAAGGTGAACCCTCAGTTCCTCCCTGTTTCCCATTCTTCTCTGCCCTCCCTTGCCCTGGCCCAGGTGCACATCACCCCTGGGCTCTCTGCCCCTCTGCTTCTAGGAGAGAGAAGCCGCTCCTGATGAAGGAAGGCCAGGGTGGCCAGGGCGGAGCACATTCTGCTGGCAGCTGCCCCTCTGCCGTGGAGAAGGGAGGCCCCAGGCCAAAGCATTGCTTCCTGCTGTCTTGCCACTGGTGCCTGACATATTCCTCAGATCCCCCCCTCCACCGTCTATATTTATCTAAGCTTCAACTCCCCACACGAAACCAAGTCCCAGGGAAGACTTCATAATTTATGTTCCTTTCCTTGTAACAAGAAGGATTAGCATAGCTTGAAAGACCCCTGGGTGCCTGAAAGGCCCTTGCTGCTGCTGCTGCTGCTGCTGTTGCTGCTGCTAAGTCGCTTCAGTCATGTCCGACTCTGTGCGACCCCATAGACAGCAGCCCACCAGGCTCCCCCATCCCTGGGATTCTGTGGAACTCTATTTCTCTAGGGGGGGGGGTCTTCTAGTCTCATTAAAAAGAAAAATACAACAGGGACCAAACATGTCCTGTCTCAGGCTCTCAGTGAGTTCCCAGGTGGGATTTCAGGGGATGGCGGCACTCAGGAAAGCCCAGGGCCAGGGTTGCTCAGGTGGAGAAAGAGAGAGGAGGGGCGGGGATGGAGGCTGCCGGGGGGAGAGGGCAGCCTTGACACGCTGCTCGCTGCGCAGCCAGCTGAAGACTGTGGTCCCCTCGTGGTCCCCCTCCCTTCTCCAACCAGCACTGCTGTTGCCTGCCTTTCTCCTTGCTCTTCCTGCCCCAGGATTTCTCTCCTCTGGGCTTCTAGTGCTGCCTTTTTCTAGGGATCTCTAAGCTTCCCCAAGCAGTGGGGTCAGAAACAGTCCTTTCCCAGCCTTGCCTTCTCGGCAGTCCAATTTGCATGGCAGAGTGACTGGACTTTTCCTTTTGAGAGAAATTTCTCCTGGCCCTTGGGTCATGGCTGAGCAAGGAGTAGGTACTTGCCAAACTTGGGGACTGAGGGCTTTGCAAAGAAGGGCTCCTACCTAGACATCAATCCTTCTCTATTCAATCCCCAAATACAAGGTCAGGGCACTTTTGAGGACTGGAACGTTGTTTATGGAGTTGTTCAGTTGCTAAGTTATGTCTAACTCTTTGCCACCCTAGGTACTGCAGCATGCCAGGCCTCCCTCTTTCGATCTCCCGGAGTTTGCCCAAATTCATGTCCACTGAATTGGTGATGCCATCCAACCATCTCATCCTTTGTCACCCTCTTCTCCTTCTGCCTTCAATCTTTCCCAGCATCAGGGTCTTTTCCAATGAGTCAGTTCTTTGCATCAGGGGACCAAAGTATTAGAGCTTCAGCATCAGTCCTTCCAATAAGTATTCAAGGTTGATTTCTTTTAGGATTGACTGGTTTGATCTCCTTGCAGTCTAAGGGACTCTCAAGAGTCTTTTGCAACACCACATTTTGAAATCATTGATCCTTTGGTTTAAGGAGTCGCTTTTTTTTTCTTCTCTTTTTAAATAATGGAAACAAATACAGCAAAATCCCTTTCCCTATATATGAACCAATGTGACTGGCCTTTATTAAGCTGATCTATTAATAGTTTCACTCAATTTTTTTCAATAGGTAATACATTCATGTGTTCACAAAACTCAAAGTGTAAAAGGCATACAAGAAATATTCTCCCCTCTGCCTCTGTCCCTTCCCCGCTACAGGCAATTTCTTTTAACTTATTCTTTGTGCATCCTCTTGGTCACACTTTAGATGTAAATAAGAAAATGTGACTACACATTCATTTCCCTCCTTTAACTAACTGGGAGCTTGTTATATGCACTCATTTGTACCTTGTATCTTTTACTTATTTCCTGGATATATTGGAAATCTTTCTGTCTTGGTACATGAAGGGCCTCCAAGTTCTTCTCTATGGTTGCATAATACTCCATCATAATTTTGGGGGGCCTGTTTAAGATGCTTCTAATATTGTGCTATTATAAATAGTGCTGCTGTGACTTAGCCTGTACGTATGAAATCTTTACATGTATGAAGGTACTTGTGCATATGTCCTAGAAATTTGAGTCTAATAGTACAAAAATACACATTTTGATGAATGCTCTCCTTGGAGGTTGAACAATTTATACTTCCAGAAGCGTAGGTGGTAGTTCCTGCTTGCTACCCTGGTATGTTATCAGGATTCTGGTAGTCTGATAGGTAAAAGCAGTACTTCAGTATATATCCTTAGGTTTCTCTGTAAGTTTGAGCAATTTTCTTATGTTTAAAAGTGATCTATTTTTTTTTTTTTNATGGCTGGATGGCATCACTGACTTGATGGGCGTGAGTCTGAGTGAACTCTGGAAGATGGTGATGGACATGGAGGCCTGGCGTGCTGCGATTCATGGGGTCGCAAAGAGTTGGACACGACTGAGTGACTGAACTGAACTGATGCCAGTTCTTGCCAGGCCAATATTACTTTTGATGTAAGTGAATTGATGTTTAATTTTATAGGTTTTAGAGTTTATGTTTTCATTTGAAAGGCTTGTTCTACCTATTTCAAAGTTATAAAAGCATCCTCCCAAGGTTTTTCACTAGTACTTTTATCCTTTCATTATATAAAGATAAGTCTGTGACATGCTTGGAATTTATCTTGATAAAACGTGGGGAGTATAGATCCAACTTTGTTTTCAGACTTTTAGTAAAGTGTCCCAATCCCCTATGTTAAATAGTTCATCTTTTCCTCATTGATTGAAAACTACCTTTATCAAATACTGGTATTAAATGTTTATATATATTTGGATTTATTCCTTTACCCTTCACTCTATAACATTGATCTGTACCCCACTTTAAAAATTATTGTAGGTTTAAAATATATTTTAATTGACAGTAGGGCTGGTCCCCTCCTTCTCCTTTTTCAAAAGTTCCTGGCTACTCTTGCTTATTTATTTTTCCATTTGAACTTTAGAATCATCTGTCTAGTTAAAAAAAAATTCTTAGTGATGTTTTTATTGGAAACATGTTTAAAGTTATAAATTAACTCAGGGAGAATTGATCCTTCTGTGATGTTGAGTCTTCCAATTCAATGTCATTGTTTGTCTTTCCATTTGTTCAAGTCTCGTCTGTGTCCTGTCGGAGCGTTTTAAAGTTCTCTCTCATAGATCTTTTACCTTTTTGTTACCTTTCATGGCAGCCTGCCCATGGTCCCAATATTCACTCTCACTTTCTGCCATAGTGAGAGAATGTTGATTTCTTTTAAGCCAAGCACACAGTGATGCAGCTATAAACTAGGATTTATAGCCTTCTTTAGAGCTGGGCATGGTTATGTGACTAGGTTCTAGCCAATCAGATGTGTGGAAAGTCTCCTTGAAAGGAGGAGCCTTACTCTTCTTTTTTGTTTCTTCCTCTAGCCTGTTACTTGAATGCAGCTGTAAAGCTTGGAGTCCTAGCAGCCACCTTCAACCCTGAAGATAAGGACCCTGCCCCAGGAATGGTCACTGGACTACCTATACTTCCAGATAACATTCACATGAAAAAGAAAGATTTGTATTTTATTTAAAGCACTGTTGTCTGGATTTTACATGTTAATTGCAAACTGAATCTACTTCTAAATAACCCAAGTTACTATTTTATATTTCACATTCCTATTATATACAGTCTTGTCTTCCATTATGTTTTCTATCAAGTTACACATTTGCGCTAACTATTGATTTCTGCCGGCCATTCTGTGCTCTGATGCTATGCTGAACTTTTGTCTTTGTAAAGTTCTCCAATTGATTCTCCTGGCTTTTCCACATCATCTGTATTAGTGATTATTTTTATCTCTTCCTTTTCAGTGATTATATTTCTAACCTATTCCTTCCATCTGGCTGTATTGACTAGAACCTTGAGAACAATGCTAAAGAGTAATGGTGATAGTGAGCACTTTTGGTAGCCCCTGATTTTAGGGGGGGTGCTCCTAGAATTTCTTCCTTTGGCAGAATACACTTGTCATGTGGCACCTGGATGAAGGCTACCTTCCTGTATTTCTCTACTAGACGGAGGACTTGTGAGAACTTCCATGGAGGCTCTATTAGTCCCCCAGCTGCTAGATGTCCAAATGGGCTGTGTGGGGACTGGAGGGAAAGAGTTAGGGAGCAGGTCACATATCGTCCCTCTGGTCCAGGGTTTCTCACCCTTGGCACATTGGATTGGCATTCGATGCTGGATAATTCTTTGTTGTGGGAGGGCTGTCCTGCGCATTGTAGGATGTTTGGTAGCATCCCCGGTCTCTACACATTAGATGCTTTTAGTGACCTCACCCACCCACCAATTTGTAACAACCAAAAATGGCTCTAGACGTTGTTAAACATCTCCTTGCAGGGCCTCTGGTGGACAACTGCTTCTCAAATTTAAGTCTTAAACAGTGATCACAAGCTCCAAGATGGCCTGACCCAGATCATGAAGCCAAAGAGGGATTTGGGAGCCATGCTCTGGCTACCAGGAAAGGGTGCATCTGCCTATGGTATCCTCTGCCATTTCATTCTAGGAGACAAGAACCCTGACCACAACAACCCTGCTGACATCTGGCATCAACAACCACCTTTTTAAATGTATGAAGAAATGAAGGCTTAGAAAAGGCAAGTTACTTGCCCAAGGCCTCAGGTTGGTGAGAAGCAATGTTATGCGAACTCCACACAGCCGCCTGTGACCACCTTATGCCAAATACAAGACCCACCTGTGAGCTGAAAATCTCTATCTGCTGCTTGGGCCCAGATCCTTTGGGCTGGGAAAGGAAGGCTTTGTGGTGAGAAGGGCACTACAGAGTCTGAGAGGTCACAGTGGCTGACAGGGGTGGGCTGATTTAGGGGCAGGATGGTATGACCAAGGCTCCCTTGGGGAAGGAGCATAGCTCTCTTTCAAAAATTCCAAAGGCAGCAAGAAAGGAAATTCTCTAAACAAGATATCTTAAAAAATTCTATAAAACCTATGGGGATGGCAGGGAGGCCTAGCAGTTGGTTTTAAGGAGGGGAAAAAAACCCCTAACTTTTCTTCTCTGATCAACTGTACTAGTTTTTTGTGTTAAAAAAAGGAAAAGGGACCTTTGAGTGAAAGCAAAGGCCCCTACAATGAGTTTGCTGTGAGCTGGGGAAGAAATGCTCTTATGCTGAGGAGAAGTGAGGTCTTTCTACCACATCTGTTAAAGATGGGGTGAGATTAGCAGTAGGTCAAATTATACTTTTAACTTTCAANCATAACTTTTCTTCTCTGATCAACTGTACTAGTTTTTTGTGTTGAAAAAAGGAAAAGGGACCTTTGAGTGAAAGCAAAGGTCCCTACAATGAGTTTGCTGTGAGCTGGGGAAGAAATGCCCTTATGCTGAGGAGAAGTGAGGTCTTTCTACCACATCTGTTAGAGATGGGGCGAGATTAGCAGTAGGTCAAATTATACTTTTAACTTTCAACAAAAGGATACTTTTAGCATGACATGGAATCAACTGTTGATATCTCTAGAAATGTATCCACGATAGTTTGAAATACATAATTTGGCTTCTTAGAATGGTACACCCCTCCCCGCCCTCCCCATGGCTGTTTATGCACCTAAAGGCCAAAGAAACTGTGGATGCCTCTGTGTTGTGACCTGAGATGCTCGGGAGGCACCCCAACTTGTCTCTTCCTGACGGACAGTGAGACTGTTCTGTATCTAAATCCTAACTAGGCTACTTTTTAGTTGGATGGTGTTGGACTAGTCCAAAATATCTTTAGGACTCAGTGCTCTTATCTGTGAAATAAGCAGAACACTGCCATGACTGAATGATGTAAGCAACGTGAAAGCTCAGGCACATTGCCTGAGACACTGCAGTTACCCCAGTATCTCTAACAGTCATTGCTTAAAACCCACTTGCCATGCGAGAGCAAGTCACTAGGAGTTTTGAAAAATACTTGTTACCTCGTATTGTGTATAGAGGAGCCTGATGGGCTGCAGTCCACGGGGTCGCCAAAAGTCAGACATGACAAAGCAGCTAACAAGCTCACCCGACTGTGTATAAGCCACAGAGAGATGGAAAACGGAAGCCTGCGCAACTGTAACACGTGAGAGAAGGCGACAATTGATACCTAAAGGAGACGGAGGCTGAAACTTTCAGTCTAGCCCAGCGAGAAAAATCAGAGTCCTTTCCCCTGGGCCTGAGGAATGACACCTGGTGGGGACACCCACAGCCCCAGGGAGAAAACAACCGGAAGAAGGAGGGACTGGGGTGGGGGTAGGGGGGCAACACCGGGGCTTCTAGGCAGGACTGCCGTGACAGCTCCCAGACCCTCAGTTAGCAAACTGCTCAGGACCTGGGATCTCCACAGCCGGGAGTGCGGCCCACAGGGTGGTCGTGGTTCACAGCTGTAACCTGTTCCTAAGCTCTGGGCTCACATGTCCTTAAGGCTACCACACGCCTTCTCTTTCTTACTCACCACAACAGCCCTGGGCAGTGGGTAGCACCACCCCCAATTTACAGATAAAGAACCTGGGGAACACAAAGCTTA
>SJYA01001564.1:34912-89663 GCA_006410615.1 Neotragus moschatus | reverse complement strand
AAAAAAAAAAAAAAAAAAAAAAAAAAAAAAAAAAAAAAAGTTTTTCTTGACTTGAAAACGTGCCCTAAAGGAAGAGACCCATATGTGCCTGTCTCCTTCACCCTGGCTCCGTTTATTTCAGGGCTCTCACTTCCTAGTATGCGCTCCCCACCAGCAGGCTAATTCCACAAAGCTCAGGCCTGACTGCCACAGAAACGACAGTAAATTCTTCCATTTATGTGAAGATAAGAGATGCAAAAGATTGCTTCTTGGGATGCCAAGTATTTGGATTACCAGAGAATAGGCCCTCAGGGGGAGGTTATGAAGAAACTCTGCTTGTTTTGGGGCAAGCAGCGGAGACTTGCAATGACTGTGGTTAATCAGATGGGAATCCAGGCTCTTCTGGCAGATGACGTCAAACACTTTCATAAACTTACTAATAAGTTCAACAGAAAGGCCATTTGCCCCTTCAATGCAGACTACCCTCAAGATGGCAGCAAATGCTGGTGCCCGGCTGCCATCCTTTCTCCCGGCTTTCTCTGTTGCAGCCACCTCCCGTTTCTCCCAGGGAGGCCATGTCACTCAAGTATGACCCTATGCCAGATGGGATGGCACATGAGAAGCCCAGGAGACTGCACCTCCTGCCTCTCCATCAAACAGAAAAGCATAATTTGCTCTCAGAACCAAGGTAAATGATTTAAAAAAAAAAAATCTGCAGAGAAATCTTTCTCCAAGTCATAGGGAAAAGCTCATTCATTTAGGAACCAAGTCATAACCATCATTTTTTTAATGATGCTTTTGTATGCCTAGGCTCAGTGGTACATCTTTTACACACATTATCTCATTTAATCTCACAAATAGTCTATGAATCTGGTCAGATTATTATTCTCTCCTTCTTAAAGAGGAGGAAGAAGGGTCTCAGATGTCACTGACCTGGGCTGCCTGACATCAGCTCTCATGTTCTCAATCCCATTTTGCTGTGTCATTTGGAAAGGAAAAAAAATGCTGTACCACGCTTTTGCCCTTTTGTGGGATTGAGAACACAAGTTTTGCTTTTGGGGTGGTGGTTGCTCTTGACTCATAGCAACATGGTTATAAGATGTAACTGATAAGCTACACACTGTAGTTTGGACCAAATAGAAGACCCCCTGTATGAAGACAGCAGACAACTGGAAACCTGAGGTGTGAAAGAGCATCCGTATTCATGGCCAAAATAAACAGCCTGGGGCTGTACCTGGGCATTAAGACTTGGAATCACTGTCGAATCACTTGTCTGATCTCATGATTCTCCAATTACTTTTTTTTTTTACCCATAGTAATGAAAGCAAATTCTTATCCTTAATACTCACGGATAATATCCTGACCTCCACTGGTGGGAAATAGGCCTTGACTTGTGTCCTCAGCAAGGAGGATGGGCTGCCCTGACCTGACACTTAACAGCTAGTCCTCTCATTCCTCCCCAGGTCATCAATCAACTTGGCTTTGAAATGGCTATCTGGGGTTCAGTGTACAGACCAGGACCAAGGACAATGGTGACTTCAAGCAAGCTGCTTTTCTGAGCTTTACTGTCCTCAACTATGAGGTACAATGACTGGATACATTAATCCCCCAGGACCCTTCCTCTAAGATCCTGGGAAGCTAAGGCAGCTGGAACACACAAAGCCTGAACTTGCAATCCTGGCTGTTGAACAGCAAATGTTTCCCTTTCTACTTCTGAGCAAACCATTGCCAGCAGACATTTTGATACAAAATGTAAATCTGACCATTCTCTCCTACTACTTGCGTTATCCAAGGGCACCCCATGAACTCGCTTCTAACATGGTATGTGAGATGCTGTGTGGTCTCCACCAGCCTGGTCTTTTAGCCTNTTCTGAGCAAACCATTGCCAGCAGACATTTTGATACAAAATGTAAATCTGACCATTCTCTCCTACTACTTGCGTTATCCAAGGGCACCCCATGAACTCGCTTCTAACATGGTATGTGAGATGCTGTGTGGTCTCCACCAGCCTGGTCTTTTAGCCTCATCCCTCAACATACCCCCTCAAAATCCAAACGTGGGGCCTGTGGGTGGTTTCCTAGATGTCTGAGACTCCTGCCTCAGTGTCTTGGCACAGGCCCCACTAGGAGTATCTGTCTTTCCCAGTGTCCCACTCCATGGGGCCAGGGCCTGGGAATCCCTCCAGTGCCGGAAGCACCCTAGCTTCTCAAAACCTGTTGGTCAGTGGAATGAAGAAAGGAATGAATAGAGAAGTGAATTTTGTGGATCATGGCTCCTCCAGTCAGATGATCCTGTTTTCAGATAATATACGCAACTACTAAGATACATTGTTCTTTGAAAAAAATTCTAAAACTAAGGCCAAAACCCCCAGAGGCAGCTGAATCTAAGGTTCTCTTGCACTTTCCAGTCCATTTTCTGGTTTCACTCAGGAAGAACCCTTTGTTGACGCCAGCAACTTCCATGGCAGTCAGAATGGAACCTAAGAGCCTTACTCTGGCCTTGGGGCTGGCCCTTCCCTGTCTCATTTGGTGCCCATTTCCCCTCTGTCCAGCCACAGGGTTTGTGTGACAGCTCCTCAAGCTCACTGAGCACTTTCCTGCCTTGAGACCTTTCCCACACGGCTGTTTCCTCTCCCTAGAGGACAGGCTCCTTGGCATTCTGGTCTCCATCCCCTTTTCTCAAAGATGCCTTTCTTGGCCACCCTGTCTAAAGCATCCCATCACCCCTTGCCCCTCCCCTTCCTTTATTTTTAGTCGCCCTGGTCGTTTCCTATGCAGCAATGATTCCAACTTGCAATTACTTTGCTTGTTTACGTCCTTGAGTTTACAGTTTCCCTCACATGAGCTCCACGAGAACGTCTTTGTGTCTGCATCTTGGTCCCTAGAGCCTTCAAAATGCCTGGCCTTCAGTGTCTGTGAGTGTTAGGATCCATATTAAGCCCATTCTAAGGACAGTCTACTTAGTGGCATGACAACAACTCCTAATACATCCATTGCCTACTTGGCCCTGCTACATAATGCTTCAGACTATTTACTGAGATGCCACTCAGGGTCTGCTTTAGAGCTAGGCCCTGAGGATACAAGAAAGGACACAGTCCCTCTCCTCAAGGAAAGCTGTCTTCAACACATAAGTGGACATGAGTCCAGAATACTTGGGATGGTAAATTCTATACCAGAGGGACAAACAGGATACCATTACTGTCCTTAGAAGGCAAGGGCTGCTGGTCTTGTTTTTTTTGGGCCCAGTGATTTGCAGCTCAGAACCCAGCCAGCACTCTGTCATCATAGAAAGGGCTATTCCAGCTAAAGGACTAAGAGTACCCTTTCCGGGGGTGTGCCTGGAGTCTGGCGGAAGTGGACTATGGAACCCTAGTCAGGCCCCAGAGGTCCCGGACAGGAAGGTCAGAAAACTACTCTTCAGACTCTTTTGTTAGGACGAGAAATTGCCATATTGTGAGTGTATGGCTTCCATGTCTAGCTACGCAAGGAGCCACGTGCTCAGAGAGTGGTCAGTCCCTCACAGGTCAGCCCAGCCCAGATAAAGAGCTGAGAAAACGCAAATGCGACTCTGACAAGTTGAGGAGGATGTAGGGCAAGCACGTCTTCCTGCAAAGTGAGGGTCACCCAAGTTACTTGGAGGATGTCAGAGGCCTCCGGCAAGGCCAGGGAGCTGAAAATGGACTGACCTCTGAAGGGACAGAAAACAGATTTTATTATTCTTAAAAAAAGAAGCTGTATATTTATATTTGTTTAATTTGGCCACAGAAGGTATTTGCTTTGAGACCGAGTGGTGCTTTTCAGCTGATTAGAGGTGTAGGTGTACGCGCGTGTGCAGGGATACATGCTGCTAGGGGCGGGCATGTGCTGTGTTCATGCCACACGTGTGTCTGTGGGCTTGGGCTCAGGGGGATGCACTGGTCCCTGAGGGCGAGGCAGGTCAAAAAGCTGCCTCTCTTTTATCAGGAAGGAGATAATCTGGCAGAGTTTATGAAACAAAGACGATTAGAGCTGGGAGTGCTGGAGCACTGAAGAGTGCTCCACTTGATAAATATTTATGAGGCACCTACTATATATATACTGGGGAGGTCCAGGTTGTGGAGTGAGGGCAGGGGTTGACCAGTAGTTCAGCTCACATAGCCCAAGTCTGAGATGCCTTGGCAACACCTAACTGAACATGCTGACCAGGTGGTGATATAGGAACGTTTGGGCTGGAGAATGAATGAGTGTGGGTGGGATTTTCTGAGAAGATGAATAGTATATTGTGAGAAGAAAAGAAAGCTAAGATTGGTCTGTGAGCAAGCCCAGCATTTAATGGGTGGGACTTGCAATCAAACAACCAGAGAGGAAGCTCAGGAGGCTCAACATCCAGGAAGCCCCAAGGAGAAGGGACAATCTACCAAAGGGCCTGGTCAGTCATTGCCATGCTGCTGGGGGCCTCAAGTTTGGTGATCCAGCAGCTCCAAGTTTTTTCTATCCAACTTAGGCCCAGGGAGATACATTGCTTACCTTTATTTATATTTATGATATTTTCTCTTTATGCTTTGTGACTAAAATTTAGAAATAATAATAATAGTAATGATAATACTACTAACAATAACCTACTCTAGTATTCTAACCCTTTCCAGTACTCTTGCCTAGAGAATCCCATGGACAGAGAGGAGCCTGGCAGGCTATAGTCCATAAGGTCACAAAGAGTTGAACACGACTAAAGTAACTTAGCATGCACTAACAATAAATTATACATTTTAAGAATGACTTGCCAAATCAACAGAGGTATCATGTGCCAGGGGTGGCCTGGTGAGTAGTGTTAGTAAAGAAAAGAAAATGTTAAACCTGTCAATGGGAAAAAGAGAAAGAATTTCCAAAATTTCATTCAGGAAAAAAATAAAGTAACAATTCTGCAAGTGACACTGGGAGATATGTCCCTGCATAAGACAACCTAGTGTCCACATAGGAAGACCTTTCGCTCAGAGAAAACACACTGGAGCTCCATGTTTTCCAGGAGGCTTCCAGGCTCTAACAGAGAAGGACCTAGCAGCTTCCCCTCCTCCTCATCCTCGTGAGTGGGTGCCCCCACCCCCAACAACAGTCTAGTTTCCTGAGTCCCTCTCTCTACTCCACCAGTTTCACGGCCCTGTGGCTACCCTCCCTGGCACTCCCTACCTACTGCTCCACTGGAGGGGGCAACTGCACTCAGGATATATTTTTCACTCCTTTACCTTGAAAAATTACTCTCCCCTAAACGACAAGTCCTTCTGATGACTTGCAAATCTGTTAAGTGTCGTTAAGCTAAGATGGGCATTTGCAGCTTGATAGATACAACTTCCCTCAGGAACCTCCATAGACTTGTCAGAAGACTGGAGAGTTAGTGGAGGAGATGATGCGATACCACTTTCCAAATTCTGCCTGGAGGGGGCGGAGGTTCCTTATCCCACCTCTGAATCCAGCCTGAGTCAGCTGCTTTTTTTTTTTTTTTTTCCCTTTTTAAACCATAGGACCATTCTTGAAGCAGAATTTGGATTTTCGTGATGTCGTTCAGCTAAAATTCAGAGTGACTCGGCTGGCAATCACCAGCTTGCCTGCCTACAGATTTCTTTATGCAATCTGCTGGCCAATCAGCACAGTATCCTCACAGTAGAGCAGGTTGTTTGGGCGTAGATATGGATAAGATACATCTGAATACAGAGTTCCAAAGAATAGCAAGGAGAGCTAAGAAAGCCTTCCTAAATGATCAATGCTAAGAAATAGAGGAAAAAAGTTGAAGGGGAAAAACTAAAGATCTCTTCAAGAAAATTAGAGCTACCAAGGGAACATTTTGTGCAAAGATGAGCACATAAAAAGAACAGAAATGGTATAGACCTAATAGAAGCAAAGATATTAAGAAAAGGTGGCAAGAATAAATGGAAGAACTACACAAAAAAAGATCTTAATGACCCAAAACACCGCAATGGTGTGATCACTCACATAGAGCCAGACATCCTGGAATCCGAAGTCAACTGGGCCTTAGGAAGCATCACTACAAACAAAGCTGGTGGACGTGATGGAATTCCAACTGAGCTATTTCAAGTCCTAAAAGATGATGCTGTGAAAGTGCTATACTCAATATGCCAGCAAATTTGGAAAACTCAGCAGTGGCCACAGGACTGGAAAAGGTCAGTTTTCATTCCAATCCCAAAGAAAGACAATGCCAAAGAATGTTCAAACTACTGCACAATTGCACTCATCTCACATGCTAGCAAAGTAATGCTCAAAATTCTCCAAGTGAGGCTTCAACAGTATGGGAACCTTCAACTTCCAGATGTTCAAGCTGGATTTAGAACAGGCAGAGGAACCAGAGATCAAATTGCCAACATCCGCTGAATCATAGAAAAAGCAAGATAGTTCCAGAAACACATTTACTTCTGCTTCATTGACTATGCCAAACCCTTTGACTGTGTGGATCACAACAAACTGTGGAAAATTCTTTAAGAGATGGGAATACCAGACCACCTTGCCTCCTCCTGAGAAATCTGTATGCAGGCCAAGAAGCAACAGTTAAAAGTGGACATGGAACAATGGACTGGTTCCACACTGGGAAAGGAATACGTCAAGACTGTATATTGTCACCTTGGTTATTCAACTTATATGCAGAGTACATGATGCGAAATGCAAGGCTGGATGAAGCACAAGCTGGAATCAAGACTGCTGGCAGAAATATCAATAACCTCAGATATGCAGACGACACCACCCTTATGGCAGAAAGTAAAGAGGAATTGAGGAGCCTCTTGATGAAAGTGAAAGAGGAGAGTGAAAAAGCTGGCTTAAAACTCAACATTCAAAAAACCAAGATCATGGCATCTGGTCCCATTACTTCAGGGCAAATAGATGGGGAAACAATGGAAACAGTGACAGACTTTCTTTTCTTGGGCTCCAAAATCACTGCAGGTGGTGACTGCAGACATGAAATGAAAAGATGCTTGCTCCTTGGAAGAAAAGCAATGACCAACGTAGACAGCATATTAAAAATCAGAGGCATTACTTTGCTGACAAAGGCCCATCTAGTCAAGGCTATGGTTTTTCCAGTAGTCATGTATGGATGTGAGAGCCGGACCATAAAGAAGGCTGAGTGCCAAAGAATTGATGCTTTGAACTGTGGTGTTGGAGAAGACTTTTAAGAGTCCCTTGGACTGCAAGGAAATCAAACCGAGTCAATCTGGTGATTTTATTTCCTATAAATACGTACTGAACACTCCACAGTTGGTTAAATCCGTGAATATGGAACCATGAGTATGAAGGGTTGATTGTAACTTATACATGACGTTTTTACATGAAGTGTGCATGAAGTTTATACATGAAGCTTGCATGTAACTTTTTGCTTGGTTCCTCTAATCCCTGTGCTGTTCAAGGGTCAACTGAACTGTACATATATATAATACAGAGTAGGATTAATACATACCAAATATAGAGAGATGTTGGGAGCTGTATGTTGCCTATATGTATGTCTGTAATAAAGCATCTATTATGATCCATATATATAATGATATTTAGTATAATAATTTGTATATATATATTCATATTCTATATAATTATTATATGTATATATAGTATAATACACGTACCTATAGGATATGTTTTACCTAAAATCAATAGAAGTTTTAGTAACTTCTTAGACTGTACTGTCATTGATCCCTTCCCAATTTTGCAACTTATTTTTACCTACTGGTTTATGCTAACAGGGGTAGAAACAACAATTACACTTGAAGCCTTCAGTGTATACAAATGTAAAAATCTGTCACCTTTTCAGGCTAAAAAACAATTTCAGGCACTAAGAGCTTCAAATAGAACTTTATTAAACAAATGCTAATTTCCTAATCTGCTCATAACTGTCAGTTTTTAATTGCCAGTGATCAGCTTTTAAGATATATATATATATTCACAACCACATCAGCTCTTTTTTGAAACACAAATGTTCTGATTTAATGGAAAATCACTGCAGGGCACAAGTATAAACTATAAAACAATGAAAATCATAAACCCAAATGGCAGCAATTCTCAGTGAGTTTTATGACATCAGACTAGGCAGTTGCCAATCTGAAAAGCTCTGCCCTGGGCCACACAGGTGAGCTGGCTGGCTGGAGCCAGGGGCAGGCATAGGCAGCTTCCTGTGGATGGCTGCCAGCAGGAACCCAAGTTGGCTGGAGTCTCCGAGGGACAGTGGGACGATCTGCCTAGGGCTAGGAGGTTACAGGGCAGAGACCGCCCACAGGTTTCTAGCCAACTTACTTCCCTTTCACAGGAAAGACCATTTATTCATGCATTCAAATATTTACTGAACAGCTACCATGTGACATGTACTGCTCTCATCATGGACGAAACAAATTCCCTGCCCTCGTGGAGTTTACATTCTAATATGGAAATTGATAATCAATTAATATAACAATAATATGTTAAGAAATGAAAGTGCTATCAATATTTTGCCTGGGATGAACTCTGGTCCATGTCCTTGTTTCTTTTCCATTAAGTGACAAGCATTTATTGAGCACCTTCTAAGTGCTTGGCCCTTTGTGAGATGACTTTCAAGAGACAGAATTCTAAGATTTGGCTTCTGCCACCTGTCTTAGAGCCAGGAGAAAATCCTAAAGCCACCGTGCTGCACCTCGTGTAGATCTCATCAAATTCTCCCCCCAAATTCTCTGAAATAGGATTAACATCACTCCTGTTTTATGGATGGCAAAACCGAGACCTTGAGAGAGTAAACAGCTTGTCTAGAAGCNGATGACTTTCAAGAGACAGAATTCTAAGATTTGGCTTCTGCCACCTGTCTTAGAGCCAGGAGAAAATCCTAAAGCCACCGTGCTGCACCTCGTGTAGATCTCATCAAATTCTCCCCCCAAATTCTCTGAAATAGGATTAACATCACTCCTGTTTTATGGATGGCAAAACTGAGACCTTGAGAGAGTAAACAGCTTGTCTAGAAGCTTCATGGTTAGTGTTGAGGTTGGCACGAAGGCCTACCCCTTGCAGAGCAAGCTCCTAACCATACAGTCCACGTGTGTCTACACTGGATGGTATGCGATAAGCTGCCCAAAGAAGGACCCACAGCTGCTCCACCATCCACACCCTCCCCAGGCCCACAGTGCCTGCCCCAGTGCCAGTGCCGAGAGAGGTCATTAACCCTGAGAGCCTGGTTGTTCTCCGGTGCCGTCACTCCAAGATCGCCCACCCAAATCTTCAGACCAGAAGGTCTTCTGGAATGTGGTCATCCGGCCCTGATTTCTAAATAATGACACTTCATTGTCTCGTCAATCTTATTTCTTAATGGTCAAAAGCAGTCTAGATTTGGGGCCCTTGGAAAACTGGTTAAAGGTCAATGACATAAGGATTAGGGGATGTTCACCAAAACAGGGACTCTCTGTGATGCCAGAGGATTAGTAAGGCCGAGAACCAGAGACCAAGCAGGAGACAGTGATGTTTCGCAGATGTGAGCTTAAAGATTACTCTGACTGAATTACTATCAAGAATAATGTGAAGACAGGGACGGATGCTCACAGAGCCACAGGCCCCTCACCTGTGAAATGGGGATAACAATACTCATGCCAAAGGCTTACTGTGATGCTTAAATGAGATCAGATGTGAAGAATTGATTACAGTTCCTGGCACAGAGTGAGTACTTGACAAAGATCAGTTTTAATTCCCTTTCATGAGCAATTTCCAAAGATGATCATTCAAACCACTAGTTTCTTACTCCTCTCTAACCAACCGAAAAATGACTATCTGCCAGAGAAACAGGTTGGAAAGTCTGTTGGATTTTTTAGACTGACTACATTTTAAGTGACACGGTAAGGGAGCAACACAGTGGCAAACCACCACCACCACCAACAGAAGGGAAAACCAGAATGAGGAAATACAAATAGGAATTGTAGAATGTGGGCTATGTTGCTTAGATTTTGCCTTAATTTCCCACTCTAGTTGGCTTTGTTATGGGAAGAGGCGGTGGGTACCTGGGGTGAGTTGTGGAAGGGCATGGGACCTCAGACATGTCCATCTTGATACTTCTAGGACTTCTGAGGCATGAGGCATGAAGGGCCTGTGAGCTGTTCAGACTGCGGTGTGCCACGGTCAAGTTTAAGAGACATGGCTGTGTCCAGCCTCCTTGATCCCTGCCCCATGTTCCCCTTGATTTTCCAGCTTGCCTGTTGTGTCTATGATCTACTCTATCTCTGTCCAACAAATTCCTTTTCTGTATAAGTTAGCCAGAGCTGTGCTTACTATTAAGACCCTTGACTAACCCCCTCCCAGTCCCAGGCCAATCTAAATACCCCTCACTCACACGGGTTGCTCTTGATGACAGCTGCTCATTGTCAAAGGCTTACAAACTTGGAACTATCTCAGGAGCCAGGCCAAGGATTTTGAGAGTGAAGAGGCCCTGCTAGTTACCATACATTCAAAAATACCTTTTGACCACTTACTCTGTGCACAGTGCTGGTTGGGAGCTGAGACCGATATTGAGAACAGTGAGGACCAGCAATACCAACTGCATTGGTCTTCATGCTCTAAGAGAAGGCTGAGGCAAATAACAGCTACTCAGTGTATGTTGACATGACCCAGCAGCTTAGAGGTTAGGATCAGATGCTGGTTTAAGGCTCTCTCCCTTAAAAAAAAAAAAAAAAAAAAAGTCTATACAGCTGTTTCTACTCTATCTACAAAATAAGAAAAAAACATTAAGCATATTATAAAAACCTAGAGGAACTGTCCTGTAGGACACTGTATTAAGAGATGAGGAATCCAGGGTTTTAGCAATCTGTGAAGAAAATACCAATGATGAATTGTTTAAGGGCAAGGATCAACGAGTTTGAACTGAACAAACCTGAAAGCTAAATAAAGAATCGAAACTAAAGCAGCAGAGATACTGGGAAGGCCCAAATCTGTAGGTTTTTCTGGCCCCAAAGCCTTGCTTTTTTTCATATTTTGCCCTTCAACTCCTAGGCTAAAGGTCTGGAAGCTTAAAATAGCACAAATAGACTCTAGATTTTAAAGCTCCAGGACAACACCCGTGTTTCAAAAGAGCTCATCTCGGGTAAGCCTATTAATGCTGGGCCTTAAGGAAAATGGCACTGAGCGAGTCTTCACCTCCGAGGGCTCCTCGTCTCACTCCTGCCTGTCCTCAGTGCTGCCTGGCCCCTAGGCACAGGGTCTGCTTCCCCTGTGCTCGCCCAGCTCTTCGCTCCCAGCTTCCCTGAGAACCTGGGGCACCACCATTCACCCTCCAGGCAAGTCAGAAGGAAACACAATTGCCAAACTCTTGGGGAGACTCAAGGATACTAAAGAAAGTTTCTGCTGGGAAAGAAAGCTTCTACTCCAACACCACAATGGGAAATACAGATTCAAATATCAAGAAGCATGAAATAAAAGGTATAAATAATAAGTGCTCATGTTTAGGTTTTTGCAGAAACTGTCCTCTCTGCCTAGAACACTCTTCCTCACTGGTCACCTCCCAGCATTTCCTGCAAGAAACTTTTATGAGCTCCTTCAATTAGGTTCAGTTCTCCTCCTAAGAAGTGCCAAGGTATCTGGACTTCCCCCACCATACTATTCGTGACAATGAAATGTGAACGCCTGTTTGTCTATCTGCCCCACTGGGCACAAGGAGGGGACAAAGCGACCCAGTCGAGTTCACCACTTCATCCCCACAGGACCTCTCACAGTGTCTGGGATATATATATTCGACACCTACTAAAAGTGTAATGGCTGACTTCTTAAAAATGAACAGAGGTGCTCAGAGGAAACCCAGAGAGAGCTCTGTGGGCTGAAGGGGGTCAGCTTCCAAGACAGGCAACACTTGGGAGTACTTACTAAAGAAAGACCCATGAAGTAACTTTCTTCTGGAAACTTAGTGTTGTCTGTGCCACAGCTTGGATGCTAAGCTGATAAAATAACACTGCCTAATAGACACACTCTACAAGAACCAACCTGTTGGGCTATTAGTACCACGGCTTGACAGTCCCAATCCTGTTGCTTACATTTGCCCTGATGTTTGTACAGATTAACTTGCCTTGAATAATTTTTAATCATTTTAAACAAGTACTTCACTTAGATACAATGGAGACACGTACAACTGGATTTTGGTTCACACTCCAGTTTATTACGGTGGTAATTATATACAGAATGGACGTTGATTTTCATGCTTATTTAATCCTAATGGGAATTAGGAATGACTCATTGTCATAGGCTGAAACATTTGTTTTTCTCAGAGGGTGCTTACTTATGTACCTATTAAGTACCTTCACATGTTAATTTTTTTTATTTTTGGTATGTGTTTATCGGCATGTGTGAACTTAGTAGGAGGAAATTACTTAAAGAGACTAAAAAGTTGAAAAATTTCACCAGTTACTTTGGCTAGATGAAGTGAATGACTAATTCATTTCCCTCCTGGTGATATAGTTAACCCTATCCAGGAAACTGACTTCTGTCTCTCCCACCTTCTTTAAGTTCTGCATGGTAAGAGCCAAACTCTGGTCCAATATACCAACTTCAGAAAAGATTCCTCTCTTCCAGATAAATTCTCATTAACTCAAACTAGTAAACCCAATCATTGCTACCTAAAATGCAACCCCAAAGTCACTGGGGACCATGTTAATTTTTCCTTTCTGTTAGAATATGGATCACTGAGTTCTATAGAATGTGTGAACTGGGTACAGAATATCAATTCATTTTCCAAAGACATTTTTACTAATATTTAGATAAATATAAATGCAAATCAACTGAATTCAAATTTTCTGAAGTTTGTATACATATATATGACTAAAGTCAGTGAAGCAGAATTTGAGTAATCGCTACAGAGAGAAAGTATTGGGCAGTTAATGGCTAAAGCGGGCAAAACAAATCATTACCAAAGTGTCTTATTTGTGCCCCAGTGAGAGAATCCAAATGTGACATTTTTTTCTAGAAAAGATTTAACTGTGTGTAAGGAGTTCCTTTTGAGACTCACCATATTTACCAATTATGTGGAGGCTGCTAGCGGAGAAATATTTTTAATTGCTCAGGGTCATCTGACATTATATAAACATATAACACAACTATCCTTATCATTCACCACAAGGACTATGTAAAGATCTTTGTTAGATATAATGGAAGATCAGAGAGACATAAGACTTGTTCCCAGTCTTTAAAGTGTTTTAAGTCTATCAAAGTTAGATCAATGAATGAGGTACTAACGACTCAGAATATGCTCTCTTTCCTCTACCCAGAGGCCCTAACATAAATGTAGAGCCATGGATTTACATAGTCATTTTTTTTTTTTTAAGCACAAATAGGGACATCCAGTTGGGGAGTGAACATAAAATTATAGGGTAGTGTCAAGGGTATTGGTCAAATAAGGTTTCATAGAGGAGGAGGGACTTGAGTCTACTAATATCAGCTGATTAAACTGAACTATNTAGAGCCATGGATTTACATAGTCATTTTTTTTTTTTTTAAACACAAATAGGGACATCCAGTTGGGGAGTGAACATAAAATTATAGGGTAGTGTCAAGGGTATTGGTCAAATAAGGTTTCACAGAGGAGGAGGGACTTGAGTCTACTAATATCAGCTGATTAAACTGAACTATTCCTTAAGAGGTGGAGCAGGCAATGGCAACCCACTCCAGTATTCTTGCCTGGAGAATCCTATGGACAGAGGAGCCTGGTGGGCTACAGTCCATGGGGTTGCAAAGAGTTGGACATGACTGAAGAAAAAGCACATTCCTTAAGAGGAAATTCTTCCTAGATGATTGTCTATTCATATTCCTCGTGGCAGCAACGCCATTTTAATTAGAAATAAAAATAGTGCCCTCATATCTTCATTTACAAGCAAACATTTAAAAATCAGGCTTCCCTGGTGGCTCAGTCGGTAAAGAATCTGCCTGCAATACGGGAGACATGGGTTCACTCCCTGGGTTGGGAACAACCCACCCCAGCATTCTTGCTTGGAGACTGCCCAAGGACAGAGGAGCCTGAGTGGCTGCAGTCCATGGGGTTGCAAAAATTCAGACATGACTGAGTGACCGAGCACACAGCATTTAAAAATCATGTTTCTAACTATGAGACTCAGAGAAATCACTTGACCGCTGTCAGTTGCTTGAATCAGCCATGCCTTGAGTTTGCTTCCCCTTGCATCAGTGTGTACCTCATAAGTCTCTTCATTCACTACTGGGAACCTCATTACTCTGTGCTTGAAAAGGTGCTAATCCTCACCACCTAAGGGGAAACATAAGTGAAGTCGCTCAGTCGTGTCCAACTCTTTGCGACCCCATAGACTGTAGCCTACCAGGCTCCTCTGTCCATGGGATTTTCCAGGCAATAGTAGTGGAGTGGATTGCCATTTCCTTCTCCAGGGTATCTTCCCAACCCAGGGCTCAAATCCGGGTCTCCCGCATTGTAGACAGATGCTTTAATGATGCAATGTAAAAACCAATATATGTGCTTTAGATGTCTGTGATACAAAACAGAACTCTTCAGGATCCTAAACAGTAAGTTCAGTTCAGTTGGTCAGTCATGTCTGATTCTTTGTGACCCCATAGACTGCAGCACGCTAGGCTTCCCTGTCCATCACCAACTCCCAGAGCTTGCTCAAACTCAAGTCTATTGAGTCAGTGATGCTATCCAACCATCTCATCCTCTGTCATCCCCTTCTCCTGCCTTCAATCTTTCCCAGCATCATAGTCTTTTCCAATGATCAGTTCTTTGTATCAGGTGGCCAAATAGTAAACAAGCAAGATTTTGTTTATTCCCCAAAGAGAAGTAATTCTTTGCTTTTTGGGTCTTGCTTTTGACTTTCCATCACTGCAGATGATGACTGCAGCCATGAAATTAAAAGATGCTTACTCTTTGGAAGAAAAGTTATGACTAACCTAGACAGCATATTCAAAAGCAGAGACATTACTTTGCTGACAAAGGTCTGTCTAGTCAAGGCTATGGTTTTTCCAGTGGTCATGTATGGATGTGAGAGTTGGACTATAAAGAAAGCTGAGCACAGATGAATTGATGCTTTTGAACTGTGGTGCTGGAGAAGACTCTTGAGAGTCCCTTGGACTGCAAGGAGATCCAACCAGTCCATTCTAAAGGAGATCAGCCCTGGGTGTTCTTTGGAAGGAATGATGCTACAGCTGAAGCTCCAGTACTTTGGCCACCTCATGTGAAGAGTTGACTCATTGGAAAAGACTCTGATGCTGGGAGGGATTGGGGGCAGGAGGAGGAGGGGACGACAGAGGATGAGATGGCTGGACGGCATCACTGACTCGATGGACGTGAGTGTGAGTGAACTCCAGGAGTTGGTGATGGACAGGGAGGCCTGATGTGACATGACTGAGTGACTGAACTGAACTGAACTGAACTGAAATCTTTTATCTTCATTCTCTCATTGAACCTTATTCTAGTCTCACTACTCCCCAGTAACTTCTACAATTTGAGAGGTAATAATTTGAGACATTAAAGGGTATGACTTGCTTATCTTTTTACTCCAAGTTTCCTATGAGCAGTGTGTTGACGAAAGAAAAGGGGGTGGGGGCTCAAGTGTTTTTCTTTGTAAAGCTTTTCCTTTCTTTGTATTTGCACATTTTTGCTAGTGAACTTGAGTAAACATATTTCTTAAACTTAAACATACATTACAAGAGAGGTTTCAGGCTATGACCACTGGGCAGTAAATATTGCCACAATGACCAACAGCAAGGTGGTCTGGTAAGATTTTCTAGAATCTCTCCTCCAGTTTTACTAGGGAGTATTGCACTCAATTTTATAAGAAAAACAGTTTGGCTTTGCTAGCTCTTCTAAGTATAATGGAGGAACATGCTTGTTGGCATAGTGCTAAGGAATACAGACTGTGGTGTCCATGGAGCCAGGTTCCAGTGCTACTCCCCCACTTCCTGGTTCTGGAACCTCTTGCTTCCTGTTACAACTTGAAGTCTCAGTTTCTTCATCTGTGAAATAGGGACAATACTATCTACCTCACAGGCTGTATTCCCAGGGGTTAAATGAAAGAACAGATGGAAAAACACTTATTGCTAGGCATGATTTAATTTCTCAATAAATATTATTAGTAATTTTCAATATGAGGAGCTTCACGTACCAACCCAGACTTGGGCAATATCAGAGGGAGACAATGAGGGCTATTTAGATTGTTTTAGCACTAAGGTCTGTTTTAAAGAGACCTAAATATAAAACTTACTTATGGTCAGAATGGTGGTAACCCCTGGGGTAAGGATGGTACTGACTGAGGAGGCATCAGCCTGCTGGGCTGCAAGAAACAGTCTCTGTCTCAGTCTGGGTTACATAGGTGTACAATCATGTGAAAATTTGTCAACATCTGGGAAATGCATATTTTACTATAGGCCTATTATACCTCAATAAGAAAAAAGAACTAGGAAGGAAAGGATGGAGGTGGGAGGAAGGGAGGCAGACAGGGAGGGAGGGAGGAAAGAAGAGGGGGAATAAAATGGGGGCAGGCATAAGTGTTTCTCTGGCTTACTTTGCTCTTAAGTAACCCACAAACTCACTTTGGGAGAGGCCTATTCAATGAATGAGCTGACTGATCAGAAAGAATTCTGCTCTTTCCTCTATGATCAGAGCCTAACTCCTGTTCCGAGGCACCAAAGAGCACCATTTTTGGTATGTGATCAAGTGTATGAGGACAGGTTGTATGTGTTCAGAGACTGCATGCTGGTCTGACTTTAGTCTGAATATGCCTCCTGATGTGTGCCAAACACCTACTGCTATATGATCCTTGTACTGAAATTGATAAGCCTGACCATCATCCCAGAATTTCACATCAACAAATTGGTTGACATTCTCGAGCCATCCCCTACAAGCCTGACATAATTTCAGGTCCTGTAAATTCCCCATGGGCACCTANGTCTGACTTTAGTCTGAATATGCCTCCTGATGTGTGCCAAACACCTACTGCTATATGATCCTTGTACTGAAATTGATAAGCCTGACCATCATCCCAGAATTTCACATCAACAAATTGGTTGACATTCTCGAGCCATCCCCTACAAGCCTGACATAATTTCAGGTCCTGTAAATTCCCCATGGGCACCTATACTATCTCAGAGTCCATCGTGCTGTGTGGTATAGACTGGGCAGGTGTTTGCAGGCATCCACAAGTGGGTGTCAAAGATGGGGAGAGCATACCCTGGGCACCTTGGTGTCAGAGAGAACAGACTTGAGAGACTTCTTTCAGCATGTAGGGTGGGGCCCCCCTCATGCCATAAAATGTTCAAGATAGTCTGGTCCCAAGAGGCCATAAACAATGCAATGTTTACTTTATGATGGGTGCACCGAAGTGGAAATGAAAATTGTCTGTCTGTGTATTCTTAATCCTTTTAATCCCTAGAACACTAAACCATTACTGGCATAAACTTCCCCATAAAAGACACTGAAAGGGTGGGGTAAGATGAAGGTGCTCTGGTTGGATCGAGTTGTGATGGTAAAATGACTTTTGAAAAAATGTGTTTTGTTTGAAATAAAATTTATCTGGAGAGGAGTGGTTTTTGTCTGGAAATGGATATTGCCACATGTTTATGGGAAACATATAGAAGGATCACAGAGGTGGGAAATTAATAAGAGAAGATCATATTTAGGCTATTCTAGTTTTTATAATATGGATAGATTAACTATGTCTTGATTTGATATTTACCAAAAAAGAAAAAAAAAGAAAAACAGCCCCAACCCAACAACCTTTGGTTTTTCTAACATGGGTGGTACCCTTTGAAAGAATATCCAATACAGTCTAAGAAGTTAAATTGTAGAACCTTGCTGAATGGAAAAAAGGAGAGGAAATGTCGTCCTGTCTTCAAAAGGATTCAAAAAGCCTGATCTGGTTTCTTCAAGGTCTGAAAAGTCTGCAATTCTGGCTGTTCCCCACCTAAACTGCATAAGCCTTAGCAGCAAAAACAAGGGTCCTGTTAACTCATGACCTCTCCAAGCTTTAGGGTTGCATAATCACAGAGCTCTGGAGCTGGGGCAGGGTTTATCTTCCTCGTGCTACTCACATCTCGGGCTGGACAGTTTGCTGTGGGGGTGGCCCTGAGCGTGCATTGCAGGACATTTAGCAGCAGACTCGGCCTCTAGCCACGCCAGCCACAGCACCCCTTTCCAGCTGCACNAGCCCATACTATCAAAAAACCCCAGAGTTCCCACTCATGGTTCTTCCTACACTACCAAGAGATTGAATGACTTTGGACAAGTCACACCACCTCCCTGACTTTCAGTTTATTCATCTATAAAAGATGGAGCTGGAGTAGCTGACCTTCAAGTTTACTCACACCTCTGAAATTCTCTTATATAGTCAGCCCCTCTCCGTAATTCCCACATATAACACAGCCAAACAGCACACTGGTGTGGATTCATGTGACTTCGGACAGTCATTCTATGCCCCTCAGGACGGGGTGGGTCCATGCCATCTGCTCAGGTCTCATTGTTCACCAAGATTCCCTTTGTGTTTTGAGAAGCAGGCCTGTAGAAATTCTTTAGACCTACAGACCCTTCTGGTGCTCTGTCCACCCAAGCCTTCATACATCCTGTTCCCACTCTGTGGTCCACTCTCCTATGACCTCTTACTCTGGCCAACTCCTATTGACTCTATAGGGGCCCTCCTGGAAGAGATCACTACCCCCAGAAAACCTTCCTTGGTTTTCTTCATCCAGCCAAGCTACCTCTGCCATGCAGTTTCTGGCACCTTATCCTCTCCTGATCATCATTCTCATCAGTTTTTTTAAAAATTGTTATTGTCCATGTTATTGTCTGGCATCCCCACGCAAACTTAAGGGCTAGGAGGACAGAGAATGTGTGTTTTTTTCTTTTCATGATATCTGCATGAATACACCAATACAACTCCTGATACACCAAGGCGGCTTCACAATCATTGTTGACTGAATAAATGAGTAGGACACAGCTCTCTTAACAACAGAGTGGTACTCTTCAAGAAAAGGTACAANTTTCATCAGTTTTTTAAAAATTGTTATTGTCCATGTTATTGTCTGGCATCCCCACCCAAACTTAAGGGCTAGGAGGACAGAGAATGTGTGTTTTTTTCTTTTCATGATATCTACATGAATACACCAATACAACTTCTGATACACCAAGGCGGCTTCACAGTCATTGTTGACTGAATAAATGAGTAGGACACAGCTCTCTTAACAACAGAGTGGTACTCTTCAAGAAAAGGTACAAACTCACACCAAAATCCCTTTTGGAAGAATGCTTTTGCATCAGCAGATTTCCAACAATGGGGCAAATTTCATCTGAGAGATGCCCCATTTCAGAGAGGGTTTGGAGTCATGGGGCGTGAGATGTTCAATCCTGATATGACCGTGACTTTCTAAGCAAGCAGCCCTCATTCTCAGACTGAACTCCTACCCATATAGTGGTTACTGCCTCTGGAGCTACTTGTTTTAAGAGGGGGGAACTATGGATACATTAGAGGGTAGATCCACAGATTGTCATCTGATACTCAGAGTGCAAAGCACAGGACTACCTGTGTACGAAGCCTTATGTTCTGGGACCTCTAACCTCTCCAGCAGGCGCCAGACACTCTTGCTACTTAAATTCAGTCACCTCTGGAGACTCACTGAGGTAATCTGTAGATGCCATTTTTAGAGGTTTATTTTCAGAATCTGTTGGAATTCCCAAAACAACAACCTTAGGATCTAGGCGCACAGAGCAAGACCCTCCAAAGCAGCCACTGTGTAGGGAGCTGAGGTTCAGAGAGAAGCAGTAATTTGCCTGAGGTCACCCAACTGAGGCAAAGCTTTATTAGAGTTCTGGCCCAATTCCTGACCTCATGTTCTTTTTACCGTAGCACTTCATTGTGAAAAACAAAAAGACCATGGAATGGGGCAGTACACACAGAAAAGAAACCCAGGGAAATGTGGCTCTAGCAAGAAGTCTGTTGGAAAGTGCATCCCTGTGACCAAATATATTTAGAAAGTCACCCCACCTCCCTGGAGGTGTTTTGCTTGATATATTTGAATAGGTTGAGCCATGAACTCACGGGCAATTGGGCTAAATCATAAGTTCAGCATAACCTGCAGAAACTATAAGATCATTCAATCAAGAAATAGTTTCAGTACAATGTGAGAAAAACTAGAATATAATGGAACAGATGGAGTGTTAATGAGAGGAAGAAAGGACTAACTTTGCTTGAAAGGGCCAGGGGAAAATAAACTGAAGCTGAATCTTAAAGGATGGGAAAGAGAAAAAAAGAAAAAGTGAAGAAGAAAATCTGATATTCTAGGAAAAGTTACAACATTCCTAGGTAAAGAGAGGAGTTGATGCTTGGGATCTGGGTGATAAATGTACAGTATGTGTGGCTATGTTGGTGAGGACACCTGCCAGGTTCAAGCAGAGCTCCACAGGGGAGTCTGGTGGGAGAAGAACTTAAGAAGGCAGGCTAGGTAGGGACAGAACTGTGTGCAAAGCCCGGAGAAGGAGCTAGTGAAAGGGTCAGCTTGGGGATGGCTTCAGGTAAGAGGCAGAAGTGTCTGGGCATTATCCTGAGCTAACACGGAGTCACTGCAGACTTCTGAGCAGGAAAATGCCCCAGCTCCTTGTTTTATGACAATTAATCTGCAGGAATGGTGGGAGAAGAGAACCAGAAGCAAGGAGATGGAAGACGGCAACAACCACCAGGATTAATCTGTCAGCCTGTTAGCACACAGCCAGAAAGAAGCAAAGCGAATCAAATGTGGCCCCTCATGCTTCCGAGGGCTGAAGAAACACCCCCTCGCCCCCACCAGGTTGAGTCATCTTGGACTCACCCAGGGCCCACTGAGACCTTGGGATCCACTCAAATGTCTGCACAGACTCTATGTACCACGTGGCAGAACTACCCATTATTTGCTAAAACAATTCCTTTTTTTTTTTTGCAGTGCAATCATTAGCCAAAGGCATTGAAGAAAAAAAGTCATCAAACTAAGCCTAGGAGAATTCAAGTTCTACTGTTGAATACACTGATAATACATGTTCAAGGATGTCTACATTCTACAGACCACTGCACGGCCATAAAAGCTACAGGTACTGAACTGTGCTTCATAAGACAGAACCCAGGTCCTCAAAGTAGCCTTTGTTTGGGAGACTCTGACCTGGCAAGATATTTTCATCANGAGAATTCAAGTTCTACTGTTGAATACACTGATGATACATGTTCAAGGATGTCTACATTCTACAGACCACTGCACGGCCATAAAAGCTACAGGTACTGAACTGTGCTTCATAAGACAGAACCCAGGTCCTCAAAGTAGCCTTTGTTTGGGAGACTCTAACCTGGCAAGATATTTTCATCAGTTTACCAGCCAGCAAGATACAAGGTGAAACTTACCAATTGTCTACTCAACCACTTGTGAAATAGAATAACAATGCCAATACCAGCGGCCAGTACTCAGTGTTTACACTGTAACTGACACAATCACACACTCATAATGACTTTACACCTATTAACATGTATTTGATTCTCACAGTCTCTCTTTGTGGGAGGTAATACCTCCATTTTACAGATGAAGAAACTGAGAGTTAGAGAAGTTAGCTGCCTAAGATCATATGTCTAATAAGCAATGGAGACAGAATTTGAGCCAGGAGTCCTTAACCACTACACTGGGCCCTCAGCTCTGCGGTGAGTATCGTGAGAGACACAAAAGTAGTTGGTAGCTCCCCAATCATTTTCTCTCCTTGGGAACTCAGACGCATTTAATCAGGAATTTCCCTCTGGTTCCAAACTTCCTGTTTGCTCTGAACGTCCAATGTCAATGGAGTCAGAATTCTCCTTCTGATCTGCTCAGCAATAACGTGGCTTCCTCAGAGGAATGTAAACTTGGCTTTTGTCCCAACCAGTTCTGTCTCCATCCACTCTTCCTCTCTCCTTTATCAGACTTCACCCCACATGGTCATCAGCAGGTGACACTGCATGAAAGGAGTTCGGGGTGAAGACAGCCCATCTCTAAGTAAACCCAGACTCACCAAAAAGTGACTATCCCTGAAAACTCCACAATAATCCGTAATATTCCTTTATCAGGACAAGCCCTTCAATTACACAGCATGGTAGAGGGATGAAATAAGTCTCGTTCCCAAGATGCACATTTTTGAAGTCAGCCTTTTTGCTGAAGCAGATCATGTAAGGAACAGGGAGTGGGTGTAGGAGCTTGTGAAGGTGGGGGGTGCCAAGGGAGCCCATCAAGGAGGCTGAGTACAGAAATTAGGCTCTGTAGCATTCCAATGCAGGCATACCTCGGGTGTTCCAGCCCTGCTGGTCACTTTCTCATGCATTTCTCAGCACTCACTCATCCTGCCCTATGGTCCCTAGGTGCCCGTAGTATTGAAATAATGCCAAGGAAAGGCTCCCTCCCCTGAAATGCTGCCTGACTCTGAGACCTAAGTCCTGCTGGGCCTTTAGTTGGGCTCTGCACAGGGGCAAAGCCTCACATGTCCACCACCCTGATGACAGGGTGTCATCACTGCCGGGATACTGGCATCTCCCCACGCCTCACTGGGCCCCAAACAACTTACAGAGTCCTTTCTAGGTCTATCAGTTTATTTAAACCTTTCAATTTATGCCAGAACGGCAGGCCTGGCCATCTTATTTTGATATTTATTAGGAGCTCCATTTTTTTTCAGCTCCACATTTTACAGGAAACTGTGGCCATTTGCCCAGGGCTATATGGTTAGTAAGTGTCAATGCTGGGACTGCACCCTGGGTTCTCTGTATTGGTTTGCTAGGGCTGCCAGAGCCAAGCACACACTCTTGTTGGAAACAACAGAAACATATTTCTTCCAGTTCTGGAGGCTCCAGATTGAGGATTGGTTTCTTCTGAGATCTCTCTTCAGCCTATAAATGGATTTTCTCCTAGGGTCTTTATGGTCTCCCTCTGTACATTTCTGTGTCCTAATCTTATTAAAACACTGGTCATACTGGGTTAGGGGTCCCCCTTATGACCTTATTTTACCTTTTACCTCTTTAAAGACCCTATCTCCAAGTACAGCCACATTCTGAGGTACTAGGAATTAGGACTTCAATGCATGAATTTGGAGGGGACATAATTCAGTCCATAACATCCTCTGACTCCATAACCCTCCACTCTCCCATTCATCCAACCAATACTTATAGAGCTTCCTAGGTGCCAAGGACTGTGCTCAGCACTTCTGAAAAGTAGTTTTCTGATGTAATTCTCCAAACAGTCCAGGCAAGTTCTCATTCCAATTCCGATGGTACAGTGAGGAAAATACACTTCAAACAGTTTAAGTTTTCTGCTCAGGGAAACACAGCAAAGATGCAGCATGTGTGGGATCCAGCCCCAGCTCTCTGACTCCAACTCAGCGCTGTCTCAAATACACAACTTTGCTTCCCACGCGAGGCAGCAATGGGACAGGGTGACCTGACAACTGGCAGCAGCGTGGGATCTGGCAGGATCTCCTTCTTTGGAAATATCATAAATCCCATGAATAATAGCTACCACATAGGGTGCAGCTATTATGTGAATCTACCACATAGGGTTACTGTGTGATGACTAAATGGGTAAATGGGTGCAAAGTGCTCAGAATAGAGTTTGGCTGGTAACGAAGCCTAAAATGAGTGTCTTGCTATCGTTGCTGTTGTTGCTGCTGCTACTGCCGTGGTAGTTATTATTTCTGTTATTTTTTTTGACTTCTAGGTAAATAAGTAGCTCCAATGCTCACAAATTATTTTTTCTCCTTCCCCAAAATACACACAAAGGCCTAAACACACAAAGATGGGGGAAACAACAGAAGAAAGAACAGCAATGTAATTTTGGAAGCAGGAAAGCAAAGGGGTGAGGGGGAATGGCNCTGTTATTTTTTTTGACTTCTAGGTAAATAAGTAGCTCCAATGCTCACAAATTATTTTTTCTCCTTCCCCAAAATACACACAAAGGCCTAAACACACAAAGATGGGGGAAACAACAGAAGAAAGAACAGCAATGTAATTTTGGAAGCAGGAAAGCAAAGGGGTGAGGGGGAATGGCTCAGTAGACCTGAGAAAGACCTGCATCCCGAGCCAGAATGGGATAAGTAAAGGACAATCAAATTTACGCTGTAGAATCTCCCGTTTCCTGCTCTAACAAAGCTCAGGAATTTATAATAACCATTACCGCTGGACATGAGGGTGACGGAGATAAAAATCTGGTTGAAAAGCAATTATAAACTCAGATTCTCTTCTTACTCTGCATACCCCCTTCTCTGCCTCAGAGACTTACTCTCTGGAGAAGAGAAACAGAAAGTCTCAAGGACCAGGGTGGAATCAGGGAGAGTGCAGGCACCAGGGTATAGAACTAAAAACAGGGCAACTGGGTGGATAGATGTATTTTGGGAGCTGGGCCCTCCAATGCTCTTCTCTCATTTGGCTCATCTGGCTGCCAAGCTCTGTCTCTACAGGAAGGACTCTGGAAGAGTCTTTCCAAGGTAAACGAAGGCCTTCAAGAGAAAAAAACTCTAAAAATACTGATAGTCAAAAGTTCCCCAAATAAGTGGTAAGTCAGATGATTCATTGTAGTGATGCCCAAATTGACTGCTCCAGAATCTGAATGATAGTTCCAGAAAGAAGTAAGACATTTTCCTGAACATGATTTTCTAAGTTAAAAAGGTTCACCCAGGGCCTAGTACAATGCATGAAAATAGGTCTATGACAGATCATTAACAAGTAGGTAAACAAGATTCCAGAAAAAACAAATAGGTCCATAAGAAGGATCCAGAAGAAAACAATGGACTTCTTAATAGCAGCACTAGGAGCTGAAAGGCAATGGCAACACCTTCACATTTTGAGTGAAAACAGTTTTCAGTCTAGAATTCTCTACCTAGCCAAACTCTTTATCAAGTTTGAGAGTATGATAAAGATGGTTTTAGGTAAAGAAGGAAGGTCTCAAAAATTTACTTCCCATCCTTTTTTTGGAAGGTACATCACCATCTCAAGAAAGTGTATCAAGGAAGAGACAATGTGACATGAGAGGAGCTCTCACATGGGAGAGGCAAAGACACCTAGACAATAGTGAAGGGCGGTCCCAGAANATGATAAAGATGGTTTTAGGTAAAGAAGGAAGGTCTCAAAAATTTACTTCCCATCCTTTTTTTGGAAGGTACATCACCATCTCAAGAAAGTGTATCAAGGAAGAGACAATGTGACATGAGAGGAGCTCTCACATGGGAGAGGCAAAGACACCTAGACAATAGTGAAGGGCGGTCCCAGAACGACAGCTCTGCAGCAGGGACTGAGGACAAGTGTTAGGACTGGAGCAGTTTAGAAGGCTCAGGAGAAGCGTATCCAAGAATATTGATAGAATGATTATTGCACCTCACCATCCTGAAGGGAGATGTGGACAAGAGAGCATCTGTATTAACTCCAGTGAAAACAAACAAAGAAAATGTATTGGAAAGGAAAAGCAATTATAGCTTTTCACAGTCATAACAATGTATACAATGTACATTCATGTAACCAAAATTACAGTAATCTCTGTTGAGAAGATGGGAGGTTTGTAAGGTTATGTCGATGTGATGGGGTGGAGGGTAGGTAGTAGGTACGGCAGAGAACTAAATTCTCCCTTGCCTAGTGGAAAGTCACTAGATAATGCCTGAAATAAAATTCAAAAAAATAACATTAAACCATGCTATTTAGTACAATGAGGTTTCACTTCATATGGCTAAAACAGCCATCATTAAAAAGTCTATAAATAATGAATGCTAGAAATCATGTGGAGAAAAGGGAACCCTCTTACATTGCTGGTAGGAATGCAAATTGCTGCATTCTTGGAAAACTATACAGTCAGTTCAGTTGCTCAGCCATGTCCGACTCTTTGTGACCCCATGGACTGCAGCATATCAGGCTTCCCTGTCCATCACCAACTCCTATAGCGTGCTCAAACTTGTGTCCATCAAGTTGGTGATGCCATCCAACCATCTCATCCTCTGTCATCCCCTTCTACTCCTGCTTTCAATCTTTCCCAGCATTAGGGTCTTTTCAGAAGAGTCAGTTCTGTGCATCAGGTGGCCACAGTATTGGAGTTTAAGCTTCAGCATCAGTCCTTCCAATGAATATTTAGGACTGATATCCTTTAGGATTGACTGGTTGGTTCTCTTTGCAGTCCAAGGGACTCTCAAGAGTCTTCTTCAACATCATATTTGAAAAGCATCAATTCTTTGGCACTCAGCTTTCTTGATAGTTCAACTCTCACATCCATATATGACTACTGGAAAAACCATAGCTTTGACTAGAAGGACCTTTGTCAGCAAAGTAATGTCTTTGCTTTTTAATATGCTGTCTAGGTTGGTCATAGCTTTTCTTCCAAGGAGCAAGTGTCTTTTAATTTCATGGCTATAGTCACCATCTGCAGTGGTTTTGGATGCCCCCAAAATAAAGTCTCTCACTGTTTTCATTGTTTCCTTATCTATTTGCTATGAAGTGATGGGACCAGATGCCATGATGCTTAGGTTTTTGAATATTGAGTTTTAAGCTAACTTTTTCACTCTCCTCTTTCACTTTCCTCAAGAGGTTCTTTAGTTCTTCTTCGCTTTGTGCCACAAAGGTAGTGTCATTTGTGTATCTGAAGTTATTGATATTTCTCCTGGCAATTTTGATTCCAGCTTGTGTTTTATCCAGCCTGGCATTTTGCATAATATACTATGCATATAAATTAAATAAGCAGGGTGACAATGTACAGCCTTAACGTACTCCTTTCCTGATTTCGAACCAGTCTGTTGTTCCATGCCTGGTTCTAACTGTAGCTTCTTGACCTGCATACAGATTTCTCAGGAGGCAGGTCAGGTGGTCTGGTATTCCTATCTCATGAAGAACTTTCCACAGTTTGTTGTGATCCACACAGTCAAAGGCTTTGGTGTAGTCAATAAAGCTGAAGTAGATGTTTTTCTGGAATTCTCTTGCTTTTTTGATGATCCAACAGATGTTGGCAATTTGATCTCTGGTTCCTCTGTCTTTTCTAAAACCAGCTTGAACATCTGGAAGTTCATAGTTCATGTACTGTTGAAGTCTTGCTTGGAGAATTTTGAGCATCACTTTGCTAGTGTGTGAGATGAGTGTAATTGTGCAGTAGTTTGAACATTCTTTGGCATTGCCTTTCTTTGGGATTGGAATGAAAACTGACCTTTTCCAGTCCTGTGGCCACTGCTGAGTTTTCCAAATTTGCTGGCATAATGAGGGCAGCACTTTCACAGCATCATCTTTTAGGATTTGAAATAGCTCAACTGGAATTCCATCATGTCCACTAGCTTTGTTTGTAGTGATGCTTCCTAAGGCCCACTTGACTATGCATTCCAGGATGTCTGGCTCTAGGTGAGTGATCACACCATCATGGTTAACTGGGTCATGAAGATCTTTTAAATATAGTTCTCTGTGTATTCTTGCCACCTCTTCTTAATATCTTCTGCTTCTTTTAGGTCCATAACACTTCTGTCTTTTATTGTGCCCATCCCTCCTTGAAATGACTCACTAGAAAAGACCCTGATGCTGGGAAAAATTGAAGGCAGGAGGAGAAGGGAACAATAGAGGATAAGAAGGTTGGGTGGCATCATTGACTCGACGGACATGAGTTTGAGTAGCTCTGGGAGTTGGTGATGGAGAGGGAAGCCTGGCATGCTGCAGTCCATGTGGTTACAAAGAGTTGTACATGACTGAGTGATTGAACTAGAACTTGCATGAAATATTCCCTTGGTATCTCCAGTTTTCTTGAAGACATCTCTAGTCTTTCTATTCTATTATTTTCCTCTATTTCTTTGCATTGATCACTGAGGAAAGCTTTCTTATCTCTCCCTGCTATTCTTTGGGCAAGAATCCCTTAGATGCTACCATGGACAGGAATCCCTTAGAAGAAATGGAATAGCCCTCATAATCAACAAGAGTCTGAAATGCAGTACTTGGGTGCACTCTCAAAGATGACAGAATGATCTCTGATTGTTTCCAAGGCAAACCATTCAGTATCATAGTAATCCAAGTCTATGCCCTGACCAGTAATGCTGAAAGCTGAAGTTGAATGGTTCTATGAAGACCTACAAGACCTTCTAGAACTAACATCCAAAAAAGATGTCCTTCTCATCATAGGGGACTGGAATGCAAAAGTAGGAAGTCAAGAGATACTTGGAATAACAGGCAAATTGGCCTTGGAGTACAAAATGAAGCAGGGTAAAAGCTAACAGAGTTTTGCCAAGAGAACACACTGGTCATAGCAAACACCCTCTTCCAACAACACGAGAGATGACTTTACATATGGACACCACCAAATTGTCAATACTCAGATTGATTATATTCTTTGCAGTCAGAGATGGAGAAGCTCTATACAGCCAGTAAAACAAGACCAGGAGCTGACCGTGGCTCAGATCATGAATTCCTTATTGCCAAATTCAGACTTAAATTGAAGAAAGTAGGGAAAAATCACTGGACAAATCAGGTATGACCTAAATCCCTTATACAGCGGAAGTGAGAAATAGATTCAAGGGATTAGATCTGATAAACAGAGTGCCTGAAGAACTACAGATGGAGGGTTGTGACATTGTACAGGAGGCAGTGATTAGGACCATCCCCAAGAAAAAGAAATACAAAAAGGGAAAATGGTTGTCTGAAGAGGCCTTACAAATAGGTGAGAAAGAAGAAAAGCTAAAAGCAAAGGAGAAAAGGAAAGATATACCCATTTGAATGCAGAGTTCCAAAGAATAGCAAGGAGAGATAAGAAAGCCTTCCTCAGTGATCAATGCAAAGAAATAGAGGCAAACTGTACAGAGGTTCTTTAAAAACTATAAATAGAGTTACCATATGCTCTAACAATCCCACTCTTGGGCACATGTGTGGAGAAAAGTCTGATTCAGAAAGATACATAAACTCCAATGTTCATAAGAACACAATTTATAATAGCCAAGGCATGGAAGCAACTTAAATTCCATCAACAGATGAATAGATAAAGACCATGTGGTACATGTCATGCACGCGCGCGCGCGCACACACACACACACACACACGAATATTACTCGGTCATAAAAAAGAATGAAGTCATGCCATTTGCAGCAGCATGGATGGCCTACAGATTATCAGACTAAGTGAAGTAAGCCAGACAGAGAAAGATAAATATCACACGACATCACTTATATGTGAAATCTAAATTATGATACCAATGAATTCATCTACAAAACAGAAGTCGACTCACAGACAGAAAACAAACTTACGGTTACCAAAGGAGAAAGAGGTTGAAGATAGGATAAATTAGGAGTTTGGAATTAGCAGATACAAACTACTATATTTAAAAGATATAAACAACAAGGTCCTACTGTAAAGCACAGGGAAGTATATTTAATATCCTGTAATAAAGCATGATAGAAAAGAATATGGAAAAGGCCAAATATATATATTTGGTCACTTTGAATCACTCTGCATATACCAGAATCCAATCAGCTATAAGAAAGGAAAAAACCCTTTTATTTAGAAATACTAGAAGCATAAGCTAAAAGAATTGCAAGCAGGTATCTTTGTGGAAGGGGAAATTATTGGAAAGGAAGGGCAGAAAACAGATTTTCATTTCTTTAAGTACCTGGTAGAACTATTTGAATCTTTATGTATGCTGATGCTGCTGCTGCTGCTGCTAAGTCGCTTCAGTCGTGTCCGACTCTGTGCAACCCCATAGACGGCAGCCCACCAGGCTCCTCCATCCCTGGGATTCTCCAGGCAAGAATACTAGAGTGGGTTGCCATTTCCTTCTCCAATTTATGTATATCTCTGATTAAAATAACATCTCTGATTAAAATAACATCTAAGCTTTATAACACCTCACTGTGTAAACTTGAGTAAGTTATTGCCTGCCTTCGGTTTCCAAGTTCTGTATCTATAAAATGGAGTTGGACGAGATAGCCTCTGAGGTCCCCCTTGATCTAACATTCACACCACGATTCCTGCCACGGGAACTGATATCATCTCATTACATACTCAACCCTTAGATCCTTAGTAGTTTTATACTAAAGCATTAAAGTATCGGATTCATGTTGATGTACGGCAAAACCAATACAGTATTGTAAAGTAAAATAAAGTTAAAAAATAAATAAAGTATCATTTTCTACAATGGGTGGGAGAATGTTGACAGCTGAGAGCAGTGCTCAGTGGGGACAAAGATCCCCACGAGATTTTCCAAGGGCCAGGTCTTAGAAGACTGAGAAGGAAAGAAGGGATCTCCCCAATCCCTCCCCATCCTCTGTTTTGTATGAACATTAGCTACATTGGAAACATACTGAAAGCAGATGAGACTCTAAATATTAGACCTTCCAGTTATTAACGTAGCCTTTAACCAGAGACTGTCATCTCAGGAAACACCTGCCTGTGGCCATGGCAGGAAAGGTTTCCAAGGATCAAGGCAGGCTATCATTCCCCAAGCTAGGCCCACAATCTCCCCCACAGACCACCAGGAAGGTGAGACTACGGAGCACATCACAACTCTGTGTGCATTTCCTGGGTAGGCCTGGCTTAGAGGGCATAGTCAGAGACCTCAGTCTCCAGCTCTTTGTAGGGAAATCCTTCCCAAGTTCCTCCTTTTGGGCTTCATCCCCCAGCCCTGGAAAGAACTAGACATTTCACACTCAGGCTTATCTGAGTCTGAATTAAATCTTTGTTCCCTGCTCTTAACTCTTCACTGACTTATAAACATCATCATCAACACGAAAACCTTTTCTAAGCACCTCTTGAGTAGAGTGACCTAGACAGGGCCGAAGCAGAAATGCCCTTTTCTCTCCTCCTGTCTGCTATGGCCTCTCAGTTCTGACATCAGGCATAGATCAGCTCTTGCAGGGTGATGGTGATGACTCACTGAGGATTGACAATCTTGGAGAATTAAAGGAGCAGAAGAGCTTTATAACTTACAATTTCCTCTCCTTCTGGTTAAAGACCAAATTTTAGTGCTCAGTGCGACAAAAGTTAATCATCAATGACACCTGACATAAATTCCTCATCATTTCCCCTTCTTTTCATATCCCTCACTTTTACTTGTACAGTTCAACTCGTCATGACCACACTCCACTACCTTAGAGAGGAGACAAGGCAGGTGTTATCTGAACCTCACATGGAAGCCACTCATAAAGAGATCCAATCACTTGCTCAAGATTTTTTGAAGGGTTCTCTAGCAACTCTTCATCTGTTTTGCCCTGGATGGCTATGAGGTTGGTGAAGAGAAAACTGAATTTACTTTTCTGTTTAAATTTTGATTTTTCCTATGACTATTACTTCTGTAATTAAAAAACACAGGAGTTTAGTTTTAGAAAAACAAAGGAAAGAATTCATTCTTCTAGTGTTAAGACACATGGCCAGAGGGGCAGAAGCCATGTTCTTTACCACTCGCTGCCGCGGTAACTATGACTGTGGAAGAAGATGCCTTTCTGTCTGCCAAGCCTCTGGTTCTCTTCCCAGGGACCCCACTGCCCTCTGTGTCTGAGGTGGATCCCATCCTCTCGATTCCTTATCCCATGAACAGATGAGTATCCTCAGACTCATCTGCTGTCCTGAGCAGCTCAGAGGAAAACAGATAAGCTCCGAGCATGGTGCACAGTAGGAGAAAGTTCCCTACATCAAATTTTAGAAGAAAGTCCGCTCCTCAAAACTCCCCCCATCATGGTGTGTATGAAGGCATAAAGGAGGAGAAGAAAATGTTTAAAAGCCATAGTTAGGAAGTGTGGACCCACAGTGAGCTAACACCTGCTCCTACGGCAGCACACAGAGGATTCCTAGGAATGCGTAGCAGAGAAAACAGAGACAGTGCCCTGTGCCACCCACGTGGGGAACCTGACTAGAGAGACCCAGAGAGACCCTGCCTGTCAGCCTGGACTCACCTTCTAGTGTGAGCCCTTGGCCAGAGGAACAACTTCTTCCCGTAGTTCCGGAACTCTGGCCAATTAGCCACTAATTAGCTTGTGTATAACTTCCAGCAGGAAGGCTGGAAAATTCTATCTCAGCCTTGGCAATGAGGTCCCTCCTGCAAAATTTAGTCTTGCCAGCCTCCCAGACAAACCCTTGCACCACTCAAAATATGGTTGCCATCTGGGCTTCACAGGCGAACAGGCAGAGACATGTATCATACAGCCCTTGTGCCGGCAGGAGCATGGGAAACAAAGGAGCATGGGAAAGAGAGATCACGTGGTCCTAATTCATCTATGAAATGAGAAACATGCAGGAATGGGGCAATTCAGGGTCCAGGAAGAAACACTGTGTGTTCCAACAGATGCTTCCAACACAGACTGTCAAAAGTGCACATGTACGAGGTAGCAAATAAGTGATTGCAGCCATGAAATTAAAAGACGCTTACTCCTTGGAAGGAAAGTTGTGACCAACTTAGACAGCATATTAAAAAGCAGAGACATTACTTTGCCAAGGAAGGTCCATCTAGTCAAGGCTATGGTTTTTCCAGAAGTCATGTATGGATATGAGAGTTGGACTATAAAGAAAGCTGAGTCCTGAAGAATTGATGCTTTCGAACTGTGGTGTTAGAGAAGTCTCTTGAAAGTCCCTGGGACTGCAAGGAGATCCAACCAGTCCATTCTAAAGGAGGTCAGTCCTGAGTGTTCATTGGAAGGACTGATGTTGAAGCTGAAACTCCAATACTTTGGCCACCTGATGCAAAGAACTGACAGTTTTGAAAAGACCCTGATGCTGGGAAATACTGAACACAAAATAAGCATCCACCCCCCAAAATTAGAAAAAGAGCAGAGTGAAGGCACTGGAAGACATGTAAACAGAAAAGAGGGATAGGAATTAAGTAGAAGAAAAGAATCGGGGGCAACTGATCAGGAAAACCTAAAGCTGATTATTTGAGAGAACATGTAAAAAAGATAAGTTTCTGAGAAGATCCAATACTTTGGCCACCTGAGGCAAAGTGCTGACTCATTTTAAAAGACCCCGATGCTGGGAAAGATTGAAGGTGGGAGGAGAAAGGGATGATAGAGGATGAGATGGTTTGATGGCATCACTGACTCAATGGACATGAGTTTGGGTAAACTCTGCGAGTGAGTGATGGACAGGGAGGCCTGGTGTGCTGCAGTCCATAGGGTTGCAAAGTATTGGACAAAACTGAGGGACTGAAGTGAACTGATGAGGTAGCAACCCAGCTGGACTGCAGGGTTCTGGAGCATTAGAGAGGAAAACAAGTATTTAGTGAACACTTAGTACAAGCAGCATAATAAGCTAAGCTGGCCAGGTAAGCACGCCTGCATGGAGTTCTCAATCACAGAATAGGTAAAATACAAGGTTGACAAAGGGAACTGGCTTGAGACAGAGAGATGCTGTTGCCCAAGGGAGGCATGATCCCCACCACAGGCCGAGTGGTCAGGGTAGCCTCCCAGAGCAGGGGCATCTTACCCAGTCCTGAAGGCAGAACAGAACTTTTCTATACCTGTGGTCCCCAGTCACCTGAGAAATTCTTTAAGAAAGTATAGATTCCTGAATCCCATACCAGATCTAATGAATCAAAGACTCTAAGAATGCTACCCTGGAATTGCTATTCTTTAAGAAAAAAAGTTATGATTATTATGGCAAATTTAAAACATTCACAAAAGCAGACATAGTAGTGAACCTCCGTGTACTCAACACCCAGTCTCAGCAGTCATCAACTCATGGCCATTCTTTCCCTGTCTATATCCTGATCTAGTCCCCTCATTTAGTATTCTGGAATCTACCTTTTTTTTTTTTTTTTAAACCAAGGACCCTTAGACAGTCAGAACATGGATGTGACCTAGGAGCCCCTCGCTGAGCAAGATACAGATTGGGAACAAGGGAATTCTAGGGACAGTGGAGACAAAGACTTGGAGAAATGAAACAGAAAGGCATCTGGCGGAGAATGGTCTCATCTGGAGGGCGTAGAGGGTGGGCTACACAGTTGGGGGAATAGTTATAAGGATCAAAAGATCATTGGGGGCCATCAGGGCCCTTTTAGCATGCATGGTGCCTTTGTGAGAAACAAACAAACAAAAAAGGGTCTCCTCTAGGTAGAAACAGCGTCTCTTCCTCAGGCTGAAGCCAGATGCACTAGCAGAGCAGACCTGGGTGTCAGCTCCCATTCACTGCCTGGGCCCATCCCTCCTGTGCCTCGCCCAAGTCACGCAGCCATGCACAGGCTGCCCCAGGGCCAGGGCTGATGGATTCTGATGGCCAGCAAAAGGGGCTGTGCTTTATCTAGTAAAGGTAGAAGGATGCTAAGAAGGGCACCATGTGACCATCAGCATGTACTTTGAAAGAACACTGGGCTGCGATGGAGAGGGAGGTAGACAAAATAGGAGGGAGAAAAGCAAGAGGCAGTGAGGACTCAGGTCAGTAAACTCTTGCAAACTACCTGGGAAAGAAGGTAGAAAGCCTTGGAGATCATCTTCAGAGAGTAGTCTTGTGCAGGGATCTGGAGAGAACTGGGCTCTGGCACCCAGGTGTCATTTGGAGACAGCACCTGCTGAAATTGCTCAGGGAGAGTATTTAGGGATGAAGCCTCCAGGAAAAACCAGTATTTAGAGGATGGGGGTTGGAGGGGAGAAGGATCAGGCCACGTTATATAGAGATTAAGGAGAAATGGCCAGGGAAGTAGAAAGGGGAGAAAGAGAGGGGACAAGTATGGCTCACAAAAGTCACTAGAACAAAAGTGTTCACAGGTGAGGTGAGAGGCAAGTATTCATCTAGGGAAGCAGAAAGGAAAAGAAACTAGAAATGTAAGGAAAAGTCAAGATTTGGAGTACCAGGAATGATTAGTAAAGAGTGTGGACTTGGACTTGACAGGCCCATGGCAAGTGTCATGATGTACAGCAAGAGCCTACTGATCAGTTACACTTCCTACGTCTGTCACTTGCCGAATATGGCCTCGGGCAAATTATTGGGTTGGCCAAAAAGCTTGTTCGGGTTTTCCTGTGTTATGGAAAATTTGGAACAAACCTTTTGGCCCACCCACTATTTAAGGGGAATCTCTGAATCTCTTCTGGTAAACTGTGGGTGATTATACCCACTCTGATAGGAAGTGGATAGGGATGATATCTCAGTGAATGACAATTCTCCTAGTCGCTGGCTCCTAAGAGTGCACTGCCTTGTAATATGGGTGATATTTTCACATATCTAACGCCAATATCTCTAACTAGTCGGCAAGCTGCTTTGGAGGCACAGATTAGGAATTTAAACTGAAGCCAAGGGTCATTTCTTGTTAATTTACTATGTGTAAAATAATAAGAGGATGTAAAATAAGAAGGTCAAAGGGTTAATAAAGAAGCAGCCACGGTCCTAAGGTAGAGGGTGTGACATTCCCAAATTGCAAATAAAGTGGGGGATGGAGAGACTTGCTCTGCCTGGTGGGACCAGGCTTCTAGCAGGCAGGCAGTATTGCATCAGGCTGGAAAGAGGAGGAAAGAAGAACAAGAAAGTAGGGAGTTGTCAGATGAGCTTGAGGCAAGCTAAGAACCTTGGGTTCCCAGGTGGTGCTAGTGGTAAAGAACCTGCCTGCCAATGCAGGATATGTAAAAGATTCAGGTTCGATTCCTGGGTCAGGAAGATCCCCTGGAGTAGGGCGTGGCAACCCACTGCAGTATTCTTGCCTGGAGAATCCCATGGAGAGAGGAGCCTGACAGGCTGCAGCCCATAGCATCGCACAGAGTCAGCCACGATTGAATGACTAGCACACACACATGCAAGACTTGGTAAGTTCAAGAGATCATAGGAAGTGAGGTGTACTGGGCTGTAGCAGATATAACCTAAGGTGACTCCCAATGTTTTACACTCTGGTATAATCCCATAACCACTTCCCTTGTTTATGGTGGAGAAACTGTGACTTACCTCCAACCAAAACAATGTGGAAAGGGATATGATATCACTCAAAATTATAAGACATCACAGAGCAAGGGCCAAGGGATGTACAGGCACAATTAAGCTCCCCAAATGATTTGACTTTGAGTTAAAAGGGAGATCAGTCTGGGTGGGCCCAATCTAATCAAGTAATTCTTTTCAAAGAGGGTCCAGGCCTCCCTGAAGTTAAAGATTCAAAGCAGGAACGGCTTTCACTCCTGCTGACCATGAGGAAGCCACGTGTATTCTCCATTTGCAAGGAAATGAATTCTGCCCATAACCATGTGAGCCTGGGAAAGGAGCTCAAACTTCAACAAGAAAGCAGCCCGGCTGACACCGTGATCACAGCAGAGACCCAGGTATGCTGTGCCTAGACTTCTGCTCTGTGGAAACTGTGAAATAGTCAATGCTTTAAGCCACTGCATTTGTGGTAATTTGTTAAGCAGTAATAGGAAAAAGACGTGTGGACTTGTGTCGTGGAGGACCACAATAGCAGGGTACAAAGTATGGGCTTTGTTATGCAGGCCATAGGGAGCCACTGACTACTGTTGAGCAGAAGGAATTAAGGAAGCTGAGGGTTGGTTTCAGAATCCCTTGGAGAAAATTTTTTTTAGGGAGGGCATTGCTCCCAGGAGTGGGGCCAGTGAAGTTCTGGTGAGGGATTAGTTTTGGGTTGAATCAAGCCAACTATTCTTCAACCCAATTGAAGGAAAAAGGAGGAAGCAAAATCTAAGTGAAGAAATGGACAATCACTGAAAAAACCGAAGGAACTTTAGTGTCCTTGTTGCTAATTATAAATATTTACTCCTCCCAGAATTCCTGACCTCACAGAAGAGCCTGCGTAAGTAGTCCTGCTCTCATACTGGAAAATGTGTGTGTGTGTGTGTGTGTGTGTGTGTGTGTGTGTGTGTGTGTGTGTGTGTGTATGTGTGTTCCATGTTTTCTTGGAAGGGGGACAAGGCAGTAACAAGGGACTGGATGATCTGCAGAGAGTCACTTCCTGTTAGATACTGTCTAGTTCCCCTCCCCTCTTCCCTCCTAGATCATAAACCCTGAGACCCCCCAAGGAACTCCTCCTTCTCTGATTCTATCTGCTGGAGACAACTAAGCCAAACAAACTCAGGAAGTGGCAAGAGGTTGGGAAGGGGAGGAAGTTCATGGCACAGAGGAAAGAGTACAGAGAATGCCCTGATGTTCAAGGAAGAGGGTTGGGGTGGTGGTGGGGGGGGAGGGGGAGAGAGAAATGAAGGTCACCCCAAGGTTACTTGGCACTGGGCCTTTAAAACGTCCTGCTTAAGCTTTCAATCAAAACTGGCACAAACAGTGGATCAGGTCTCCCGGGGCTATTCAAATACTAACATTTACAGTGATAAACAGCCCCCAAAAAAGCCCTCTGTAAGCAAACTGAAACAAACAACTAATTTAAAGCGAGTTCTAAGAGACCAGTTGGGTGGAAGCCAAACTCAGTTCAAGCGTCCAGAAAACTCTCTATGTTTTCGCTTTGGGGGAAGAGAGGAGGTGAGGAGAGGTACCTGTAGATGACTCCGTGTTGGTGGAGGAACATGAGAGCTGACGTAACCTCTGCAGCATAGAACCGAGAACGAGGCTCATCGAATTTCCGGGAGCGCTGAATCTGGAACATGAGGTCCCCACCGTTCACATACTCCATGACAAAAAAGAGGCGGTCCTGAAGGGAGAGGAGAAAACGTCATGTAGTGAGTCCGTTGCAGCTGTGCACACAGGCCAGCATAAGTACAGTGAGTTCGAAGTAACAAAACCAGGACTCAAGCAGGGGCAGAGTGCACAGGTGGGGGAATTCACTATAGTAGCACATGTTCCAGAGGGAGGACAAAGAATCAGGGTACGAAGTGTTATTCTAATATCTTTGTCTTCCTTTCACAGGAACCAGCATGGTCTAGTGGGAGGAGTCTAAGATTGACGGAAAGAAGACCTGGATCTCTGCCTAATTTCTGTTACAACCTTGAAGTGTGACCTTGGACAAGTCTCTGTCCCTTTGGAGGCTCCAGTTACTTTTGTCTGTGTGGTAGGTTACATCACAGCTGCCCCAAAGATGTCCCAGTCCTAACCCCTTAATGTATAAATGTTACCTGAGATGGCAAAAAAGAACTTAACAGTTGTGATGAAGTTAAGGATCTTGAGTTGGGGAGACTATTTTGGAGCACCAGGATGGGCCTTAAATGCAGTCACAAATGTCCTTATAAGAGGGGGGTAGAGGGAGATTTGAGAAGGGAGGAGAAAGTGGGACCAAGGAAGCAGAGATTAGAACGAAGTGGCCACAAGCCAAGGAAGGTGGTGCTGCCAGAAGCTGGAGCCGCCAGAAGCTGGAAGAGGCAGGGCAGGGTCTGTCCTAGAGCTTCTGGAGGGAGCATGGCTCCATCAGCACTTGGACTCTGGCTCAGTGACACCGGTCTCAGACGTCTGACCTCCAGAAATGTGAGAGGAGCGATTTCTGTTATTTTAAAACACCAAGTTTGTGGTGATTTGCTAAGGCAGTACTGGGACCTAATACAAAACAACATGGATTAATAACATGGTGAGAGCCCCTCCCGGGGAGGGGGCCACATCCACTTTGGAGGATGCTCCCTCTGGGATCTCCACCTTGATGTGCTTCCTATGGATTTTGCCCTCAAGAATGGTCGAACCATAATCACATCTCATCGGGGTTGGTGCCTTCTTATCTGCACAGCTTGATGATGTGGGAAGAAGAGGGACTGAAATTCACTTTTTGTACAGCTTCTTGACTACTATTTCCTGAGCCTGTAGAGTATGGGGTGCTGTGCTGGGCAGGAGGCAAAAAGTTGTAAGCCATCACTGTCTTGAATGTTGCGGGGTGGGGTTGTAAGCCTTAAACATAAGGCTTATGATCCAGGGGCAGAGATGGGAAATGTGTAGAATGATGAAAACTAAATAGGACCAGAGTGCCTTAAAGATATTTGGTGCTAAAAGGATTAGGAGAAAGGCGGACTCTCTGAACTGGGGGTCCATGGAGGATTCTAGAAGGAGATAGGCCCTCCCTGAGAGGAGGAGGAGATAGGGGGAGGCACTAACAAATACCAGGACATGGGAACAGAAAGACAGTGCTTGGGGACCAGTAAACTGATCAGGTCAGCCAGGGAGGAAGGTCCATGGAGCAAAGAGGAAGCAGTGAGGCTGGAGAGGCCAGAGGGTCAGAGTACATTCTTAACATATAGACACAGTCTCAGCAAAGCTGCTAGGCGGATGTCAGCATATTATCTTGGTTAAAATTAGTAGAATCATTTCAATTAAGACTGAGTAAAAATCACAATTAGCAAAGGCTAATAGAGTTTTGCCAAGAAAACGCACTGGTGGTAGCAAACACCCTCTTCCAAAAACACAAGAGAAGACTCTACACATGGACATCATCAGCTGGGCAACACCGAAATCAGATTGATTATATTCTTTGCAGCCAAAGATGGAGAAGCTCTATACAGTCAGCAAAAATAAGACCAGGAGCTGACTGTGGCTCAGATCACGAACTCCTTATTGCCAAATTCAGACTTAAATTGAAGAAAATAGGGGAAACCACTAGACCATCCAGGTATGACCTAAATCAAATCCCTTATGATTATACAGTGGAAGTGAGAAATAGATTCAAGGGACTAGATCTGATAGATAGAGTACCTGATGAACTATGGACAGAAGTTCATGACATTGTACAGGAGGCAGTGATCAGGACCATGCCCAAGAAAAAGAATTGCAAAAAGGCAAAACGGTTGTCTGAGGAGGCCTTACAAATACCTGTGAAAAGAAGAGAAGTGAAGGCAAAGGAGGAAAGGGAAGATACACCCATGTGAATGCAGAGTTCCAAAGAATAGCAAGGAGAGATAAAAAAAAAATCTTCCTCGGTGATCAATGCAAAGAAATACAGGAAAACAACAGAATGGGAAAGACTAGAGATCTCTTCAAGAAAATTAGAGATACCAAGGGAACTTTTCATGCAAAGATGGGCACAGTAAAGGACGGAAATGGTATGGACCTAACAGAAGCAGAAAATATTAAGAAGTGGCAAGAATACACAGAAGAACTATACAAAAAAAGATCTTTATGACCCAGATAATCATGATGGTCTGATCACTCACCTAGAGCCAGACATCCTGGAATGCATAGTCAAGTGGGCCTTAGGCAGCATTGCTACAAACAAAGCTAGTAGAGATGATAGAATTCCAGTTGAGCAATTTCAAATCCTAAAAGGTAATGCTGTGAAAGTGCTGCTCTCAATATGCCAGCAAATTTGGAAAACTCAGCAGTGGCCACAGGACTGGAAAAGGTCAGTTTTCATTCTAATCCCAAAGAAAGGCAACGCCAAAGAATGCTCAAACTACCACACAATTGCACTCATCTCACATGTTAGCAAAGTGATGCTCAAAATTCTCCAAGCCAGGCCTCAACAGTGCATAAACTGTGAACTTCCAGATGTTCAAGCTGGTTTTAGAAAAAGTAGAGGAACCAGAGATCAAACTGCCAACATCCACTGGATCATCAAAAAAGCAAGAGAATTCCAGAAAAACATCTACTTCTGCTTTATTGACTATACCAAAGCCTTTGACTGTGTGGATTACAACAGACTGTGGAAAATTCTTCATGAGACAGGAATACCAGACCACCTGACCTGCCTCTTGAGAAATCTGTATGCAGATTAAGAAGCAATAGTTAGAACTGGACATGGAACAACAGATTGGTTCCAAATAGGAAAAGGAGTACGTCAAGGCTGTATATTGTCACCCTGCTTATTTAACTTCTATGCAGAGTACATCATGAGAAATGCTGGACTGGATGAAGCACAAGCTGGAATCAAGATTTCCAGGAGAAACATCAATAACCTCAGATATGCAGATGACACCACTCTTATGGGAGAAAGCGAAGAGGAACTAAAGAGTCTCTTGATGAAAGTGAAAGAGGAGAATCAAAGTTGGCTTAAAACTCAATATTCAGAAAACGAAGATCATGGCATCCAGTCGCATCACTTCATGGCAAATAGATGGTGAAGCAGTGGAAATAGTGACAGACTTTCTTTTGGGGGGCCTCCAAAATCACTGCAGATGGTGACTACAGCCATGACATTATTAAAAGATGCTTGCTCCTTGGAAGAAAAGTTATGACCAACCTAGACCCCTTATTAAAAAGCAGACATTACTTTGCAACAAAGGTCCATCTAGTCAAAGCTATGGTGTTTCCAGTAGTAATGTATGGATGTGAGAGTTGGATTATAAAGAAAGCTAAGCATCGAAAAATTGATGTTTTTGAACTGTGGTGTTGAAGAAGACTCTTGAGAGTCCCTTGGACTGCAAGGAAATCAAACCAGTCCATCCTAAAGGAAATCAGTCCTAGATATTCATTGGAAGGACAAATGCTAAAGTTGAAACCCCAATACTTTGCCAGCTGACGCGAATCGACTCATTTGAAATGACCCTGATGCCAGGGAAGATTGAAGGCGGGAGGATAAGGGGAAGACAGAGGATGAGATGGTTGGATGGCATCACTGACTCAATGCACATGAGTTTGAGTAAACTCCGGGAGTGGGTGATGGACAGGGAATCCTGGTGTGCTGCAGTCCATGGGGTTGCAAAGAGTCAGACACGACTGAGTGACTGAACTGAACTGAAAAATCACAATAATATTTTATTCATGGAGCAGCCTTGACCACATATCTACTTTATAACTGGCGTCTCTTTTAAACTAAGTCACCCTTAAGAATTATAAATTCAGACTACCTTCTCTCCCCACCACAACCTCCAGAAATATTCAAGCTTTACTGCTATTCACAAAGTGCCTAAGATCTAGCTTCTCTTCCATTTGTCTTGACCTTCCCTTGAAAACCTGCCTTGTTTTCTCCCCTAGGTCCAACCAGGTACTCAGAAGTGTTCAGATCATCTATTCAATCATCTATTCAACGATCATTCGATGATCAGTGTTCATTCTATCATCTATTCCCCATTCAAATCCTTATTTCAAATGATCAGGCCAGTGCCAACCCAATGAAACCAGAATTTCTGAGGGTGGACTCCAGCTATTGTAGTTCTCAAAGCTCCTCATGTGATTACAGTGGGCAGCCAGGGTTAAGAAGCACTCTCCCATTTGGTTGCTGCCAAGGTGAGATATATGAATCATATATTATTAGGGTTTTCCTCTTTTTCAAGGGTCTGCCAAGAACAAGGTTCTCAAACTTGTGCATCAGAATCTCACAGAGGTTTATTAGAGCATGGACTCCTCCTCCACTCCTTCTGCCCTACTGCTGGTGTGCTAAGTCGCTTCGGTCGTGTCTGACTCTGTGCGACCCCATAGACGGCAGCCCACCAGGCTCCCCCGTCCCTGGGATTCTCCAGGCAAGAACACTGGAGTGGGTTGCCATTTCCTTCTCCAATGCATGAAAGTGAAAAGCGAAAGTGAAGTCACTCAGTCGTGTCCGACTCCTAGCAACCCCATGACTGCAGCCCATCAGGCCCTCCATCCATGGGGTTTGCCAGGCAAGAGTACTGGAGTGGAGTGCCATTGCCTTCTCTGCTTCTGTCCTACAGAGTTTCTAATTCAGAAGGTCTCGACTGGAGCCTAAGAGTCTGCATCTCTTAGTTCCCAGGTGATGCTGGGCTGCTGGCCTGGAGCTCTCACTTTGAGAACCAATGCCCTAGAGCACTTGGAGCAAGGCTTTTTCCCATGGCAAATATAGCCTTGTCATGCATTCAACGCTACCCTAATCTAGCTGAACCATCATCAGAAACAGCTGCTGCAATACCAGTTCCTGGTCACCAACTTGAACTTGCGCTTTAGCAACCATGGAACATTTTCTTGCCTTTGCTTGAAAGAATCCAAGTTTCTAAATCTCCCCTCCCCACCCTGCCTCCCTGGCTGCTTTTTATTCCCCACAAGGCATTTAAGGACAGGGGCCATGGAGTGAGAAAGAAGAGCTTCCACCCTGATTTCTTCACTCACTGGCTGTGTGACCTCAGGCAAATGACTTCAGCTCTCTGTGCTCAGTGTTCTCTACTGTGAAAATGAGGATGATAACAGGACCTGCCTTACAAAATTCTTATGAGGATTAAATTATATGTTAAAGGGCCTAGCTCATAGTTGGGGCTCCATAAAGACTGTCAATAATGATTATTACTATAGTATTATAGCTAGTGGTATGATAGTTATTATTGTCATTATTGAGTCTTCATTTCCATTATCCTTTCAGCATTATTTTTCCCTGATGACCTCCTCTCCCAACAAATTCTTGCTTTCCTTGGCTTTCACCTGCTATTCTCCCGGTGGTTCTGGCAGGTTTGTTCTGCCTGCTTTTGTAGGCTTCTCCTTCCCCCAGCCATTAGGTGCTGGAATCCCACAAGGCGGGGCTGGGTGCCCTCCCCTCTCCTCCCCTTTCTGTACTTGCTGAGTGATCTCATCCACACCCACGGTGTCTAATGCACCTTGACACTGATGACTCACAAACATCTCCCTCCATCCTAGACCTCTCGTCCAATCTGGGAACCCATTTACCCAGCTGTGTTTCTGTCATCTCTCTCTGATGCCTCAAAGGCACTCAATCCCAACATGTTCAAAACTGCTTCATAATCTTCCCCTGGCAAACTGGTCCTCATCCAGGGTGCCTGTCTCAGGGCAGGGCTTCACCATCCAGCCAAGTGTATAAGTCAGAAACCTGAAAAGCCATTCTCAATACCCGCCTCCTCTTTATCCCTCTTATCCATCACCAAGTCCTATTGCTTTTACCTTTTGTACCTTTGCACTTATAACCTTTGTACCTGTTACATTTGCCTACTTCCTTCTGTTGCTGCCACCATTGTGGCCACCATTCTGGCCCAAGCAGTTATCATCTCTGGTTGAAATTCTTGCAAGTGCCTTCTCACTGGTGCTCCCTACATTGATTCCAGCCCCCACACCAAACACTGACCACACTGTGGGCAGAGTTACCCTGCTGAAATGAAAATCTTATTACAGTGTATGCGCCTTCCTTTCCTCATTCTACTGATTGTTTCAAGGGTTTCATATTACTCTTGGAATAAATAGAACACTCCCTAATATGCCTCCTGGCCAGTGTGATCTCAGTTCAGTTCAGTTCACTCAGTCTTGTCCGACTCTTTGTGACCCCATGACTTGCAGCACTCCAGGCCTCCCTGTCCATCACCAACTCCCGGAGTTCACTCAGACTCCCGTCCATTGAGTTGGTGATGCCATCCAGCCATCTCATCCTTTGTCGTCCCCTTCTCCTCCTGCCCCCAATCCCTCTCAGCATCAGGGTCTTTTCCAATGAGTCAACTCTTCACATGAGGTGGCCAAAGTACTGGAGTTTCAGCTTTAGCATCATTCCTTCCAAAGAACACCCAGCACTGATTTCCTTTAGAATGGACTGGTTGGATTTCCTTGCAGTCCAATGGACTCTTAAAAGTCTTCTCCAACACCACAGTTCAAAAGCATAAATTCTTCAGCACTCAGTTTTCTTCACAGTCCAACTCTCACATCCATACATGACTACTGGAAAAACCATAGCCTTGACTAGACGGACCTTTGTTGCCAAAGTAGTGTCTCTGCTTTTGAATACGCTATCTAGGTTGGTCATAACTTTCCTTCTAAGGAGTAAGCTGGCCCTAATTCTCAGTCATTTTACTCCCAGCTGTTCCCTTCGCCTCAACAGAAAACTCCCTCCTGCCACAGGGCCTTTGCTCATGCTGCTCCCTCTGCTTGGCCTGTGTCTCCCTGACCTTTCACCTGATTAATTCCTCCTCATCCTTCAGATTTCAGTGCAGCCATCTTTTCTTCTAGGAAGCTGTCCCTGACTTTTCTGACCAGGTCAAAGCCTCCTCTTACGTGCTACACTCTCCACTGGGGGTTGATTTTGAGTCACTGATTTATGTCTTTCCCTGTCAATAGTCTGTATACTTCATGAGGGTAAGAACTGTCAGTAACTCTACCCTGTTGGTTTTTAAGGGAATTAGCCTAACCTCAAAGAAAAGTGCCTCTAATTTCCTCTAAAACAGGCATCATGTGGATAGAATAACTAAACAGCTCAGGGGACTGCAAGAGAAACAAAATCAAAAGATGCTCTGATATTTGTATCTGCAATCTCTTACTGCTTAGGGAATTAAAGGCTTCAAGATGAGTCAGCCTACTGCAGTAAGCCTCTTGCCTATAGAAAGTGCCCATGAGTGCCCAATCTGACCATTTCACCCTCAAGGGGTCTGTCTCAGCACCCAGTATTTGGGACAACTTTGAACAGTTCTTTGGTTCCTTGGATAGATGATTTCACCTCCCCATGAGATGGCCAGTTCCTTGAGGAACATAACCTTAGACTTCCTAGCAATGCCGTGGCCGCTACTAGTTCAGAGGTGCTCAATAAAAATCTGCTCATCCAACATTCACACCATGTTAGCACCTTAAGGGAGGTGTTCTCATTAGCTTCTCACTGTCTCCCCAGCAACTAGAATGGAGCCTGAAACACAGTGGGTTCCTGGTGTGTCTCTGGTGAATGCATGAAGTCTTGAATGCCCACCATGGAGAAGACTCTGGTTGCTAGAAATTCAATTGTAAACAGAGTTGATTTCCCCATGTTATTTCTATTGTTAACCTCATTTTGAGTTATTCTAACTTTAGCCCATGTGAACTTCAGTTTTAACTTACTTTTCCACTCAGTACAGCTCAATGTGCGTGGCCCCAAAGCATGGTCAACCCTTTTGACACAGGAGGGACTGCTTTTAAAGCAAGAGAAGTTTTCCACTCCTCCTCCCTCCCTTCAGTGAGTCTGGATTATTTCTGGTCTCCACACCTAACCCATTCGAGAAGCATGTTTTGATGCAGAGTGAGAACCTGAAGTCATTCTGGGAACTGCTTAATTACATAAACTGAAATCAAAAGAAAGCTGGCAAACCCAGCAGCTACTCATTCATTAATCCCCTCTTGGCATGGGTAGAAAACACAACAAAACAAAAAACCCAACTTCCTGGTAAAGTAAGCAAATACGTTTTCCGAGGTAATCAAAGATTTTAAAAGCCTTATTCTATCTCCTCCTCCCTTAGTCACACCTGAATGTCTAAAAAGTTATGGTCTTGTGATAGTAAGTAAACTAATAAAATTAGGAAAGAGATTATATGTCATGGCCATTTAGGGTAAGAATAGGTAATAACGACCTGCAAGCTGGAAGGGCCACAGCATGTGTTTGAAATTCCCTTTGGGCTCCATTTTCCCAGAGTGCTAACCTTTCCTAACTTAGAAGGGAAAATCTGGCCCGCCCTGTTCATCTTTCAAGGTGTGATGGATAGCCAGAGGCTTCCTCTCAGCAGCACTGCATGTCCTGCCAACTGGATTTGTTTGGACACACATTCAGCATAGTTTGTTAGCTGTTTACATGTGCAAAGATTCTATCGCTTTTAAATCAATTTCACATGACTGCCCAACAAAAGACGGGACTTGGAACAGGCTACCTTTGATGCACCAGTGACAGAATGAATGATTTCTCTAACGTACCACACCTAAGGGAATCAGGGAGCCTGACCTCTCACTTGTAGCATCTCCTTTTCCTCTCAACGTCTCCATCTTATAACCTATCAGCTCAGCAGGTCTGTCCTGGGTGCCCAGACCTAGGGTAGGTGACTGGGGGATATGGAAGATGATATAAGCCATGGGTTTGGTTTCTAGGCACTAGGCATTGAACACAGGAAATCGTACCAAGCAACATAAAATGCTCTGTCATTATGTGCTAAACATCTTGTATGATCAGACATGAAACCTATGTATCTGTGCCCTTAGCTTCTGAGGCCCTTAGAGAAGAAATGTCTATCATCCAGGCCTCAGCACTTACAAAAGATCATTATAAGAAAAGGCCATAGGAAAACTCTTTCTGTATTTTATTTTCCATAATACAACTGGTATTGATGGAAATGGCCATTGCCTTGGGATTTGGTTGAGACAAATCTAAACTATACGAAAGACCACAGTTAAGGTCTTAAACAGCAGAAGGTGGGAGGAGCAGAGGGCCTGGCAAGTGAGAAGCACACACATGAAGGGCAGAGGTAAGCAAAAGTGACCACTGCATGTGGGGATGAGGAGGGGAGGAGTGAGGCAGTGAAAACACCTGGATATGGGTATGAAGGGGACAGACTGGGTGGGGGCAGGAAGAGAGATGGTTCTGAAAACACAGGTGAGAAATAAAGAATTTTAGAAACATTCTGAGCTATAAAATGGCATAATTGAAGCTGGTTTAAAAACTGTTCTAAAGGTAGAGTTCATGATGGATTGATGGAAGGTTGCTTGAAGTTTATTTCTATTTCCACTGTGTAAACTGTTTTATTATCTCTGAGAAAGAACAGCAAGCGACCGTTTTTCTTCTCTATTATACTTCTTGGGTCAAAAGAAAGGAAAGATCCACTCACTTTGGGAAACTTAACTATTAAACTAAACCATAAATTGGGAGAAGGCAATGGCACCCCACTCCAGTACTCTTGCCTGGAAAATCCCATGGATGGAGGAGCCTGGTAGGCTGCAGTCCACAGGGTTGCTGAAGGTTGGACACGACTGAGCGACTTCACTCCCACTTTTCACTTTCATGCATTGGAGAAAGAAATGGCCACCCGCTCCAATGTTCTTGCCTGGAGAATCCCAGGGACTTGTGAGCCTGGTGGGCTGCCGTCTATGGGGTCGCACAGAGTTGGACACGACTGAAGTGACTTAGCAAACTATAAATCAATTTTATTTCCTCATCAAGAAAGCACAGCCATCATTACAATAAACTAAAAACAGACCCTCATGAGTGGGATTCTCCAGCTCTCAGGCAGATGTACCATATGCGGACTAGAGGCAGAGCCTTGTTCAACTGGTATCATAGACCTTCCACTGAGTTAGGTGAAAGAGAGGTATGGAGAATAAAAAGAAAGGATCTTTCCTCTCACTGAAGACTTACCTGCCAACTAACAGAAAATGAGAGTCTTATCTGAATAATAATTATGATTGATTATGCAAATTCTTATGCAACAATAATATCACCTGAAACAGGTTTAAAAATGCATTTTCACACATTCTCAGTACTTCTCAGCTGTCTCCCATTGTGCAAGGCCTCACTCTAGAGTAACAACCCTGTTGTAGTCTTTCCCCAAATTTAGTTTTATCTCAACCAAATTCCTACAGCCATGGTCAATTCCATCAGTGCCAAGAGTGGTACAGAAAATACAGAATGGGTTTTCACATTGCTGTTTCTCATAACAATCTCCTATAGGCCACAGAGGGGGTAGAGCCCACCCTTCTTTGGATAAAAAAGGGAAAAGTATTTTCTTGGGGGAAAGTATTAACCTAATCAGAATTAGTCAAACAGCAAAACTTCCACACAGAAGCCTGCTAGTTGAGAGGTGTAAACTTCATTCATGTCCATCTGATACTTGTTTCCAACTGCTTTAAACTCTACTTATTTGAAGTACATAGGACATCCCAAGTTGAAGTGACCTAAAAGCTATACCAAACGGACTCATTCAGTTAAGCTCAAAACAAACATTTCCTGCATCTGATTAGAGGGGTTATTACACTTAGGCCAGGGAAAAAGTCAAGTTACTGTCATCCTCCCCCAGGCATTCTCATCTGTGTGTGAAAGCCAGGAAAAGGGGAGAGCTTTGGGATCAGCACGTCAGAGAACACTCGCCTTTCATAGGGTCGCTTTCATAGGGTCGGCAACATCTTAGGAAAGTGAAGTTCCTATCACATGATGTGACAGGGCATACAGGACAGCCCCCAAATAGGCTACATCTCAACGATGACGACACTAGAGTGACCTTGTGCTGTGAATAAGAGCGACATCTGAAGGTAAGTAGGAATACTGACTTGCTGCTAATTGTTCTATTTGAAAATGACAGGCAGGGGGATTTAGAGGGGGAACATGGCAATGAAACGGACAATGGTGTGGGTTTCCTGAGGCTCTTCTTTTTATTTCATCGCATCCCCAGAGTGTCAGCATCACCTCATAGCACCAGGCTTTCTCCTGGTTCTTCACCCAAGAACTGCTTTCTCCATGAAGTGCTGCTCCTGGGGTGTGGCTTCTGGCTCTCATCCTCTGTCACTGGTTGTTGACCTGGACTCCAGGAAAGCAGCAAAGCATCAGGAAACTCTCCCCTGACTCATTTGCCCAACTTAGCAGCCTAGTCATCTGGCAGAGATTTCACGTGTCCCTGCTACCCACCTAAAATCTGGTCTGCCCATTCTGGGCAGGCCAGATCTCTCTTTAATGATACGAAGAGTCCGTTTAAAAAGAAAGAAAACATTGGTTGCTCACTGGAGTCCATTTTCACCAGCCAGTCACCAGCAGTGAGCAGCTGAAGTTAAGAACTGAAAGAACACTCTTTGTATTTTTAAGCACGGGAATGAAAGTATTCTTGTTCTAAGCCCATCTTCCCATCCAGCCAAGGCCCACATGTAGTCTTGTCCTTTATCAGTGCTCTTTTCATGAACTCAGGCTTCTCTTCCCAATCTGGTGTGTGATTGCATCAAACTCTGACTGCCCCAGAATGTACCTTCCTGTGTCTCCAGCAGGATGTAAGGCCCAACAGCTGGGGCTCGAGATGCCCTTTCTGGTGTCTCCACACCCTCTCTGGGCTCGATGTATGTCTAGCTGGTAGAGAAGAACTAAATGAGTGTCTCTGGTCTCCAGCTCACATGCTAGAGATGGAGCCCAGGCAGAACTGAAGCAGCTCACGTAGTTGCTGGGCTTCCCCGGTGGCTCAGTGGTAAAGAATCCACCTGCTAATGCAGGAGACACAAGTTTGACCCCTAGGTCAGGAAGATCGCCCAGAGAAGGAAATAGCAACCCACTCCAGTGTTCTTGCTGGGGAAATCTCTTGGGCAGAGGGGCCTGGTGGGGTACGATCTATAGGGTCACAAAGAGTTGGACACAACTTAGCGACTAAACAACAGTAACAACAAATATAGCTGCTAGTCTGATTTTGGAAGCTTCAGATGTCACCTTATTACTTCCTGTGTCCAACACAAAAAGAAGGACCCACAGAGGTCACACTTGAGGTCTGATTTCCAGGAGGCTCACGCGTCTACTATTGTCAGTAAGTCTGCAGTCCTGGGTGAGGCCAAGCCTCGAATCGTGTTATGGCTGCAACTGGTGTTGCTAATTTCTTTCCCATTGTTTTTTGTTTCTTATCTTACCTGCTTAATTCTATTTCGAATGCAATCCTGCTAACCAATCAGGGGATTAGATGACCAGTCTATTCGGCAAAAAAGTCATCAAAGAAATGTTATTCCAATTTTACCTGTATGAAACAACTGACCAGTTAATGTCACAAACCAGCTGTCATAATAGGTTCTCTTTCCTTACTCTGTGTTTCCCAAAGAATATGCAAAGTTCATGTGACAGTTTTAAACATAAGCGAAAACCAGGTAGCGAAAACCTGAGAAGGTACATCACTATCTCTCTTCAGTTGTGGAAAGGAACCGTAACCTGCTTAGACAGAAATATTTAGGTTGAGCCCACCAAACAGAGAAGAAAGGAAAGCTGCCCCTTGCACCTCTAGTTCGGCGTAGCAGTCAGAGCTGATCCTACACGTACGGGGCAATGATGTGGCGAGAGCCTCCACTTAGCCTGCAGACCAGTTAACACACGCACAGGGTGGTTGATGCAGCAAATATCTGGGTTCCCAATGAAACATTATTTCTCCACTTGCAACACCAGAAGGATGGCACTCTCTTCCGTTCCAAAGCTTACCCATTCACTAGGACGTGGTCAGCCAGCACTGACCTTTTCCCTTCCTGATCTGAGCTCCAGATCCTTCTGTCTGCATCCATTTGAGTTTTTGGTTATTCTCAAACAGGGCACAAGTAGCAACTGCTCCTGTGGCTCCTGTTGGACTCCGCTCATCAGATCACATGGTCAGTGTGGTATCCCATTCTGAGCACCATATGTGACACTGACAAACTAGAGTTCATCTTGAGGAAGGCAAACAGGACGGAGTGAAGAAGCTGAGATCTGTAAGAAGTAGCTGAAGGAGGCGGCAATGGTCAGCCTCAAGAAACCCACTCTTAGAGGATGCTGACAGTCTGAACTGAATGAATGAATGAACAAATGAATCAGGTATCAGACAAAGGAGCAAACTGAAGAGGAACTCTCTTCCAACACCTGAAGGATTGACATGTTGGTAACCAATTGCAGGATTGCCATCTTGGTAATGACAACCTGTATTACTGCAGACTAAGAAAACGGGGAGAAGATAAACAAAGGCCCTTTTATCAAAGTCTAGGGTAGCTCAGTTGGTAAAGAATCAGCCTGCAATGCAGGAGACCCTGGTTCGATTCCTAGGTCGGGAAGATCCACTGGAGAAGGGATAGGCTACCCGCTCCAGTATTCTTGGGCTTCCCTTGTGGCTCAGCTGCTAAAGAATCCACCTGCAATGCAGAAGACCTTGGTTCAACCCCTGGGTTGGGAAGATCCCTTGGAGAAGGGAAAGGCTACCCACTCCAGTATTCTGCCCTGGAGAATTCCATGGACTGTAAGTCCGTGACGTCACAAAGAGACACAACTGAGCAACTTTCACTTTGAGGAAACGCTTTAGAGAACCCCCGTCTTCTGCCTGGGTCCTGCTGCCTTGTTCTGCGCCAAGTTCCTTCCAACCTGAGGATGTCAGCCTTGAGTGGATCATCACTTTGCAGGGTGGTTAACAGAAACCCTCTTTGTTCACTGAGGGGACTGGTCAAGTGAGCTGGCCAAGCCACAGAATCCCGTGAGAGCATTTTAAAGCATCCATATTTCCAGGACCCTTGATCAGAGTTTCTAATTCTAGCTGGGCCCTGGGAATGTCCACTTCATTTTAAATTCCCTAGGTAGCTCCTAATGCTCAGTGAGGTTTGGGAACCACTGGATTGGACAACTGCCCTGGCCTGTGACATCAAGATTAAGTGATTTCACTGCCTTCGGTTCTGTACCTTTTTGTGACAACTTTATGTACTGGTAAGTCCAACCAGAGTATAAATTCTTGGACCAGTGGCTTCTAGTCTTCCTCCAGCCCAGGACTCTGAGAGACAGGTACTCTTAGGAAAACCACGGCTTTCCACAATAGGAGGAATCTTCTGGAATGACTGGGGTCATGACTCCTGCGTCTGGCTGTGTTCTTACGATGCTCCACACCATGCTGGGCTCAACCACCCGCTCCACTAATGCCATAATAAAGCACTTACTACATAGCCGGTACCACACTATACCATGGTTTTGTAACTATGGGGCCATATGAAATCAAATCAAGGGCCTGAAATTCCCACCCACAGTTAAAGAGCTATGGTTTCACCACATAATTGTATTTCTTGTCTTTTCCTTTTTACCAGTCCCACTTGGTTTGACTTTCAGTCCTATAGACACCTTGTTGAATTCATATGCATGGCTGCCTTGAACCAAAGAAACCATGTCACAATGGCAAGGAAGCTCTGCTGCCATCACCACTGTGCTAAATCTCCTTTCATGTTCTGACTCCTTTAATCAAGCCGAAATGAAAATGTGCTAAGCTGGGGAAAATTGGCAACTTGGAAATAATACGCTAACATTACATACAACCCAATCCTGTGCATTCTGAACACTTGGTCACATAAGTGGCAAGGCTGGTGGCTGTAGGCAGGCTGGAGAGGCTTTCCATACCACTTCACTAATACTTTCATTAGACGACAGATAGAGCGTGAATAGAGGGTTTTGATTGTTAAATTCTTTGATCTCCGTACTTCCACCCAGGTTTACTCTGAACCCCAGGCAGTGTGGTGAAATAAACTTGTAAGTATTTAGTGTAATAGCACAGGGGCCTCTCCAAGGAACTGTTTAACCTCAGCTATGCTATTGTGAGAAGGTGTGGGATTCCGGCATGTGTTGTTTTTTTAACAAATCTATGAGCAGACTGCAATCAACACTGTGCAGTCTGCGTTCAGCAGGCAGAGGTGCTTGTAGAAGCAGAACAAAAACAGCCTCTGTTTAATCTGTTCACAGACCTTTTGTTCTTAATGACCCGAAAAGGTGGTGAAATAGACAAAGCAAGTGAGTTTCAGAACTGAGTCATAGCTCTTATACGAACCAAGGGCTGACAATTCAGAGAGGAGGCTGGTTTCTCTAACTGTAGAAATTCATGATCGAAATGATTTGTTAAATGACACAAATGAGAAAAAATGACATAGAGAACCTCAGCTGAGAGGTTTATAACTTGGCTGTAGTTGGTCCCCATTTGTAGAACTCTGTCCGTGGGTGTCTTTGAATGTTCTGATAGCCTTTCCCACCCACATTCTCACCTGTGTGGTGCCATGGGCCAAACTCAGCTTCTGGACCCAGACTGCTTGTGTTTAAATCCTAGCTCCTCTACTCACTGGCTATGTGAACTTGGACAATCAGGAGTGTTGGTTTCCCCATCTATAAAATCGAGATTCAATAGCAGCTACTTCTTGGAAAATTATAATAGATTATCTGTAGCATGGGTTCTTGGCCCCCAAAAAACTGCTGAGGAAAACATTAGTTTCAATTTTTCATTCATAAGACTCAATTCAGCGGCTATATATGGCTTGGTGATGAATGTTATTTCAAATCAGTCCATTCATCTGTAGGTATAGAAGGCTTTCAAAAAGGCTACAATCTAGTTGGAAGAATGAGAAACTCTAATGAAATAAGGGTTAACACCACAGGAGTTTTTTTAAATTATTATTATTTGTGGATTTGTGATGAAGAAAACAGTGAAGGAAATCTCCATGGAAGAACTGGGACTTAAAAGGGGAAGGGAATCAAACCAAGCAGAGTTTGGGCTTTCCAGGTGCAGGAGAACCATGAAGGCACAGAGATGGGATGCGTTTGGAAGACTTAGGGAACGCTGAGGAAGTCTAGCTGTTTGAAGCATCAAAGCTATCTCGGCCTTTTTGTTTTTCTTAGAAAACTACAATCTCAGGTTAATGTGAGGACACAATGAGCAAGTGGAAAGTGACAAGGGCTATAACGAGTACCTACCATATATGAAGCTGCTTTTCCACTGACACAGCAGTCTTGAAAGCTGGTGTTAATATCTCCATTTTCCACAAAGATACAGAGGCTCAGAGGAGTAAGCTGACTTGCCTGAGGCCACAGAGCTGGTAAGTAGTACAGCTAGAATTTGAACCCAGATCTGTCTGTCCCAAAGCTTGGGCTCTTTCTGTTACACAAAATCCTCAGCATCATTCATTAAAGCTGACAGTGGAGCTCCCATTTTATATATCAAAAATATGGGGCTAGGGTTAGAGACTCTGTGTTAAGGTCTGCACCTTAAGCCTTCGCTCATTGTGTCTTTACAGAGGTGGCCTTGAATCTCTAGGACACAAGCTGCTGATTTTTGAAGGAGCACGACAGGGATCTGTTCCTCTCTCTGGGACCCTAGACATCTTTAGAGTCAACATGAAATCTAAGTGAATACAGCGTCAAGCCTTCTATGCAATGGTCTGCTCTCTGACAAACTCCACCATCTGACAACCACCACCACAAACTCCACCTGTGAAACTGCAGGGGGAAAATGTCCCCGGAGCGGGCAAGGGAAAACACTGGTGCCAAGACCCACAGTATTCATGACAATAGAAGCTGACACCACCCTCAAGTCCATGGGCCAAGGGCTACTCTATGACACTGCTGGCAGAATTGAGGTTAGGATTTTAACCTTAAGAAAGCTTCATTCTTCCTAGCTTATTGGAGTAGTAAATCAGTCAGTCAGTTCAGTCACTAAGTAGTGTCCGGCTCTTTGCGACCCCATGGACCACAGCACTCCAGCCTTCCCTGTCCATCACTAACTCCCGGAGCTTACTCAAGCTCATGTCCACAGAGTCAGTGATGCCATCCATCTCATTCTCTGTTGTCCCCTTTTCCTCCTGCCTTCAATCTTTCCCAGCATCAGAGTCTTTTCCAAGGAGTCAGTTCTTCACATCAGGTGGCCAAAGTATTACAGTTTGAACTTCAGCATCAGTCCTTCGAATGGATATTCAGGATTG
>SJYA01001564.1:0-34896 GCA_006410615.1 Neotragus moschatus | reverse complement strand
GGCATCAGGGTCTTTTCCAAAGAGTCAGTTCTTCACATCAGGTGGCCAAAGTATTACAGTTTGAACTTCAGCATCAGTCCTTCGAATGGATATTCAGGATTGATCTCCTTTAGGATGGACTGGTTGGATCTCCTTGCAGTCCAAGGGACTCTCAAGAGTTTTCTCAGGGTGGGAAATAAAGATAAAAGAGACTGGTAGAATTCATCAAAAAATTGCCAGCCTGGGGCTATTTAAAGTGGGAACAACAGTCCTAACGTCTTACAGCCCTGAAGGTATTATTATATCAAAGTCACCAAGTAAAAGTAACATTCGAAACTCTACCAACACTTAAAAATACGTGCTAATTTTATTATTATATAGTATTCCTACTAGTATTAATGATAATATAATGATAAAATCTGGAAAATTTTTTCTATCAAAAAGGTTTACTGATTTATAAGAGCTCATACTACCTTTGTAACATGGAAATCTGAACTTCCTGATAAATGCCATATAAACAACCTGATTCAAAATAGTGGGAATTTTTTAAATGGTCAGGAATATATGAATGAGTATTATGTTTTAAACTATAAAGCACCATATAAATTTGTCATTGTTGCTGATCCATATAGTTCTTGCAAAGCACACACTTTAAAAAATCCCAACTTATATAAAATATAATAGATGCATATAATACCATTACATAGACAAGATCTAGACTCAGCCTTCAGAAACTACTCCAAAGAACAGTTACATGACTGTACCAGTTATGTGACTAGGATTTGGAAAGACTTCATCTTGGTAAACAGTAGGTAAGGGAGGATTATAAGGGAGGATGTCTTCCATGTAAAAGACAGTATCCCAAAGGCACTGACTTGTTTCCCCACTGAAAAACATGCTACTTCTCCATTCAAGAGCCTTCAGTCATTTGGAACAAAACTCAAATTGCCAGTAGTTGTGCTTTTCAAACTTTAGTATGCACAAGAGTCAACTGGACACTTAAAAAAAAAAAAAATTCCTGAACCACACACCCCAAAATACTGAGTCTGTAGGTCTAGGTTGGGACATGAGATTCTGCATTTCTAACACGTTCCCAGGAGATGCAGTGTTGCTAGTCTAGGAATCACACTTTGACTGATCCCACTTTGATTAATTCAGGTTAGAACTGCCCATAGTCTAGTGGTGATCTAAATTTCAGCCTATCTCACTACTCCCAGGGTGTCCCTGATGGCTTAGTGGATAAAGAATCTGCCTTCAATGCAGGAGACACAGGAGATGTGGGTTTGATCCCTGGGTCAGGAAGATCTCCTGGAGGAGGAAATGGCAACCCATTCCAGTATTCTTGCCTGAAAAATCCCATGGATGGAGAAGCCTGGCAGGCCACAGTTCATGGGGCTGTAAGAGTCACATGTACACAGCACCGCTTCCTACGTGAGTTGATTTTTTTTTCATATGGCAACCACTTATTTTTCCTGTTCACTTCTGAACAATCCTGGCGACTCTGCTCCAAGTTCCTCCTCTCCACCTGTCAAATACTTTCTATTCTCTTCTTCCTTGGTGATGCCTTTCCCAGTGAAGACAGTATTTAGAAAATTCTTTCACCTGTGAATTCACGGCAGTATTTAAACCACCCATGTGATGACTAATCTTACCCTGTATATTATAACCTTATACCATAGATTTACATTATTAAGGCAAAGAAGGTTATTTAACTCAGTTTTTTTTTTTAAATCCTACTTCTTAAACTGGNTTCTTCCTTGGTGATGCCTTTCCCAGTGAAGACAGTATTTAGAAAATTCTTTCACCTGTGAATTCACGGCAATATTTAAACCACCCATGTGATGACTAATCTTACCCTGTACATTATAACCTTATACCATAGATTTACATTATTAAGGCAAAGAAGGTGATTTAACTCAGTTTTTTTTTTTTTAAATCCTACTTCTTAAACCGCGCTTTCTCAGTCCTTGAGAGCAGGAATTATACCTTTCATATAATAGTCATTTGATTAATAATGATTGGTTAGATTTACCAATCAATGTAGTTAATTTGGGTTCTACTTAGGTAAGATTGTCCAGATTACCAAAATGGGTCAGTGGCATTACTCTAGACAAGCCAATTCAAAACCGTTTCATAGTCTTGCTTCTCAGAGTGGCCCCTAAGGTCTTTTCTTAAATCCTTTATTGGACCTAACAGAGCAGGCATGCTCAGGAGTTAGATGGCTGATTAACTAAGTGACTCACCCCAATGGAATACTTCTCTCTATCCTGGATACAAGCCAGCCTAGGTTTATACCCATTCATGACCCTGCTTTTAAGAATTCATCAGGGGAAATCCACCCCCAATGATATAAAGTACAAGCAAACCACCAGAGTCTCACATGGACAACAAAAAAATTTTTTTTCAATTGCTTTCTGACTAATTCCTTAGAGAAATAATCAGTCAGCTGGTGAGGAAACTGCTTTCAACCACAGAATTATGTGAAAATGTGCCTTCTCTTGCAATACTGACTTATAAACAATCCAATGCCAGGAAACTCTAAACAAATGCTTGGAAAAGGGGTATATTTCCAGATTCGCATGACTTTTACTGTTCTTCTCTGTTGCATCAGATTCTTGGTTTACCAAGTGGGAGGAGAGCTAAGGGACTATTTTAAAGTGAACTGCNGACTCAGCCTTCAGAAACTACTCCAAAGAACAGTTACATGACTGTACCAGTTATGTGACTAGGATTTGGAAAGACTTCATCTTGGTAAACAGTAGGTAAGGGAGGATTATAAGGGAGGATGTCTTCCATGTAAAAGACAGTATCCCAAAGGCACTGACTTGTTTCCCCACTGAAAAACATGCTACTTCTCCATTCAAGAGCCTTCAGTCATTTGGAACAAAACTCAAATTGCCAGTAGTTGTGCTTTTCAAACTTTAGTATGCACAAGAGTCAACTGGACACTTAAAAAAAAAAAAAAATTCCTGAACCACACACCCAAAAATACTGAGTCTGTAGGTCTAGGTTGGGACATGAGATTCTGCATTTCTAACACGTTCCCAGGAGATGCAGTGTTGCTAGTCTAGGAATCACACTTTGACTGATCCCACTTTGATTAATTCAGGTTAGAACTGCCCATAGTCTAGTGGTGATCTAAATTTCAGCCTATCTCACTACTCCCGGGGTGTCCCTGATGGCTTAGTGGATAAAGAATCTGCCTTCAATGCAGGAGACACAGGAGATGTGGGTTTGATCCCTGGGTCAGGAAGATCTCCTGGAGGAGGAAATGGCAACCCATTCCAGTATTCTTGCCTGAAAAATCCCATGGATGGAGAAGCCTGGCAGGCCACAGTTCATGGGGCTGTAAGAGTCACATGTACACAGCACCGCTTCCTACGTGAGTTGATTTTTTTTTCATATGGCAACCACTTATTTTTCCTGTTCACTTCTGAACAATCCTGGCAACTCTGCTCCAAGTTCCTCCTCTCCACCTGTCAAATACTTTCTATTCTCTTCTTCCTTGGTGATGCCTTTCCCAGTGAAGACAGTATTTAGAAAATTCTTTCACCTGTGAATTCACGGCAATATTTAAACCACCCATGTGATGACTAATCTTACCCTGTACATTATAACCTTATACCATAGATTTACATTATTAAGGCAAAGAAGGTGATTTAACTCAGTTTTTTTTTTTTTAAATCCTACTTCTTAAACCGCGCTTTCTCAGTCCTTGAGAGCAGGAATTATACCTTTCATATAATAGTCATTTGATTAATAATGATTGGTTAGATTTACCAATCAATGTAGTTAATTTGGGTTCTACTTAGGTAAGATTGTCCAGATTACCAAAATGGGTCAGTGGCATTACTCTAGACAAGCCAATTCAAAACCGTTTCATAGTCTTGCTTCTCAGAGTGGCCCCTAAGGTCTTTTCTTAAATCCTTTATTGGACCTAACAGAGCAGGCATGCTCAGGAGTTAGATGGCTGATTAACTAAGTGACTCACCCCAATGGAATACTTCTCTCTATCCTGGATACAAGCCAGCCTAGGTTTATACCCATTCATGACCCTGCTTTTAAGAATTCATCAGGGGAAATCCACCCCCAATGATATAAAGTACAAGCAAACCACCAGAGTCTCACATGGACAACAAAAAAATTTTTTTTCAATTGCTTTCTGACTAATTCCTTAGAGAAATAATCAGTCAGCTGGTGAGGAAACTGCTTTCAACCACAGAATTATGTGAAAATGTGCCTTCTCTTGCAATACTGACTTATAAACAATCCAATGCCAGGAAACTCTAAACAAATGCTTGGAAAAGGGGTATATTTCCAGATTCGCATGACTTTTACTGTTCTTCTCTGTTGCATCAGATTCTTGGTTTACCAAGTGGGAGGAGAGCTAAGGGACTATTTTAAAGTGAACTGCCTCTATAAGGATGGGCAATCCTGCAACTTTGGGCTTCCAGGCACCGCTAAACTAACTGGAAGTTTGGTACATTCATTTCATAAAACCAACTAAGCTCTGGCAGATAATTTTTTTTAGCACTTACTAGATGCTAAGAGTCAGACACGACTGAGCGTCTTCACTTTCACTTTTCACTTTCACGCACTGGAGAAGGAAATGGCAGCCCACTCCAGTGTTCTTGCCTGGAGAATCCCAGGGACGGGGGAGCCTGGTGGGCTGCCGTCTATGGGGTCACAGAGTCGGACACGACTGAAGCGACTTAGCAGCAGCAGCAGCAGCAGATGCAAAACAGCCCAACACATAAATTGTTCCAAATTCCAAGATGGTGTCTACCCTTGAAATTAAACATGATTCCATTTTCTACCACGTAGGCTGGATCGACATCTGAGTACCTGAACATGTAGCTAAAGTGAGAAAGACTTTAAAACAGCACAGAGTCTGCTCCCTTGGGCTGAGAGAGACCTCTCACCTCTGCCTCCCAGGCACGGCTGAAACTGTTTCTCAGGCTCCAAATCGCTACTTTAATACCATTCTTTTCTCATGAAACCACTGCACCAAAATATTTTGATGGACAAGGACTCACTATCTAGGACATGTCATCAGTCTGGCATTTGCTCAAATATGAGACTGTGATAGTTGGAACAGGAACAAACTGGAAATATATTTTTATAAAGAAATACGTTGCTTAGCCAATTCGTGGCCAAGTCAAATGCTCAAATGTACAAACTTTTCTGATTAATTTTAGAGCACATTTTTAAGTACGTTGATAGTACCCATCCATCTGGGAAGTGTGCTGATTACAATTAACCTGCTCACTGTATCATGGAAGGTTCTGAGGAAACTCTGCCTGGCAACCACCTGTGAGCAGTTCCAACTCTTGTCATCTTTTTGAATACATTCTGTATATTTCAGATTTACTACCAATTCTAATTGCCCGTATTAGTTTTCTTTTGCTGTGTATCTGTGTGGATAATATAAAACGCTGCCAACTTGTTTAAAACAGAAGCACTGACAAAATATTCATTAGCAAGAGCTCTCCACCAACCCATGGGCTTCTCTGGGAGCTCAGCTGGTAAAGAAGCCACCTGCAATGCAGGAGACCCCGGTTTGATTCCTGGGTCAGGAAGATTTGCTGGAGAAGGAATGGTCTACCCACTCCAGTATTCTTGGGCTTCCTTTATGGCTCAGCTGGTACAGAATTCACTTGGAATGCGGGAGACCCGGGTTTGATCCCTGGGTTAGGAAGATCCCCTGGAGAAGGGAAAGGCTACCCACTCCAGTATTCTGGCCTGGAGAATTCCATGGACTGTACAGTCCATGAGGTCACAAAGAGACACGACTGTATAGAGTCTTACTGTTCAACTGCAAAGAGTCAAACACGACTGAGCAGCTTCCACTTTTACTCCACCAATCCACAGGCAGACCTCACCACAGGACTAGCTCTCCTCTGTGAAGCCTTCAACCAAGTTCCCATGTACCCAGCATCCAGGGTCAACCGATGACAATAGTTGCCTGTAGCCTAACAGCACAGCGAGAAACTTCTGCCCTGTTCTGATCATCCAAATGGAAAGTTTACAAGAGATGACAAACCGGTTCACAAACTATGCCCTGAGCACTAGATATAACTTATTTTCACAATTTATTTGAACAAATTATACTGGGTATCATAAAGTTGTTAAACGAAAATAAGCCTAGGATTTTCTATTGGAATAGATGGTTCCCTCTCTTCTTTCCCAGAGACCTCAAAATCAAGATGCAACCTACAGCCTTGGCCATTTCAACCTTGCCTTATCTGTTTTCACTCATAAATTTGGGGGAAAAGATTGGAAGGGCAGGAAAGCAAGATCTAAATAAAGGTAGGTGACTCTTATTACTATAACATTTCCTTTGGGCTGACTTAAACCAAGCCAGCACTCAGGTGGGCATGCTGGCAGAATCAGGGGAAACAGCAAGACACAGGAAAGGAAGTTTATGAATGCTTCCCCTTCACTCAGTATGGCACTGGGCTATCTCTTCTCCCCGAAGACCCCTGAAGCCCCTTAGGGCTTCCACATTCTTCCTCTAGATCTCAGTCTGTTACGATATAGTCTCTCAAGGGAAATGCCAAGGTTAAAACGGCTGAGCTAGTGCCATCTAGCCCTTTGGAGTGTCTGTGAAACAGTAATCTCTGGAGGATTGCTGCTGGATCTTTGCAAATGGGTTCTGGGGTGGCGGGGGGCCATGCAGCACAGTCTCAAAAGAGAGTTAAGACAAATTAAGCAGCAGCACTCCACCAGCCCCATGTGCATAAGGCAAGGGTGCTTCAGCTTCCCAGGAGACAATACCATCAGCTAAAGCATGAATCAACGGGTCTGTTTTATTTTCTAAAATTGCGCAAACACTTTCTTGGAATCAGCACCATGACTCAAAGCACCTATGATCATTTATGGCTTGGAAATATAATGCAAATATTTCAGGATAATTTTTCAATTGGAAAATATTAAAATTTTCTTTTTCATAGGTGCTTCTAACCTCTAGTGACATCAGATCTTGATCATTTAGATAAAGCAGACTCATGTCAGAAGTAGCTAATTATAGAATAAGAAGGTTAAAAAGGGTTCTTCTAACATCTGAACAATAATTTCTTCAGATTACAACAGATCTTATCTGAACTATGGTCCTCAACCACCAATAAGAGCTGGCTATCTAGATGGGAAAAATAACAAATTATTCACCAAAACTGCTGTGCTCTCTCTGTTTTTGGATTGTGATGCTTAACTGGACAGATAGTAAGATAGAAGGACTGTTGATGGAATCAGAGAAAGTCTGTGCGTGATATGACGTCTACTTTTGCTTGTTGGGAAAGAGACTATTTCAAGAGTATGTGAGAAACTATGACAAACCCCAAACACTGTTTCTTATTGAGATTCTTGCAGGAGTTTAGTTCACCCGTAGACACATTCCTTGCTCTGTGGATACTAGATAAACAGCATTCTTTGAAGGCACAGGTCTTAAACAGGTGCTTCCCTCTTTCCTTTTCCCCTCTTAATAGTAGGCTCTTAGGTTTAAATAAATGGTAAATTATAACAACCTCCCACTCTTTTACCCATCTGAATACAAGAAGCTTGGAGAACTATTATCAGACCCTCTATGATCCTAGCTCTGAAGTGTGGAGGAAGTAAAAATATTTTGAAGGGTCAAGAACATGCAAGGGTAAAAATCAGTTAAGAGCATGACCTTGCCAGTTAGAAAGTCAACACCTCTTCCACACTCCGGTTAAAAATGAAGAATGCCATCTGCGTGCTGTCAGCAACAGCCCTCTCCCCCATCTCTACCCCTACAATTTTTATAATACCAAGGAGCCCAAAGAGAGAACCCAAGAGAATTAAAAATAAAGATGCCCCTTATAGTAGTTTATGTGCTACCAGGTTTTGACCCATGAGGCACTTTCCAGTTCCCACAGTTTGTCACCCCAGTCAGAATATAATCAGCCTCGGAAAATGTTTCCTTGAACCTCCCTAGTTCTTTCTATCTAATTGCTGCAGGCTGCTGCTGATCATCTAAATCCCTTAGGCAACTGGTTAAGCACTTGTTGCCAAGACTGTCCTTTCCATTATCATTTAATACCGTGTTTTAAAGAAACCATCAGTGTCAGGAAATCTAATTAACTTGGGTTACCTATCAGTCAGTATTAAGAAACACATCATTAACTGAAATTCATGTGAACTTCCTTTATAAATACATTTAGACGATTTGGGGATATCAGAGGAATAACACTGTATCTTAAAGGCAGTTAGCCATGCTTACATACATAAAAATTAACAAGTTTGAGGACTAAAACCCCATTCCAGTCAATAACTCTTGGGGTTCAGAGAGAAACTAGGATTCTGTGAAGTCATCAGAAATGAATCTTCCTGAGTTATTGGATAATTTGTTTCTCAAATGAGTTTGATAGGAAAATGCCACTCCAATTTAGAAGTCACTAGGAACAGAGATTGTTACTGCTTTGTTTGGCAAGACTGGGCAAATCCTTTCCTGCCCCTTTCAAGACAGTTACAGTGGCAGAATCCTGTGTCCCGGGAGCATGCTTGACTTTCATTTTCAAATGCAAGGGAAAACAAGCTTTAGCTGCTTCACAGAGCCTCAAATAGCTCTTTTGGAAGATGGGGCTTCATCTCTCATCAGGTGGGTTTTTGAAGGCCCAGACCACAGAAACTGTCTGGGAGTCTGTGCTCAAAAGTCCAGAACAATTTAGAAATTATTTCAGCTGTTCTCAATTTAGAAGTAAAACAAAAACACCAAGTAGGAACAAACAAACACATGCTTCTATGTATCTATTTTTAAAAGAACAGTACAGCTCTGCCCCTACTTTCTGTCCATTCTTTACTGCCTAACTTCAGGATCTTGCTCATAAAAAAAGTATATGGCAATTCCAAAATCTCTCCTTCTGGAATATCAGAAATTCTCTCATTCAGCTAACCTGAAAGCATTTTATGTCTTTAGTCTGCTCTTTCTTGCCCTGGATCCACCAAACATAATAACCAGTTGCTATTTCATCAGTTTCCCCTGGTTCAGTATTGACGTCTCAGCTCTACTTTTCTGACTATGATCACTCTCTAGTGGCAAAAGCAGTTAACTGCAAGCTACTCAGCAACTGGATCATAGAGAGAGGGTGGGGGAGGGAAAAAGATGAGTTTTACTTCTCTGCTTTCTGATTTCCAAGAAAATATTAGTTAAATGAGACACATGTTTGAAGGATTGTATGCCATTGTTTTAAATGTAGGAAAACTCTCATTAATGAACTGCATTTTTATTCTTCAACTCCTAGCTAAAAGAATATGAATGTTAAAGTGAGGGAAGAGGTAGTCAATCCAAAATAAAGAAAACTGAACGCTATTATTATACAGAGAACCTCAGCCCTCATTCTGTCCAATTTTCCTATTTACCTCTTATTCCCCATAGTTTGTGTCCAGTCCCTACTTCCCAGGGAGAGTTTGAGAGTCACAGCAAGACTTTCTTGCCTTGCTGGGCTTCTTGCGGCTTCCTAAGGGAAACACTTTGCTTGAGGAGGCTGACCAGATCAGGCAAGACACGTTCCACGAGGCAGCACCTTCAGGGATGCCCATCACCATAACACATCAACTAGTGGCACGTTGGGTCAGATTTTGTTCCTGAAATTCTAAAACCCTGCCCTGAGCTGTGTCTGTCTCACTCATTTCCAGCACCTGACACAGTGCTGTATTCCTAGCAGAAGAGTGAGAAACATTTTGTTCATGCATGAATGAGAGGAAGATACTGAAAAAGTGCTCGAGAAAGTGAGTGTGATGCTAATATCCAGGAAGCTCTGACTTCCAGTCCCAATTTCCCCCAACAACTAAAAGAGAGGATTTAAAACTCTCCTCCAGGAATTTTAGATGTCAAGGAGGTTCGCTAGGGGCCGGCCACCAGGCAGCCAAGTTCCACGGTGCCCTTGAATAAAAGGGGCTTCCTCTTGTATAGTTTTATAGAGTCCTCTGCTCTGCAGGTTCCATTCCCTCATTATGAACAGCCTGAAACCACAACTTCAGGACACTGACCTCAGCAGAACAATGTACCAGAGAGAACTGGTTATCTGAACCAGAGAATAATGCTAAAACGTTTATAGAAAAAATTAGAACAGATAGGACACAATTACAGAAAAAATTAAAATATGAACACGAGATGGACAGGACTAGACTGCTTACTCTTTTGGACACTGAGCTGGACACACAGATGCAGACACCTTTGTTGTGAGCAGGGCTGAACATCTTAGAAGCATCCAGCACTTCTCCAGAGCCCGGCTCCCATTGGCCCACTGTAAGTCACTCACTGGAGGGAAGGACTACTTTGCACAGCTTGTGCGGCACAGTGTGGGTACTGCTGGCCTTCACTGGTCTGGCCCATTTCCCCAGGATGCTGGATCTCTCTACCTCTGGGTGTATGTGGGCTGCGGAGGGGTGGTAGAGCTCTGAGACTTACCCTCTGCTGCTTGGCTCCCAAAGCCTCATCTACAGCAGGGATCATGGCACCACGGACAGAGTCAGGCAGGGTCCTGGACTGTCCAGGCAGTATGCATGGAAGGGAAGGGCTGTCTGGTTTTATGTGTAATGATCATACATGAACTTGCTTCCTCGGTCATTCATTTCGTTAAGCCCAATTCTGGGAGGGTTGGGGGCTGAAAATGCATTCCTAAATTGAAAGATGTAGTACGTTCTTTAGAGAAAAGATACACAGCAAACTCTCTCCTCCTAACATTTAAAAGCACACAATTCAAAGCCAAAAATATTCTCTGAAGTTAGTAAAATACAGAATAACTCAAGTTGAATTAATTCAATTCCTATTTTCCTTAGTCCTTCAAAGTTTTAAATTTTATTTAATTTTCATTTTTACCATATACGTGGTAATAGTGCAAACACATGGCCTTGGCATAAAGTGATATGGAAATGTCAGGTTAACAACAAGAAATACTTGCTGGCTGATCTCTGAAATGTCCAACATCTCTTGAATTTTAGTTTATTTAGAAAGTAATTCAGATACTGTCTTAAAGGAACACATCACAAGTGGTGAGCAGATGGCCCAAACCAGACACTGGGCTTAGAGAATACTAAGACATAAAGGCACAGCAGAGAATAACCGAAATGATGAAATGCCTCTCCCCTTGACCAGGAACCATTAGCAAAATCACTAATCCCTGCAGAAGCAAGATGAATCCCAACAGTCTTGAAGATGGTATTTTTTATGAATCAGATTCTGTGTCGGTTACTCCGTAAGAACCAACTGATCACTGACAGCCATGCTTCCTTGAAGAAGCTGAATGACAAGGATCACCCTGGTTGATGGAATGATCTACAGACGGAGATCACTATGCCCAAAAAGTTGTAAAAGAGAACTTTAGTGGCCGAAGGAAAACAAAGTACAGGAAAATAGGCATCAATACTATTTTGTTTCATTTAAAGGTACCATTTCAAATAATGGAATAAAGACTCCTTCCATGTGACTGAACTCACGGCAAGTGGTCAAGCTGTTGGAACACCTGGAAAACTGGCAGTGCCCCTGTCTGCCTTGCTGCGGTGGGGGCACAATCCCCTTTCATCGCGTGACGTGTAGACAGTGTCCTGCATTAGTATCTTTCCCACAGTTTTCGGACTGGAAACAACTCTTACCCCCTCTTCCCTACTCCCTCCAAGTCAGGTTTGTGGGACCTAAAATTCAGATCCTTTGGCTTCTTCAGTTGAAGTTTGATTTGATCAAACAAATATTTAGCATCCTAAACAATGAGCTAGTTCCTCTGGAAACATTTCATTGCATCCCCACACAATGAGCGCCTGGACCCCAGCCAGTCCTGGTCCAGCTTTCAAGAGACTCCTCCTCTTCTCTTGACCCACTGAAGGGCACTTAACCCAGGACATTTGTGCCCTGTCAGAAGAGAAAGTTGAAGTCACCTGCTTCCTGCAGAAGCTGCAAAACCTGGCCCTCCCTCCAGCCATGTCTCCCATCTGTATGAGCTCAAGAAGGCCACTAAACCTCCAGGGAATTGAACTACATGGCATCTGAAGTTCCTTCTGGCTGGAACTGCAAAACACTGAAAAAAAAAAAAAAGAATTCACTCATTATTTGGCTGTTGCAACGCTCTAAGCGAGGGGAAAAGAAGGAGCAGAGGAAAGGAAATAGTTCGGAGGCAGCTCCTGAGCTCTGAATCTATTACATTCATCTGTCAGTCAGCTGTTGAGTAGCCCTTCGCTTCTCCGGTGTTTCAGCTACTAGAACAAGAGTGCTGTGAATGCTCCTAACACAGATATGTATCCTCAGATCTTTTGATAAGCCATTGCCCTTCTGATTCTCAGGGCCCCCAGGAACTTCAGCTCTCTGTCACCCCCAGTGTTCCAACCACCTCCTGACTTCCCTAAGCCAGAACCAAGCCTCTAAGTTTTGAGGCGATCCCTGTAGCAACAGTAATCAAAACAGCTCCAAGTCCCAAGTTTCAGCCAGAGCAGAAGTGCTTTCATGTGTTTTATATATGTGGTTTTCTCATTGTGATTCCACCACTAAAATTGAAAAGGTCGAAAGCCACCTTTAAGAATGTGAGGAGGTGATTTCAGCCTGGTCACCACCCACTGAAAGGATGGTATGATGAGGACAGAATCTAACTCCAGGCTTGACTAGTATCCAATATTTATTTTTAGGTAAAGAGATAGTTACTCATAATGCATAGTAAAGTTTCTAATGAATAGTAATTCAAAAAGGAAGGATCTAAAACCTGGAAACACCTAAATTTACTAATTGCTGCCAATTTCTATCTTAATACAATACCTTTTGAAAAAGGAAAGAGATGATTTGAGGAAGGCCGGATGCAATCCCTCCAGATACTACTCATGAAACACAGCTTTATCAGAAGACAAACTAGCCCCATCCAAAAGGGACTCTATGCTCTGCTCACAAGTGGGTATGGTCAGGTGGCTCAGGGGTCACTGAGCTTGGTTCTGGCTTCAGTTTTCGGGGACAGATATTTGAAGATAAAGAACACCCAGAAAAGAGCAAGACCTAAAAGTGACTGGCCTGAAAGTCAAGAGATAAAGTTTAAGAATAGGTTAAAGAATCAGGATACTGATAGTGAAGAAGTAAGACTGAGAAAGGATGTAATTATTGTTTCTAAATATAGTAATATTGAACAATCTGTTGAACTCCTGCTGATGAGGCTTATCTGATGCCTCCTCTAAACAGCTTGTTCCCATTTTACAGATGAAGAAACTAAGTCCTAAGGTTACAGAGCATGTTTGCATCAGAGTTAGGATTCAAACCCTGGTGATCGGACTCCTGAGTCCTGCTTTTAACTGAACAAAGGACTGGCATGTAAAATTAGACACAGTGAGCATTGTTCCAGAGGGCAGAACCAAAACTGACAATGCAAGTCACAGCAATGCCAATACCAACCAGGGCTCCAAAAAGAGAGTTTTCTAGTTAGTAGGTATATCACATGACTGACAGTTAGTTACAAGGTAATGGGTTTTCTACTGTAGAAAATGAACAAGAAGAAGCTGCAGAAGAGCTGTTGATGAAGTTTTAGCCCTGATGGAGAGACCAAACTAGAGGACTTCTAAGAGAAGTCTTTGGACCCCAGGACTCTGTGCATGGTTGAAAATGCAGAGATTCTAAACTGGGACAGGAGTTGCCCTAAAGGTGGAATGAATGAATGAAGATTTTCATTCTGCAATTCCTGTCTACCTACACCTTACCTCTGGGGGCTCTGTGTTCTTAGTAGAGGATAGGGTGAGCACATGATGCCAAAAAAACCTCTAGATAAAGTGACATAGCACTTGCTGTTCAATCCCAAACAACCACGTACCGTCCCTGCACTACAATTTCCTCAATTACCAAACTCGAGTGATAAGAGGCGGCACTGGGTGTGGAAGAGTTGGTCCCCTAATCACGCTGCTGGAATCTGTCTCCCAGGTCTGCACCTGGCTAGCTGTGAGTCACAAAACTACTTTGGCCTCAATTTCCTCATCTGAAAACTAGGAATGATAACAGGATTCACCTCCTAGGGCTGTTGTGAGAAATCAGTGTCTTAATAATCTACGAAGTGCTGGGAGCCGAGCTTGGCACATGGCAAGCCTGAGAGAACTGTTTGCTAAAATGAAGATGATAGTAACTCTTTTCCAACTTCACCAGGACGTTGGGTAGGGGATGGGGAGACCTACACATAGGAAGTAAGAAGAACTTGAAATAAAAAGTAGCTGTTTTATATTAAAAAGTAAGCTCCCTTAGAACCTGTTGAGGTCCCTTACTGAGTCCAAATTTCTTAGGCTGCAAATGATTAGTGGAGTCTGACAAGCGACAGAAAGATTCTTCCTCCTCAGAGCAGGATTTCTCACCATGCTGTTACTCCCATACGCAGTCACTTCTTTGAAATCACTGCAGCTCTTGACAAAAATAAAATCTTACCTTCCTACTGATGTCTCTTCTGCTGGTGCTCCCAGCCTTTGACGTTCTCATCCTTGTAACTTCACAGGAAGTTGTACGAGAAGCTCCTGTTTAAGGATTCACTTTGACTTAATTTTCAAGTATGGTGTTGGAAAACAATAAAAATGTTCATCATCTGTTGGAAAGACAGTATTTTCTTTTCTCCATTCAATGGTTTTGTCACTACTTTCAAAAACCAATTGGCCATAAATGTAAAGGCTCTGAGTTCTCAATTCTGCTGCCTTGACGTGTGTGTCTGTTTTTATGCTAGTACCACACTGTTTTGAATACTGTAGCTTTAGAGGAACTTTTGAAAACAGGAAACATGTATCTTCCAATTTTACTCTTCTTTTTCAAGATTGCTTTGGCTATTTGAAGTCCTTTGTATTTCCATACAAATTGTAAGTTCAGATTGTCAATATCTGCAAAGAGGTCTGCTGGGATTTTGATAGGAAGTGTGTTGAATATGTAGACCAATTTGGGAAGAAATGCCATTTTAACAATGCTGAGTCTTTTAATCCACAGACATGAACTGTTTCTACATTTATTTATATTTTCCTTAATTTCTCTCAATAATGTTTTGTATTTTTTAGTATATAAGTCCCCAGCTCCTTTGGTTAAATTTATTCCTGAGCATTTAATTCTTTCTGATGTCACTGTGAATGGAACTCTTAAATTTCACTTGTGGATTGCTCACTGCTAGTATATAGAAAGACAACTGTTTTTTATATATTGATCTCACATCCTATGGCCCTCCTCTAATCGTTTATTAGTTCTAGTAGGTTCTTTGCGAATGTGTGTGTGTGCATGTTCATTAACATTTTCTACATACAGGATAATGGTATCTGTACACACTGCCTTTTCAAAAGAGACTCAAACCTTAGATATATTCAATGAGCAAAGGGAAGAGGGGATCATGCTGACGCTAATAGGTCCTTGGATTATATAGCTATTCTCTTTTCTCTCTCTTTCTGCGCTGGAAATCATCCCTGAGTATTTGTCTTTGACTTTACTTCAGTGATGCCTGAGAAAAAAAAAAGAACACAATGCCTACAAGTGTTAAAGCACCAAAGAGATAGAACAGCCTCTAAGAAACTGACATGTAGCATGGCTTCAAATATCAGAGCCACCTTAAAATCCATGGCTGGTGGGAAGAATGGCAAGGACAGGGCCTCACACTCAGGGGATCAGCTGTGACACATAACATCTCCGGACTTCAGTTTTCTCATCCGTAAAAGTGAGATGAAGACTCCTGCCCTGCTTGTGGCTTCCCAACCATTCTGATCTTGGCTCAGAGAGGCTGCAATAGCACGTGTGTGACGCACTGGGGAATGTGGGCAGCTCCCCACCACCAGGAATCAGCAGCCCAGGGTTGCACCAGCCAGGGCTGCCCCAGCGCTGTCCCCAGAGCTGACAGGCAGAGCCACGTCACAGCCTGTCTCCAGTCCACTGCCGGTACCCTAGTTGGGAAGGCATGAGCTGGAAGTGTTTAAGAACTGCAGTAACAAAGAGAAGCTGTCACCAGTGCAGTTCTGGTGGGAGGACTTGAAATCATCTCCACATGTATTTGTGGGCTCGCCTCAGACAATAACATCCAACTCAACATGACACACAAGCTCTCCCCTTCCTCTCCTTGTGGGCACTGGGTGGAAGTGCAGGGAAGGGAGAAGAGGGTAATTAGGAATCGGGGCCTCCGTGGGACTTCTCAAAGGACAGCACAGGAGATGCTTGTCTGTGGTGGGCATTGAGAAAAATCGTTGTGTTTTTTTGTTGGTTGGTTTTGTTTTTTTGCTTTTTCCTAGAAAATAGTGAAGCTTTGATATAAAGAGAAAGGGAGAGGACACACACAAAATATGCCAGGGTGCCTCCCAATGACTCCTGGGACATGGCTGGAAAAAACCAAATATCTACCAAGTTATGTTTTTTTCCAGGCCCTGGTGGCTGTGTCCCGAAATTGCCCCGTTACCTTTGGAACCTCATCAAGGGGCCCTCGCTGGGGAAGTGGGAGGGAAGGGGAACCTGAAGCCTTTGTTGAAGCCTTTGTTCCTCCCCCAACCCCGAGGTCACACCTAACATTTTATAAGCCATCAGCTCACATGGGAGGGGCAGGGAGAGACAGAGGAGGTGGGGAAGGCAGGAAAGGAAACCAAATGACCAGAAATGATGTTTTCTCTCGGCTGCAACCCATGTGGTTGAAAGCCATTAGACTCAGAGATGATTACAGAAATTAGACACCTTTTGATGGGTGGGACACCAGAGCTGAGGTGTGCCCTGGGATAGGCATGCAGGGACAGCAAACACTCCAATAGCTTCTCACGGCTTGGGGATTAGAAGGAGGACTGGTGACTTAGATTTCGTAAACTCGACAATCACAAAAGGCCCATAAGAAGTGGCCAGTGCCAGAGTCGTGGTGGCAGTGCTTGTGTTAAGCCTTCCTGCTTTGGGTCTTTTCTTGTGAAAGGTAAACATGATGGAAGGGAAGTGGCGTTGTGGATTTCAGGTTGTGTATCCCTGGCCGTGAGCTCACCTGAGCCAACTCAGGAACAGGGCGGCAGAGGAGGCACGGGGAGGTCAGTGGAGAAACTGCCAGGCCTCAAGGACCCCTGCAAGGGCTCAGCATTTCCCCATCAGGCAGGGGCTTCATTTTTACCCTCTAGCCTCCGGCTCCAGCCCTGAGGACTGCGCCTCATGGCCCCTTTCATGGGAGCCAGCTCTGTGCTGGAGTCAGCAGACACCAGGGCCTGGGTCTGCCCTGGAGGTCTTCTAGGCATGATGGGGAATCAGAACTCATGGAACATAAAATGCTACATCCTCAACAACTAAATGGCACAAGGCAAGAGGGAAACCAATGAGAGATCAAGACAGATGTTCTAGAATAGGTAGGATTTATAAGAGGTCACAGAAAAGTGGAGGCGAGGCCCCTGCACCCTTGGTGACCTACATGGAATCAGGTGAGGGTACTGCCCCAANGAAATCCTAAAGCTGAGATTGTCAAACTGTCACGTGCAGGAGAGTCTTCTGGAAGATTTGTTATTAACAAAATCACCTGGGATTCAGCCCAGAAGTTCTCCTTCAGCAGATGACAATGATGTGAAGCCAAAGTTCTTTGGGCTGGTTTTTGAGAGACACTGCCCCATGGAGCTCAGTGTCACCACGTATTGCTGGCAAATAGTCACATTTAGCCCTGGAGGCCAGACAAGGCCCAGAGCCCACACAGGAGTGCTGGAGAATGCCAAGCCAGCCTGGAGATGGGAGTCTGGCTATTTGCCAGCCTTTGAGTAGCCAATTTGCTTGGGACAAAGGATGGCAGCTGATCTTTTAGGAATAGCATCTGTCCTGGGCCCTCACCCCATGAACTCCACCAGGATGGAATCTCAGCTACTGCTTGCTAGGCTGGGATTTACCGTCAGATACCATCTTCCCATGACAGCTGGGGAACCCTCTGTGAGTCAGACCTCCTTCCAGGAGCTGCCTTTGCCCTCTAGGTATGCTATTTTGATCTCTTACCTGCTGACTCAGTTCCCCCTGGCAAGGCCCCACACTGTAGGTCAAAACCCACGTATACATAGAAACCAGTAACTGAAATTGTTTCCCAATACAACTCTTATCTTTACTACCTTTAGAAGATATGGCTGTACTCTCATATTTTCTATCCTATTTTTTTCCATTAAAGAAGAAATGCTCATAGAAACACACTAAGTGAATTTCATGTCCCACTAGTCAAAAACATAACCTGGAGCTTGAAAAAAATACTGCTTTAACTATCCTGTAGTATACAGGAAATGTGATTTTGTGTATACTGCTCTGTAAAATAAAAGAGTACAAATATACAACATACACAATACAGTACACCATAGGATGATCAAATACAAACACAGGATCTTACATCCACTAGAACTGCTCAGTGTAGAGCCCTGACTCCCCCCACGCCCTCCTAAGGAGATCTCCTTGCTTGAGGCAGGGAGGAGCTGAGAACCCCTAAGTGTGAGCAGCTCCATGGCTCATTTGTCCTAATTTACTTGCCAATCACATTCATAATCAATGAATGCGCATAAACGAAAGTTTTTGTATATGATGACTCTACAGCATTCTATTGCTGTCAGGAGCTGCTGGGCATTCCAGGTTTCTACAGGTCTTTGCACTGAAAACACTGAAAGACATAAATACTAAACTGAATAACCACATGCTAAATCAGCAACCCCCTCCGCTCCAGAGAAAGACCACGAAGAGAAAATTCTGAGCACTGGCTGGCATCAGATAAGGGACTATGACAGGGAATTAATTCCCTGCTGGTCCAATGGTTTGGACTTCATACTTTCACTGCCGAGGGCTCAGGATTCAATACTTGCTTGGGGAGCTAAGAACCCACAAGTCATGACGCATGGCCAAAACAAAATGGGACTGTCACAGCTTATACAATAGCATTTATTATATGGAATGGCTCCAGCCAAAAATTAAGCTGTCACTCTGGAATCAGAGCCCTGAAGAACCATGTGAGATTGGTTAAGACCATTGCTGGCCTTCTCTGAGATGTAACAACAGTCTAGGGACTAGCAGATGCTGGGGGAGGGGGTTGGGGGGAAAACTAGCACAGCCGTTGGCCTGAATATTTTGTAAGGAAAAATGCTGGAACCCCTCCATGAGAATGACAAAACCAGTACATTGTGCCATACACCCACAAAGACACACAGCTGTGGAGCAACCACTCAGAGATGGCACTCTGGACCCGCTGATGGGTTCACACCTGCTCCTCCACCCAGGGGAAGCAGATGAAGCAAAGACATTTCTGCTTTGCCATCCAGCCACGCAGCCTCTGCTCACAGTGGGAGCTATGGGCCCGCCATTGTCTCCATGGAGGTTGGCCCCTCCGTGGTCCCAATCACTCTACCCAAATTCTTCCTTCTGTTCTCCACCAACTGGAGAAGTGCCTGTCTTCACTGTCTCGTGGATTATTTACCATAATAATTAGAGGCAGCAATTGCCTTCAGACCCACACATCTCTAGGAGTGCACTACGTAACTGCCCATTGTTTTAAAATTTTTTAAGGCAGTATATTACAAAAAGATGTCAATTGGACGTTTCTAACTTTACTTAAAAAAAATTGGAATAATTACCTCACTCTTCCCCTTCACACTGAACTGAAAGTTGTTTTGTTTTTTTTTTTTTGCCATATAAGCATGGCTATAAGAAGTCCAAACAAGCTCTGAGTTATATAACATATTTCACATTTTTGGGGGGCTATAATTAGAGTGATAAGATTATGGCAGTGATCCTAGAACAGATTAAGGACATAATTGTGATGAAAGAGGGCTTTGGGTCAGTAAAAGTACAGATCTGAAACTGTTTTATTTGACATGATTTTGGCACGAGGAGGAGTAATAATCCCATATTTACACAACACCTTTCAAAAATGTTTTCCCAAAGGCCCCACCACAGAGTTTTCCCACTTCAGATGTTTAAGCTGGATGGGAAGTTGTGAGTTTAGAATGAAATTATAAAACAAAGAGTCTCTCTCAGGAAATTACCATGCTTTTAAAAGGCTTGATAAAGGTAGGGACTACAGACAGGACAATATGGTTTCTGAAAGTTTTCCATGCTCTCCTTCTATTAAAAATTCTACGCACAAAACAATAGCATGGCTAGAACGATGTCTGAAAATCAAATGCTGACCAGGGCAGTGCCTATGAATAGGAATTTACATGAAGAGGCCCAGAGTCAGGCTGAAGTCACCAGACTGATTTTTCTGGGAGAACCAGGAGAGGGTCTTATAGCTGGGCTGTGGGAAATGAGCCCCTGCCCTTGCCTCTGGGATTTTATAAGATTGAGAGACAACTCCCATGGAAAGGCCTGGAGGAGATTGCTCCTCCCACTGGTTACTTGACTATACAGTGCTCAGAGACAAAGGGAAGAAGAATCACAGATTGGCATCTGTACCACTTAAGCCAGGCTGGCTATTCTACTCTGTGGCTAGACCATATTTAAATTTGGAACAGAATCTTGGACTCTAACCTCTCTCATTTACTTTTGTTTGCTCTTCTTACCAATGTTCCTTCTGAAAAAAGTCCACTCATCTGGGTAGGAAATGAATGGGAAAAACTTTTTTTCTCACCTCAGTTAACAATAAAAAGGGGCAACATTATGCTTTTGTGGCTAGGACATTGGAGGGAAAATGTGAACACGAATGGGAAATTCAGAGAGACAGAATGTAGGTCAGCCATGGAAGCGTCTTAGCTGGGGAATCAATGAGATCCACACGCTATAAAAAACCAGCAAGCATAGGCCCTTAATAAACAGCAAATCGATCAATTTAGACTGTCCTTTCACACTAACCTACTATTTTCAATAATGTTAACTGGCTGGTATTCCCAGCAGTCAACTATTGGAGTTTAGCTATAACTCATATATTAATAAAAAAATAAAAATAGAATTCCTGGAAAGGGGACTGTCACATCAAACTGTATCACACACAACCTATGCTATAGAAGTCATACATTTTGGTAACAATTAGCACAGAGAAGTTCAATGTCTTACAATGTCTTCAGTGTAGAAAATAAGAGTCTTCAAGCTAAAGTGTTCACAATGGAGACACAAATGTAGAGACTGGACTTGTGGATGAAGGGATGGGAAGGAGAGGGTGGGATGCGTACACCCCACCATGTGTAAACAGACAGCTGGTGGGAAGTTGCTCTACAACACAGGGAGCCCAGCCTGGTGCTCTTGATGACCTAGAGTGGTGGGTTGGGGGAGGGGAGAGAGGCTCAGGAAGGAGGGATGCATGTGTAATTATGGCTGATTTGCTTTGCTGAGCAGCGGAAACTTACACAATATTGTAAAGCAATTTTCCTCCAATTAAAAAATAAATTTACGAAAAGAAAAAAAAAAAATGGAACCTTGCTTTTCCAACAAGAAAGTGTTGGGAGTGTGGTGCAGTTTTAAGTGAAATTCCTCCAGCTCAAAGAATTCTGAATTTAAACAATGTAATGTAAACTGATCTCTACTTTGCTGTGATGCACATGGAAAAGTATTCACAAGGAAACACTCTGGTACTCTGTTGTTTCTCTTTAAGCAGAAAAGCTCTTATTTGTGACTTGCCAATTAGCTCGGTAAAAAGTTACTGCCTTCATGGTTACTCAGGCTAGTATTTGCTTGTCCAAGACTATGTGTCAAGATTCCTATAATTCCTGCAAATGCTGCAACTTTCTCATTGTAGTTTTCAGCCTTTCTTCTAGAAGCCAGGGTGGATGTGACCTGAATTTGGACAAGTGTAAGGAGAAACATGCCTATGTGATTTTCTTTTAAAGTCCAGTATGCTCTTCCCAAAGGGGCATGTGTGCTGTATTAAATCTATGCAACTTAATAAAAGCCCAAGCATCAGGAGATAACTTATGGAAGAAAAGACAGATGAGTGCGTCCTTCCATGAGAAGCATTTTCTTTCAGTACTGCTTTACAATTCTTACACAGGACATAGGTGTACCCAGGACTCCATAACCAAGAGTGATTATTTGCTAGTCCTATGGCTATTTGAACGGTAAAATGTCTGCCTACAATGTGGGAGACCCGGGTTCGATCCCTGGGTTGGGAAGATCCCCTGGAGCAGGAAATGGCAACCCATTCCAGTATTCATGCCTGGAAAATCCCATGGACCGAGGAGCCTGGTGGGCTACAGTCCATGGGTTCGCAAAGAGTTGAACACGACTGAGCGACTTCTCTTCACTTCTTCACTTCACTTCACGGCTCAATGACTGGTACCAATATAAGACACACTTGAGACTGAGTTCTTGCCGTGAACTTGAACACCTGGAAAACTTGAACTTACGTAGGAAATGAACACCTTCCATCACTTACTTATGAACAGAAATTATTTTCGAAAAGTCAGGATATGACAAACAGAATGATTTATTTTGAATACTGCAAATATAAACAGCACCCTAATTAACTTGAAAACTTCTCATTCCTGGGACTTATAGTGACTTTTGCTGCGACCTAGATATAGGATGACATTTGAACTACACTTAAACTTGAGATTCGTCAGTTTGCAAGCATTCAGAAATCAACCATGTTCAGAGTGCAAGGGTTACGATGACAGGGGAGCAGAGGCAGCGGGGTCTTCAGAAGTCTGTAGCACTGGCTGCCCCAATTTTAACTAGTCATTACCGATCATTTTGCTGTGTCATCAACAGATCCCTTTCACCGATTTTTTACCCAATTCCTTCTAGAGTCTCTCTAGAATTCTGAACTCCAGCTTGGAAGACTTAGAGACTGATCCTGCCATTTCCCCACGACCATTAGCAATTTATAGTAACAGAGGCCTCCTGGTGTGGGGCTCTCACCACAGCCTGCAAAAGTGTTCCTGGGAGCCCTAAGTCAGAGTCAGTGGTTCTCAGCGTCCCCAGGTCTCACCCAGAGGGATTCAATTTTAACTGAACTAGGGTGAGGCCAAGTGGGTGTATGGCTCTAATGTAGCCCATGTGATTCTAACCTGAAGCCAGAATAGACAACACTGTTCTAAGGTATTCAAAGCAAATGGCCATCTGTCTGCCCTCCAATTACTCTCATATGTAACTAAATTGCAGTCCAATTACAGTTTGCCCCTTGTAATTTCTGCTTCCCACCTGTCTCTTCTTTCCTGTAGAAACCTCTCCCTAGAAGGCCCCAGCTCTCCAGTCCCTCCAGCTAAATTCTCATCATCCTTCAAGGCCTGGTTCAGTTCAATTATAGTTAATGTTCCCTGGTCACCCACTGAAGCCAGACCCTGTGTACGGCTCAGATGCCCAAGACACAGGACTTGCCTTCAGGGAGCTTCCAGCCAGGGCTAAGAAGCCAAACTTAATTCTGAGATACCAGCTAAGATCAAATGTCCTACCCTTAGTAGGTAAAAAATGGCAATTCCAGAAACAGAACAGGCCCGCAAGCATAATAGCTGGGAAGCACAACCAATTCAAATGGAGGATGAATAAATCCAAGTCGCCATGGAGACCCACAGAGAACCACTTCAATGAGAGGAGATGGTAGAAATCCCAGACATCTTTCTCCTAGAACAATGGTGAATTAGCAAGCTGAGACTTGCCTAATCAAGGCAGCTTTATCAAATGTCAGCATTGTCATCCTTAACTATTTCTTGAATAAATAAGAAAAGAGACATTTTAAGGAGTACTAGGCAGAGCGGTCTTCTGGAAGAGGAAGGCTGAACTGGTCCAAAGGTGCAGCTTAGACCCCAGGAGCAAAATTAGTCTTTTTTTAAAATTAATAACATAAACTCATAATGCAGTCAGAGAAACATGGTCAGTAAAGATAAAAGGGATGGCCTAGGTGGAGGTTTATTTGAGGAGAAGGACTTTTTTCCTTTTGCCTAGCTAAGCAGTCTGGGGAGAGCATGGGTGTCATTTCTGCGTTTGTGGGTATCTTGGTTGGGATAAAATTCCCCTTGGGGCATCTTTAATGTCTATTAGCTTCTAAGAAGTGCTCTAAGCCCAGTGGAAGAACTCGGAGATCTCAGTTCTCTTTCTAGCTTTTCATTCACTGTGATTAGTAAGACTGTTGTTTATTTAACAACAGTTTTTAGGAACATCTTCGTGAGGACATAAGGCTCTGACGAGGCAAGTGCAATTGTGAAAAGAAACCGGTGGCAAAACTGACAACTGGCTTCCAAGCTCCCGGAACTCACAGAAGGAAGGTATGAGAGACACAGAGAAACTGGTAGAAGGTAGGAGAGCAAGAAATGGTAAAGCTGAAGAGAACCATAATAAACACCACAGCCAATTATCTGTGTTATATAGTTTACTGAAGATTTCACATCATTCATCCATTGAATCCTCAAAAGTAGCCTTATTAGTAGTTTCTGCTATCTTCATGTTGCCAATGAAGAAATTGAAGCACAGAGAAGTTAAGTCATTTGACCAAAATCACACAGCCAGTTAAAACAGAGATGGGACAGGGCCATGATCGATCTTACTATCACTAAACTGCATGTTAACAGTGTACATGATGCCTAAGCAACTACAAACATTACACATGGAACCTGTACTGTAAGCCAGGAATCATGCTACCACTTCAAATGCCCATCAGTAAGACTGGGTCCTAACTTGAAGACATACATCACGGTGACTACAGCAAAAAGTATGAAAATTCAAAAACTATGCTAGCGTTTAAAAAACAAATAAAAATAAATCTTCTATTTTTATCAATTCACTGTTTGGAGTTGGCAGAGCTTTGTTTATCATTATAAACTATGGCTAAGCCTGGAAGCTTGATGTAATGGAACAAGAACTTTATTTCCAAGGAAGTATCTGGAAAAAGTGTTGAGAGTAGAGGCTTCACTGGGGTGGGAGAGCATTATCACCATGCCTTCATTTCATCTTTCCAGGTATTTAACACCCAGCTCCCCAGCACCATGGCAAGTGTTGGGGAACACGTGGGAGGGGGGAATATCTGTGGGTCAGAGTATTTTTCGAGCCACTTTTGAAGCCGGTTCATTTTAAGTTCACACAACACTTGGGAGCTAACAGTAGTTTGAACTTTTGGCCTGCAAGATATCCTGCTCATTGGTAAGTAAACATGCAGTAGGGACAAATAGTTTTTATACAGCTCTTCATTATACAGTGATAAGATCTGGAGAAACGTTTTTTCCCCCCTAGTTTAGATTTCTTTATTCACATTTCACACTCAGAAATTCCCCAAGCGACTTTGCCAAGACCCAACATTCACTCCTTCATCTGGGAACTTCAATAATTTGGCAATCATTGCCAGTATGCTTTTTTTTTTTTAAGAATTTTAAATGCTATGTCGCCTCAACTTTTTTCCTCAAAATTATATCAAAAATATAATTGGCTTATAAAGAAGATAAATATAGAGGAAGGGCCTTTAGCCAATCAGTACCACACCCAACTACCCTTCTTCCTGAGTCCCAGCTGAATTATTCAGTCACTGTGGCAGGCACTTTCCCAGACTTTTTCACACCCAAACCTTGAAACAGCTGTAGGAGATGGTCATTACCACCCTAATCTCATTTATTTGCCAGCTTTACTGAGATGTAATTACCTCAAAACATTGCATACTACCTGTTGATTAAATACATTTCCACACTACAAGATGATTACCTCCATAGCATTGCTAACACCTGCCCATTTTTTTTTTTTTTTTAATTTTTAAGATGAGAACACTAAGGTTCAAGGAGTTTCAACAATGTGCTCAGAGTCAACCAGCACCAAAAATAGAGGTCACGTGTGTCTGGCTTTGAAGTCAGTGATCGTATCCTTTTTGCTAGAGCTAGGCTGCCATCTTTAAGACTTTCTCTCCAAATCCTCAAAGCCTCCTAATACTCCCTCTAATCTGATCATGACCCAGACCAGTTTCTGTAGGTGGAAAGGTGGCCTCGGAGGGAACAATAGCCCCACCACATCCTGCCCACAGAAGTAGGGTTTGAGAGTCGTGGTTGTTTCCTTCCAATGTATTATTATTCAACTGAATAATGGCTTGAGTATTTTTCTCCCTCTTTTGAAAAATGGCAAGTAAAACAATACTCAGCTATAGTGTTACCAATCTGAGGATGTAAGCAGTAGCCTGGGGGATATTTGAACTCCTTCAGAGTATCTTATGCAACAATGCCTCTCTAAACCAAATGGTATTAGCGGCTAATCCCTTTTTGCCATGTCATATGGCGACAACACCTTCCTGCTTTTCTCATACCCAGGTCATTAGTGATGGATGGAAAGAGGTGAGTAAGGCTCAGGGTTTGCTCACGGTTAAGCCTGACTTGGGGGGGATGGGGGATCTTTATCTTCAGCTCTCACGTGGCTTTTTCATTCAGAAACTGAGCAACACTTTTCATAGGAATAGCTATCCACCCCCGCTGCCTGTGGGAATCCAGCAGTTCCAGCAAGACAGAAAGAGAATTCCGGCAGAATTCAAAGACTGATGTCTGGGCAGGGTGACTGTGGGTGGAGGGGACCTGGTTTGTGCCCCTGGCAGAGCCATAGTCATCACTGGAAGGGATACAGGAAAGTATGAGTCAGCAGGGAAGGGATGAACCCGAGGCAGGCAGACAAGAACAGGCTGGGTTTGGGAAGCTTTTGAGAGCCGGCACCACCATTGGCCTGGGCCAGGCTGTCTGTGTCGGGGTACGGAACGTGGGACAGGCAGGCTTCTACTGATTTTTCGCAACTTTCCCATCAGCCATCCAAGGCCCTCTAAACACAGTCTTCACCTTTGTGTCTGGCCTTATCTTCACTAGGTCCCTATGCAAACTCTCTGAGCATCCCTCACATTTCTCCTGCCAGAATCAGCCTCCACCTGGTTGCACTGTCCTTCATCTTATCAGTTCAAGTCCCGGCTCCCATCAGGGGCCTTCCTTGACTGCCCCCATCCCAGAGAGGACACTCTTCTGTTTTAAAATCACCGGGCCCCTTAGTCTGTCCTTACCACATTCTACCTTGTCCCATTATCTAAGCTTTTACAAGACTATGCTCTTTCTTTTCTAGGATGGTCAGGGCAGTGCCTGCCTTCCCTCTGGCCCATCTCCTCCTATCCTGTCCTTAGCTCACTCTGCTCCAGCCATGCTGGCTTCCTCAATGTTCTTTGGGAATGCCAGGCACAGTCCAGCTCTGGTGTTTGCACTGGCTACTCCCTCTGTTTAGACCACTCTTCCCCCAGGTAAACGGCTCACACTTTAACAGCCCTGCTCAAATGTTACTGTAATTTATGAGAAAAGCTTCTGTGAATATCCCAGATTACAACAGACAAACAAATACCCTTTCTCAGAACTCTGCTTCACCTGCCCTTGCTTTTGTTTCCTGCTTTTTGTCTTATCACCACCTGACATTGTGGGTTTTTTAATCTGTTTATTGCTGTTCCCCCCCAACCCCCTTGAATATAAGTTCTATGAGGGCATAGATTTCTAGCTGTTTTGTTCACTGCTGGATTCCCAACACTCAGTGCCTTGTATGTAGCAGTGACAAAAGAAACAGGTGCTAAATGAATGAATGAATTTATAGTATTATAGCCCTTTTGCTTAGCATAGTGCTAGGCCATTTGTTCTGTGTATTTATCATATATATATATATATGGTATATATCACATATAGACATATCATATACAAGCAATTTACATTTACCTTTCACCCTTTATATATATACCAGTATAAATGCTCAACAGATATTTGTTATAAATGACAATATTATTCTGTTCTTGTGCTCAGACCCCTGTTGGTCTATTCATTTCACATGCTCCTTCCCCAAGGGAGCACAAGTTGGGAGGACACAACTTGGTCTGAAGAAGGGAGGTATTGGAGGAGAAGAGTGAACAAAGACCAAGTGTCTTGTTATTACACCTTCTCCAACACTACAGTCTTGCAGCCAAGTTGAGCTTGTACTCATAAGAGAACCATAGAATCATCCACTTGACACCTGGTTCAAGGATGAACTCCTGCCTGGCAACCCTGAAAAGTCAAGAGGGAACTTCCCAGGTTAGTCTGCATCTTTCTATAAAGGGAGCCTCAGTAAGAGGCGTGGACAGTCACACTGAGCCCTGGCACTTGGTACCTCTGTGCTTCCTGCCACCTGGGAGACCTGGACCTCGTTTGCTCTCCATGAGAAAGGAGCTCAGGTCCTTAGGGCCACAGAGAAGTCTCTGGGCTTTCAGTTCACCTTCAATTCTGATGTTTCCACAGAGGTACTAAAAAGAAGCCCTCAAGTGTGGGCTTGTGAGGTGTGGGTGGGGACCTGGAAGGGCTGACCAATGGAGGCACTCTGCTTGTGACCCCTGATTTTGCGGTCCTGATTTTGTTGAGTCAGAGGAAAGGAAACCCTGTCTGAGACAGGAGGATAGGTGAGAGCTTTGGCTCTAGAAGGACAACTCAGGTGATCACAGGCTGCTTCTGAGACTAGCTCTTTGGATAAAATCCATATTCATGGTCCCCTTCCCAGAACCAAGACCTGCAGAGACATGTAGTGATGCAATTATGTGGTCACTCCAATGTCCAGGCAGTGTGTGTGCCAATGAGACAGTAGCCCCCGAAGTTGCAAATCTCAGTTTGTGCCACCAGGAATTAATCAAGTGGCTATGAGTTTCTAATATGTGCCTGGCACTATGCTAGAACAATGTCTCTAATCTTCCCAAAAATGCTCTAAGGTAAGTCAGAGCAGTTTACTTGCCAAAGGACCCCTTGTAGTTAGGCAGCTGAGTCTGGATGGGAATATTGGTCTGGGTTCTAGCCAGGCTGTCTCTCTCAGCTCATGGCCTCAGAGTTCTCCCAAGACCATCGGGGAGGGGGTGCGGGTGCAGGTTATGAGACAGGGCTGTGGTGGAGCAGATGTGAGAAAGACCAAGGGAGGTCTGTGGGGAGGAAGCAGCTGCTATTTCTTGACATTTTATGGAGCCGTTCCCAGAAACCTATAGATAATGTGCTCAGAACTAAGACCTGTGATGGGAGATACACTGACCAAGGAAGAACATAATACCACATACATAAATACACAGATCCCTCCTTAAAGAAGCAGGGAAAGCCCCCAATCAGTTTTCAGTTGCTCAGTCGTGTCCAACTCTTTGTGACCCCATGGACTGCAGAATGCCAGGCTTCCCTATCCATCACTAATTCCTGGAGTCTGCTCAAACTCAGCTCCACCAAGTTGATGATGCCATCCAACCATCTCATCCTCTATCATCCTGTTCTCTGCTGCTACTGCTGCTGCTAAGTCACTTCAGTCGTGTCTGACTGTGCAACCCTATAGACAGCAGCCCATCAGGCTCCCCCGTCCCTGGGATTCTCCAGGCAAGAACACCAGAGTGGGTTGCCATTTCCTTCTCCAGTGCATGAAAGTTAAAAGTGAAAGTGAAGTCGCTCAGTTGTGTCGACTCTTAGAGAACCCATGGACTGCAGCCCACCAGGCTCCTCTGTCCATGGGATTTTCCAGGCAAGAGCACTGGAGTGGGGGGCCATTGCCTTCTCTGCATCCTGTTCTCTACCTGCCTTCAATCTTTCCAGCATCAGGGTCTTTTCCAATGAGTCAGTTCTTCGCATCAGGTGGCCAAAGTATTGAAGTTTCAGCTTNTGGGGAAAAGGGAAGACTTTCCATTTCACAGGGAGATGGGTGGGGGTTGGTGTGAGGGGTACAGGTGAAGGAGTGGGTGTGGGGACAGTTAATAAAGAAGCTCTTCATTGGTCGCACCACCAACCCTTTGTGAAATTAAATTCCAAGCCTCAGTATGCCTATCCATAAAATGGGGGAGTGGCGATGATGAGTAGGAAATGTGGCGAGCCAGTCACACCTGAAAGTGGTTAACGTGTTAGCTGAGGCAGCACAGCACAGTGAGCCCTAGCACAACAGGATGGACACTGCTTGGGTCCAGGTCCCAGTTCAGCTACTTATTAGCCATGTGATTTTTGGAGAAGGTACTTTACCTCTCTGTGTCTCAGGATACGTCTACCTTATAAGGCCCTTGCGAGGATTATATTAATCAAAATATGTCAAGAGCTTTAAAAATGGTACATAGTAAATGCTTTAAAAAAATGTCAGCTGCTATTAGTTTGGGCTTACAGAAAATATTCTATAAATCTTCGGTGCTGGTGATGGCAGCAAGGAAAGCTATTTTCCACCAGTGGAGGGTATGGGGGAAGGAGGCACGGGAAGGGGCATGTCCCCCACAGAGCATATGTCAGGATCTGGAGAGAACATGTTTGATTCATACAACTGCAAAGCAGTTCATTTATAATATAATTTTGTAGAGAGAGAATAAAGATTTCTATGGTTTTCATAACTCATCAATGAAATGTTTGACGACATCTTCTTGGCTATGAAAAATTTTAGAATGTTGAAAAACAGCAAGGTAGTGGAGACTAGGAGAGATTTCTCCCCTAAGCAGAGCTGCGTGCTGAAAAGGTGAGGCTGGGTTGGGTTACTCCCTGAGAATTCTCAACCTGTGAAGGGGAGATCCTAGCCTGGGTTGAAGACGGGTCAGTGTTTCTGCAGATAACCTCGAGACTTCAGCCCCCTCTTGGCCTTCGTCTTGGGAAGGAGATAGGGTCTGTGCTTTATCCTTTGAGTTAAACAGACCATGGGACTAGTGGCTACACTTCCTGTCCTTGAGACAGACCTCACTGCCAAAGACAACAGGAAAAACGAGACTTTGGTGGCAAAATAATGATATGTAGACACTGGCCTCAAGCTCATTTTTTACTACAGAGAGAATTTTTTTGAGGCGATATCATTTAAAATGCTAATATCTATAGCAGTTAAGATTTTTTTCATGATCTTGTTCTGCTCTCTTCCCTTTTATTATATACCTATAGAAGAATATATAAAATATATATTTCAAAGAATAATCAAAACAAGCTTCCTTTTAGTCATGATGTGTGTGTGCTCAGTCATGTCCAGCTCTTTGGGACACCGTGGGTTGTAGCCCACCAGTCTCCTCTGTCCATGGGATTTTTCAGGCAAGAAAGCTGGAGTGCATTGCCATTTCCTTCTCTAGGGGATTTTCCCCACCCAGGGGTCGAACCTGTGTCCCCTGCATTGCAGGCAGATTCTTTACCCACTGAGCCATCAGGGATAGGAGGTGGTTGCTGGTCTTCAGAAGCTGTTTTAACCCTCTCTGATTGCATCCCCTCCTCCACTTCACACCAGGAGTAATCACCAGGTAGACCTTCCTGGTAATTATTGCCTTAAACTGTTTTTCGTTATAGTTTCATCATCTCTGCACTTATCTCTAAACAATACATTGTCTAATGTTTCCTATTTGGGGACTTTGTATAAATGCAGTTATGCTGCATAGCTCTTTCTGGGAATGACTTGCATCTTTGGTCTGTGTTTCCTTCTTTGTCATCACCAGCTCTTCTAGTTGAGATCTTAGTTTTTATTTTATTTTTTATTATTTTTTTATTTTTTAGTTTGTTTTGCTTTACAATACTGTGTTCGTTTTGCTATACATTGACATGAATCAGCCACGAGTCTACATGAGCTCCCAATCCCGACCTCCCCTCCCCACTCCCACCCCACACCATCTCTCTGGATCATCCCCGTGCATCAGTCCCAAGCATCCTGCATCCTGCATCGAACCTAGACCGGTAATTTGTTTCACTTATGCTATCATACATGTTACAATGCCACTCTCCCAAATCATCCCACCCTCTCCCTCTCCCACAGAGTCCAAAAGGCTGTTCTATACATCTGTGTCTCTTTTGCTGTCTCGCGTACAGGTTTAACATTACCATTTTCCATATATATGTGTTAGTATACTGTATTGGTGTTTTTCTTTCTGGGTTATTTCACTCTGTATAATTGGCTCCAGTTTCATCCATCTCATTAGAACTGATTCAAATGTATTCTTTTTAATGGCTGAGTAATACTCCATTGTGTCTATGTACCACAGCTTTCTTATCCATTCATCTGCTGATGGACATCGAGGTTGCTTCCATGTCCTGGCTATTATAAGTTTTTAAACGTGCCCTTTCTTTTAAAAGACATCCCTTTAGTCTCCCTAAAATATCATAACAGCAATTGAACTGATTCATTCTGTTCCCTTGGATGTGAACTGTCTGCCATATTTTAGTAATCTGTGGCCAGTCCCTCACCTTCTGTATTCAAATATTATTTCCATACATCAGAGTGACACTTTTGGTAGATTTAAAGATGGAAGAAATGCATTCAAACCTTCCAAATGATAGCCATCCTCCAAAAGGAGGTATTTTTCCCTTAAGTTCCATATTCTTCATATTTTTTGCAGTTTTCTATGTTTCTTCCAGTTTTGTCCAACTGCTCACACTCTTCTCTACTCTTGTCTTTCCTTACCTATGAAGTCTAAATGTCCATTTTTATGGGAATTGGGATTTTAAGTTTCACATCATTACCTTAACCTTTGAACAATTTATGTAGATTTTGACAAAGCCCTCCAACTTAATAATTTTTGCTCCCACAAAAATGTCTATTTGGATCAATTGGGATTTTTAGTCATAATCCTACAAAGTATTAGGGCCATTTCCTACAGATGAGGAAGGGGCATCTGAATGTATGCATTTGGGGCTGAACTTAATGTCTTCAAGATCCAGGAATTAAGGAGTAGCTCAAAGAGCTAAAGAGAAGCTGCCTTTCAGGGGATGTGGATGCACAGGAGTCACATGGTTTGGGGCTGGAAGCTTCCATCTATCATTTTAAGTTTTTGGAGGACCCTGTTTGTTTCTGCCCGTGGCATCCGCGAGATGCTGACTTCCTGTGTTTACCCAGTGCTGAGGACACTGGGCTCTCTTCGGTTCCCACGGTGATGGGCGGATCCCATCCCCCTCCCATCCCTCCAGAGGCTAATGTGGTTTAAAGCTGCAGAGATCAGCACTGGGACAGGCGACTAGAGGGAAGGATCCAAACGAAGTAAACAAGCACAACTGTTTCAGACAGGACTTGCTCCTTGTCACAAAATAATGAGACCACATGGAGCCAATCCCAAAGGTGCTAACAGACTCTCACCACAGTGCTCCTCAAAGATGGATGGGAGCCAGGGTTCTTACTCCTGTGACAAAGTCCTTCATATGTGAGTGTCCCTCCCACTTGCAGGAGTATGTGCACTCCTCCAGCCCACTCACAGCACTTCTTCCTTTGACATTCTAAGCTGATTTCTGCACCACTCAATTTTACACGGAATATTTCATTTTTTTTTTCTGGCTCATCTGTGCTTGTCTTACCTTCCTACATAGATGAGAAATTCTTGGGATAAAGGCTGTGTCTTTTTCCATCACTGGTGCACCCAGTACGAAGCAAAAGACATACCAGTTACTGGGGAAATACTGGCTGTCTACTGTTTAAAGCAGGATACCTGTTCCCTGGCTGATGGGATATGTTCCCTGTGTCTTCCTCTCCCTGTACTGCTCCTCCTGTGCTTCCATTTTCAACACTTCAGGTCTCAGTGACTCTGCCCAATACCTCTACCCCTCAGCCACTCCACTCAGCAAACCAAGTGCGTCTTGCCAACTCAAGGTTTTTTCCTAGTGAGTTCTTTCAAAAACATTTTATAAAAGTCGTTGGCTTTTGCAAGACGAACAAATCACATCTGCATTTATAATGATTACTTTTTAAAGCCACATTTTATTTTCAAGTTTTCTTCTAGTGAACCTACTTGTACTTCTTTGTTACATTCCCTTGCAATTTATATACATCAAGAAATGTTTCCCACATCTCCAATCAACTCCCTGAAAAGTACAAAACTCCAGGTGAATGAGATCATGGGAGTATTTCAAAATGGATGGCAGCGTGTTTCATCTGGTTGCATTGGTGTGGCTGTAGTGTTAATGTTGGGACATCCAGGAAGCCTTCATAAATTAGTGGTTGATAAAGGAGGTTGAAGTTATCANCCCACATCTCCAATCAACTCCCTGAAAAGTACAAAACTCCAGGTGAATGAGATCATGGGAGTATTTCAAAATGGATGGCAGCGTGTTTCATCTGGTTGCATTGGTGTGGCTGTAGTGTTAATGTTGGGACATCCAGGAAGCCTTCATAAATTAGTGGTTGATAAAGGAGGTTGAAGTTATCACTTGAAAAACAAAACCGGCATGGGTTGGACAAATGGTGAAAGAAACACAGAAAACAAAGACATCAGCTTCTCCAACCACTCTCATCCTCAGACTGTTACTCTGCTGTGCCTTTTGTGGGATGAGCTAAGGCCAGAGTCCCTATCACCACCCAATTCACTGTCAGTGGGTCTGGCCCAAATCTATCTGTAGAGCCAGAAGGCTTCAGGTCTAAGAGCCAGGGCTGGGTAAAGAGCTTAGTTCCCTAGCAACCTGCACACAAGTGTTCCAGACAAAATGGATTACATACTGCTGACGAATTCCAAGTGAATATCCTATTGACCCAACAAAGGAGTTAATTTGTACCTTCTGCCACACTAGAGGAGTCAACTAAGAGAACTCTTTTTGTCTATGATCTCTCCTGGCATTCTCTTTGGATTGTCACAGTAAAATAAAATGCTCTGAAGGATTCAAAAAATGGATGGTTCAACTTCCAATTGCCTCTGAAAGAAAAGAGTCCTCATAATAGGAAGAAGAGGGCCTGTTTTTCCTCTTTTTTGCTTTCTGAATACAATTTGGATTGCCTAAAATAATACCCCTCCCAGCAAGAGTTATTCCAGAGACCCTGGGTAATAGACATAAATAGCCTGATCACTTCACTATAAGATAACCAACTGCTGTTTTATTTATACATTGGTCTCTTGAGATTTTGGTTTGTGATCATTAATCCTCAGGGCCCTAATATCCCCTGGGAACTAGGACAAAATGAAGTTTCTGGAAGCCAACTGCCTGGGTCTGCCACTTCCAGCTGTGTGACCTCTCTAGGACCTCCTACCTAGAAGGTTGATGTGAAGATTAAACAAGTTAATACATGTAAAATGCTTGACATTAAACCTGGCATTTAACAAGTACTACTAAACAACAGCAACAATAATATAAATTGTTCTTTTTGTTATTATTGATCCAAGGATGACCCTGAAATGGAAGGTGATGTTATTATTGATCCAAGGATGACCC
>SJYA01001563.1:1859653-1878683 GCA_006410615.1 Neotragus moschatus | reverse complement strand
CCACCGCGCAGGCTCGTGGGAAGTTGCGATTGTATTGTTCTTTACCGGGCGCGGCGATCCAGACCGACCCGGTTCTCCGGAGAGGCCCCCCGAGGAGGGGTAACAGTGGTCTCCTGCTGGTCTGAACCAGGCGGCTACGGCTCTCCACAGTGCCCCGCCTCTGTCCGACTGTGCAGATTAGCAGGAGGGTGTGTTTCTGTTTTGTGAATAAATTCTGTTGCCCAGGGGAAAGGGTTTCGTGGAGAGAAAGCTAAGTCGTTTCGGGATGTTCTTTGATCTGTAGGCTGCTTTGCGTGTTTTAGAGGGAGGGTCCCTCGGTGACCTAACTTGAAGTGTTTTCTTAAACTCTCAGGTGGAATAGACATATAGTGTAATTAGTGGATTGCCAAAACAGTGGCAGTCCTCCACCATCCCTCCCCACGTTGGAGTTAAAGTGTACTAAAGTGTATAATTTCTTGATGACTTCGGTTTTGAAGACTTTTTTTGTTTGCAGTTTATCCCAGGACCAACTGCATCATTTATTCTTGTGTGAAGTGCTTTATTTTTGGTTAGCTTTTTCACTTCCCACCTTAGTATACATAAAGACCTTAAAGTATGTTTAAAAGAATTGGATTGAAATTTTTTCCGGAATGTTTTGGATGAATATAGACTCACTTGATAATTTAGAAAATGTCTGAATGTTTCATGTAGTGGATTGTTTTTGTTCTTTTCTCTGACTTAGGACTGCATAGCCTAGCATATTTTTGTTCCATCTTCTACTTAGTCTGAGGATACTTTGTAGGGAGACTTCTGTTGCAGTTTGTAATGTTCATTTGCTAGAGAAACATTTTGGGTTAGGAGCTTTTGGTAGATGTTTAGTTTTAAATATCTGTGCTGGATAACCTTTATAAGAGCCTTTGTTTTTACATTTGTATTTATGTTCTAAATGTGACTTACAGCAAATTTCTGGTTTCACTTTTAGGTGCTGATTTCTATGAGGTAGTAAAAAGTAAGGCATCCACGTGAGGCAGTTTAAACTACTGATGAGTAGTATGTAAAATGTCCTTTGTTTTTAAAGAGTGAAACAGTAAGAATAGACACTGGTCTGTTCTGATGGTTGAAGAAAAAGTATAAATTGACAGCGTAATCTTTGCGGGCTAAGGCTCTTTTTAAACAAAGATTTTCTAAATTCAGAACTCTGGAGTCATTTATAAAGTCATTTTGCATAAACATTGGTTAAAAGGCTGCTTACTTTTTGATGTTTGTTTTAAGCAGAATTTTTTCAAAAAGCCACTAAGAAATCTTTCATTTAAAAATTAACATTAAGATTGTAGTTTTGGGGTACCTGGAGATATTTGTAATGTATTTTTATCCACACAGCTATTTATGGTCGTTTGTAAGAAGTTTATGGTAGGATGATATGAGAGTAGAATGCATTCAGACTCTCCTATGAGAGAATGAATATGTTTGGGTAGATTAGGACAAGCTATAGTGGAAATATGGATTTAACTTTAAAATATAAGTCATTTTAGATACTTAATAATCGTTTTTAGTTGCTTCCTCTTTGTGATTTGTCAGTCCTGTTTTGCATTAGTTTTTCTTGCTCTTGGTGTGATGGTGGGAAGCTAGAAAAGAGAACGGAATGTGTTTAGAATCTTGAAACTAAACTTCCCCAGTGCTGTCCATTTCTCACACATGTCCACCTTGTGTTCTATTTGTAGGAAGATACCATGAATTTTCTAGAGCTTAGCATCTATATAGACATGTACACAAATATATGAATAAAATGCCTTATTATATGCAACTGCATTAGAAATTTATTCGAACTATTCTGATTATATATAGCCCAAAGAATTTTTATGTATACGTGAATTGTACTTTTTAACACAAATATGTTGGTGAATTGATGTTTTTTCTTTCTCTTTAAAAAAATTGGTGTGTTTGAGAGGTCCAAAGGTATTTGAACTGTACCAGTAAATTCAATCCCCTGTTTTTGTTTAATGAAATCATATCTTAAATGAACTCTTGGAGTATGACTTTTTTTCTCTTTTTTTGACTGTGCTGTCTGGGCTTGTAAGTATTTTAGTTTCCCAACCAGGGATCAAAACCAAGCTGAGAACATGAATTCTTAACCACTGGAGAACCAGGGAATTCCTGTCATGTTTCTTATATTAAAAAGTCTGGTGTAAATGCTTTGCTTTGTAGCATGCTTCTTAAAGAAATAAGTTTTCTGGAAGTTTGGCCAAAAGTATAAAAGTTTAAGCTTTTAAATTTTTAAATTATTACTCACTTCTACCAGCAAGTCATAGTCTATAAAGTTAATAAAATGGACAGACTTTTGGTCTTTATCTTTAAGGAGCTGTGACTCTTCATCTTTTTAATCTTGATAATCCAGCTAGCTGTACTATCTTGAGAAGACCTATTTCAAGCCATTAGTTAGCAGTATCTATTCTGTGTGTATAAGGACCTCTTTGAGTAGCAAAGAACTGGGCACGGCAAACACCCCTCTCTTTTCTGATCTCATTTTTATAACTCATTTAACATCTTCGAGGGTGTTTACCTACTGTCTTTTAAATTATCTTACAGACTTGCAGGGTGGAGCAGGGAGAGTAAGGGACATTTTTGTAATGTCTGCTGTATTTCTGATACTGTGTTAGAAGTTTCACTTTCCAGCTGTATGTGAGAGTGGTGACATTCTACATTTGAAGAAACAGACTTGAAGAAATATTTTTTCTGACATTGTCCACCTGCTCAGTGGTGAATTAGATAGTCAAACCCAAGCCAGTTGGACCTAAACCTGGACTTTTTACCTACTGCCCCCGCATGTCTTTTTGAAAGCAGTTTTCACATGTTAGTTCAAAGGTGTTCTCTAGACTCAGTCACCTTAGATATGTGTTTTGTTTGATTTGCAGTGTCTTTAAGTTTCAACTACTGATGAACTTTGATAAAGTGGGAAACGTCTTTAAAAATTTTTTTCTTCGTTTTCGTTAAAATTTACTGACTGTGCTGGGTCTTAATTGCAGCGTATGGAATCCGTAGTTGCAGCAAATGGGATCTAGTTACCTGACTAGGGATCGAACCCAGGCCTCCTGCACTGGGGCGTGGAGTCTTAGCCACTGGACTACTAGGGAAGTCCCAAATTGGGAAATTTCTGGGTGTAANAGTGGGAAACGTCTTTAAAAATTTTTTTCTTCGTTTTCGTTAAAATTTACTGACTGTGCTGGGTCTTAATTGCAGCGTGTGGAATCCGTAGTTGCAGCAAATGGGATCTAGTTACCTGACTAGGGATCGAACCCAGGCCTCCTGCACTGGGGCGTGGAGTCTTAGCCACTGGACTACTAGGGAAGTCCCAAATTGGGAAATTTCTGGGTGTAATTTATGGATTTATGTGTTTTGGGAGGAAGACTTGAAAATCCTGTTAACTGCTTAGAAATATTCCTGTTGTCTGGAGGAGAGCGGTAGCTGTTCCCCTCTTTAAACTGGGCTTGGGAATCAGCGTGGTTCCCCTCAATCTGGCTGGCTGTAGGTACGCTTAGCCTGCTGCCCTCATTTTTGTTACTTGCCTTAGTCCTTGTAGATATGTTATTTGCATTTTTGCCTCAGTTTCATCTTGCAAACATGACAGCATCATTTATTTATTTGGTTGTGCTGTGTGAAATGTGGGATCTTAGTTCCCCAACCACGGATCAAACCCATGCCGCTTGCAGTCCCGATAGCAACCATAAAATTATTTTTTTCGGATTGAGACCTCTGATTCAACTTTTATTATATTGCTTATAATATTAACTTTTCTATGGTCCTAGAAATTTGTTAGTAAAAACTGTGGCATACACAATACTTTTATCTGGCATTAGGGTATTAGATATTTTAAAAAGTTCTTGTGTTCATAATAGTAACAATTTGAAGGTCTTAAATAATAATAGTTACAATTTTTCCACATCTCTTTATCTCAGTGAGGAAATAAGAAACCACTTCTTTTTCTGATGGGATGAGGCTCAGAAAAAAATTGATTGAGAGTCCTGTAGGTAACTTAGATGTTTTTTCTTTTAAGAATTGGTTATAAACATAAACTCTGTTTTTGAAATTGAGAAAATGAAACTGAGTAATAAATTCAAGAATAAACTCCATTTTTTACAAACTTTGTTGAGAGATCACAAGTTTGGCCTTGAGACTATGTCCTGAATGACAAGTCTCTGGGACCAGACTTTTTAAATATTTTGTGCTTTTGATGAAAGTTTTTATAAAATGATAAATTTTTATAAAACATATTTACTGTGCCCCTTTTAAAGGGGCTGAATTTAATCTTTTCTTAAATGATTGAGATTTAGTATAAGAACAGCTTACTGTTTTGGGCTAAACTTAGTTTGGTTGTCAATTTTTTTACAAGGGAAGGGGAGCAACGTTAAGGATAAATGGAATAATCCTACCATTTAGAGTCTTGTGAAGGTAGTAACACTGCTGTGTAGCAGTGTGAAGGCTTTGCCTTAGGACTAGTGGGGACAATTCTGTCCTAGCTAGGTTGCAGAAACAGCAGTNTGTTTTGGGCTAAACTTAGTTTGGCTGTCAATTTTTTTACAAGGGAAGGGGAGCAACGTTAAGGATAAATGGAATAATCCTACCATTTAGAGTCTTGTGAAGGTAGTAACACTGCTGTGTAGCAGTGTGAAGGCTTTGCCTTAGGACTAGTGGGGACAATTCTGTCCTAGCTAGGTTGCAGAAACAGCAGTACTGAGAACAGTGCTCAGGGAGTGTAGACTCCCTTTGATATTGGATGATTCCATTCTGAAGCTACTATAGTTCCAACTAAACAATGTGAGAACATGTACAATAAGAACACTGTTGTTTAGCCATTAGTGTTGACTGTATGTCTGTGGCTAGTAGGAGTCATGAAGGCACAGTCTTGAGACAGAAGAGAGGTAAAAAGCATTGAGCTTGCCAGAGTAGACATAAATGTCAAGATATAAAAATAAGAATTCCAATTATGTATTGTAGATGAAATGAGAATTTATTAAGCTGGAGGGACATCAACCAGTTGAAGAGAGCTTTTTGAGATAGAAGAAAATATCATAAGATGTAGTAAGATACATATAGGTTTACTTGCCTGGAATGGAGAGCTTACAGTAGGAAATAAGGAGAAATGCTAACTGGGCTATGATGACTGGAACTCTCATTTTTCATATAATGGGCCATGGTAACTATGGGGTATTGCGGAATTTTGGTTGGTTGAGCAGTTGGGAATTTGGTTGCTTGAGCCAGCCAGTATTGTGGAATTTTAGTTAGTTGAGCCAACAAAGGTCCGTCTAGTCAAAGCTATGGTTTTTCCAATAGTCATGTATGGATGTGAGAGTTGGACTATAAAGAATGCTGAGTGCCAAAGAATTGATGCTTTTGAACTCTGGTGTTGGAGAAGACTTTTGAGAGTCCCTTGGACTGCAAGGAGATCCAACTGGTCAATTATAAAAGAAATCAGTCCTGAATGTTCATTGGAAGGACTGATGCTGAAGCTGAAACTCCAATACTTTGGCCACCTGATAGGAAGAACTGACTACCTGGAAAAGACCCTGATGCTGGGAAAGATTGAAGGCAGGAGGAGAAGGGGACGATAGAGGATGAGATGGTTGGATGGCATCACTGAGATGGACATGAGTTTGTGCAACCTCCGGGAGTTGGTGATGGACAGGGAAGCCTGGTGTGCTGCAGTCTATGGGGTCGCAAAGGATCGGACACGACTGAGCGACTGAACTGAAGTGAGCAGTTGGGATATGATACAATAAGGAATAAANGGTTGGATGGCATCACTGAGATGGACATGAGTTTGTGCAACCTCCGGGAGTTGGTGATGGACAGGGAAGCCTGGTGTGCTGCAGTCTATGGGGTCGCAAAGGATCGGACACGACTGAGTGACTGAACTGAAGTGAGCAGTTGGGATATGATACAATAAGGAATAAATTAGCTACTTGTTGAACTGGGTGATTGAGTCCTGGATTGGGGTAGTGACTGTAGAAATAAACAAGAGTACACAAAAATTCATATGGAAGAATAACTGGTAAAACTTGGCAGATGTTTAATGCAAAGATATCACAGTTTATTGAGGGCTCTCTCTGTGTTGAATTTGGACCTTAGAGGCTATTGTATTGGAGAGAGTGTAGTTTTATAAAGCTTTGAGGACCTCAGACTTTGTAATTGAAAGTGTCTAAGATTTTGAATCTAGTTGAAGGTTCAAAGTTGGAATGTGTGTTAGAGTTGAATTTTATCTGACTTGTATGCTAATACTTTTGTTGCTAAGTTGCTTCAGTTGTATCTGACTCTTTGAGACCCTGTAGCCCACCAGGCTCCTCTGTCCTCTCTCCAGACAAGAATACTGGCACGTGTTGCCATTTCCTTCTCGAGGGGATCTTCCCAGCCCAAGGATGGAATCTGTGTCTTCTGTGGCTCCTGCATTGCAGGTGAATTCTTTACTACTGAGCTTCCAGGGAAGTAATACTTCTGTTGAATGTTAGCTAAAACTTTTCACAGTCCTTCAACAATTTGTGGCTAGTCACTTAGGAAGCCATCTTCCCTGGTGGCGTGGTGATAAAGAATCTTCCTGCAGTGCAGGAGATGTGGGCTTGATCCCTCGGTCGGGAAGATCCCCTGGAGAGGGAAATGGCATTCCTTCTCCGCATTCATTGCAGTATTCTGGTCTGAGAAATCCTATGGCCAGAGGAGCCTGGCGGGCTACAGTCCTTAGGATCACATGAGTAGGACATGACTTAGCAATTAAAACAAAAACAAAAACTTAGGAAGCATTGTTTCTGATAGTGGAGAGATAGAAGTTTGGTGAATTTGAGGTGGAGGGGATAAGTTAGATTTAAAGATAGATAAATTGGAATTAGACTCTTTGGTTCAAGAATATGCTTGATATTTTTGATTATATGTGAATTGTGAAATTCCTATTTCAGATACAAATTGGGGAAAATAATGTGATTTCTGTACTTGAGCCAAATANTTAAAAAGCATGCCAAGCTTGCTCCTGTCTCAGGGATTTTGTATTTGCCAATCCTTTTACATGGACCAGTTTTCCCCCTAGATTGCTATAGTGTCAACCCTATTTCTTTTTTATTTTTAAAAAAATTTATTTATTTTTAATTGAAGGATAATTGCTTTACAACATTGTGTTGATTTCTGCCATACATCAGCACAAATCAGCCGTAGATATGTCCCCTTTTTATTTTTTAAGTAAAAAAAATTACATGGTGGTGAAATACACATAAAATTTACCAGCTTAACCATTTTTAACTATTCAGTAGTGTTTAAGTATATTCACATTGTTATGCTTTGCTCTCTTTCTGTTGTGTTTGCTCAGAAATTATGAAGTCTTTTGATTACCTCATATAAAAATACAAACCCTTACTTAGCATTCTCTATCCACTCACCATGTGATAACAGTCTTAGAGCCATCTGATGTTACTTACTTGTTCACAGGGAACTCTCTTTTGATATCCCGCGACAAACCATAATGGAAAATAACATGATAACTGAGTCATTTTGCTGTACAGAACAAATTAATACAACATTGTAAATAAAATTTACTTCAATAAAATAAGAAAAATTTATAAACCAAAAAAAAGATTATTATTATTTGTTATACTGTCTGCTGTCCTTCTCTAGAATAAAGTTTCTTAAGGTCAATAACTTTGTTTTGTTCACTTCTGTATTCCCAGCATTTAAAAACAATGCCCTTAGAGCAGATAGTAAGTGCCCGATATATGTGTTGAGTGAATAAATGAATGTTTACTGAACTAAATAATTTCATTTTTTTAATGAACTACATAAGAATTCCAATTTTCTAAGAGTATGTATGTGGAAAAAAAAAACCTTCCAAAGCTTATAATTAATCTTTTTACTTTAATTGACTTTAAAATAGAATGAAAATACCATTTTTGTTATTGTCTTGGTTTTGCTCATTATTTTTATATGCCCAGTTACTTAAAGGATTTAGTAGGTTGAATGAGTTATATTTTCTTTCTAAAAACCAAATTACTTTTTATCGCTGTTTCTGTTAATATTTAAAAATATCATTAAAACACTTGGCACTTGTCATTCACTGCAAAAATTAGCCTAAAAGGGGAAATGTAGAATGTCTTCATGTTTATCTGATTTTACTCAACAAAAGTTGTAAGCTTTGTTATGTTACTAAGATGAAACTTTAAAAAAAACCCTTTTCATTTAGGGTAAGTTAGAGTCACAGAATGTTAGAGCAAGACGGAAGTTTTGTAGTCTTGGGTTGCTTACTTAACTTCTTTGTGCCTCATTTTAAGATTAATTATACTTACCCTACAGAGTTGTTATGAAGGTGAAATGAGATAATACATGTTCATTAATTAATTTAGCCATTATTTACTGAATTCTTACCCCTTATGTACTGTACATTATTCTAAATCTCATTATATGTTTTAGATAATTGAATCCATATAACAACATTATTAGCTATAGGTATTATTATTTCATCTATTTTACAGGCAAGGGAAATGAGGCACAGAGTTGTTAGGTGACTTGTCCAAGGTCACTCAACTTATAAGTGGCATAGTTGGGATTTTAACTCATGGTGTTTAGTTATAAATAAAGATAATGTTTGCTAAACTGTTGAAGTATGAAGTAAGACATGTTGACCATGTAAGTCTATGGTTATTGATAAACTTAGTTGCAAAAAGGAATACTGTGTGAACTTTGTAAAGTCATGCAAAATAGAGATGAAAGCTGCATGGATAGTTGCAGAGACAAATATGTGAAATGCACCCATGGCATTTCAAATAAAAGATTTGAAAAAAACACTTAACTAATGAATAGATTTATAATAATTTTATTTTTTAACCGATAGCACTTTGCAAATAAATACTCAGCCTGTTAGAAATTCTGATACTTCTTGGGTGAGTATCATAGGGTCACATTTTCTGTTGGTTGATTTATGGCTCTCTTAGCAGCAAAATACCGGCTCTCTTCTGATAAATACAAGTGAAAGTGGAAATTTCTGTGAAACATTGCGTGGATCCATTAATTCTTACAGCAAACATTTACTGAGCGCCTGTTCCTTACTCTGATCTAGATAATGAGGGTGCATCATTGAACAGATCAGAGTTCTTGTTCTCGTGGAACTTCTGGTGGTAGAGGGGTATGTCAGTACAAAATAATATCAGGAAAGATAGAACAGGATATTAGAATGAGTATGATTGGGACTTATGCTTTTAGATAGGGTAATCAGAGAAAGCCTCTGAAGAAATTGTGTGGATACCTGAATGAAGTGTGGTAGCCAAGATACTGGCTGTGGGGGAAGATATTCCAGTCAGAGGGACGATCAGGAGACGAATGTGACTAGATCACAGAGAAAGGGGAGAGTGGTAGATGATGAGGTAAGTCTGATATGAAAGTGGAATAGGGGAATGCTGCTCCTTATAAGATCATGGTCAACCTGGTGAACTGTGGTTAGGACTTTTTTTATTTTCAAATTATAAATTGAGATGAAGGCTGTGGAGGGGGAACCAGGGGTAAGGAGTGGAAGATTTTGAGCAGAAGTGTGACATGATGCAACTTCACTTGAACGTTGTTACTCTGACTGCTGTGTGAAAAATAGACTGTAGTGGGGCAGGAGTGGAAGCTAAGGGGCCAGGTATTTGTTACGATTTCTGTCTAGAACCTTTTGAACCTTGCCTCATTTTCAGCCTTATGAATTCCACCTCCCTAATTTAGATCCCCGAGCCTCTCATTTGCACCTAGGACACGGACATGTAAACTAGTCTTCTGAACTAGGCTCTTCTGATCAGAGCATCACTGGAGACCTGGATTCTGAACTGAGCAGACAGATATGCCTGCAAAGTTTTGCCAGTAGTGTACATCTCTCAGACATGATGATAGATTTTTCTTCAGTTGTTTTAAGGTTGTGTTTCTGCTACAGACCTGGCATTGGGGAGGCAGGGCAGTATTGGTGTTTTTCACAAGATACTTTTGGAGTAATTATGGTGTGTACTGCTGCTGTTGGGGATACTTGGGTAGTTTTGTGAAGATAAAAATGAGGAGGGTTCCAGTATTATTGTCAAGTAGTAGAATATTACTTCAGGTAATGGAATACTGTATGAGAAGTATGGAAATTGATTAAGATCAGAATAGAAAATGTGTTCTTGGTCAGGTTTCCTGTGTAGTATTTACAGGTTGATTTGCAGGGAACACAGGATCTTGGATTCTTATTTGTGTCTGATGTCTCTTGATTCATGATTTCTCTTGGTTCATACTTGGTATTAGAGAAGCAATGATTTTTTTTCTTTTAATTAATTTTAATTGGAGGCTAATTACAATATTGTGGTTTTTGCCATACGTCAACATGAGTCAGCCACAGGTTTACATGTGTCCCCCATCTTGAAGCCTTCTCCCACCTCCCTCCCCACCACATCCCTCTGGGTTGTCCCAGAGCACCGGCTTTGAGTGCGCTGCTTCATGCATCGAACGTGCACTGGTCATTTATTTTACATATGGTAATATGCATGTTTCAGTGCTGTTCTCTCAAATCATCCCGCCCTTGCCTTCTCTCACAGAGCTTGAAAGTCTGTTCTTTACATCTGTGACTCTTTCGCTGTCTTGCATATAGGGTCATCATTATGTCTTTCTAAATTCCATATATATGTGTTAATATACCGTATAGTGTTTCTCTTTCTGGCTTACTTCACTGTGTATAATAGGCTCCAGTTTCATCCACCTCACTAGAACTGACTCACATGTGTTCTTTTTTACAGCTGAGTAATACTCTGTTGTGTGTATGTAGCACAGCTTCCTTATCTATTCATCTGCCCATGGACGTCTAGGATGCTTCCATGTCCTAGCTGTTGTGAACAGTGCTGCAGTGAACATTGGGGTACACGTGTCTCTTGGTTTCCTTGGTGTGTATGCCCGGCAGTGGGATTATTGGGTCACTCAGCTGGAAGAACCTGCCTGCAATGTGGGAGACCTTGGTTTGATCCCTGGGTTGGGAAGGTCCCCTGGAGAAGGGAAAGACACACCACTCCAGTATTCTTGACTGGAGAATTCCATGGACTGTATAGGCCATGGAGTCACAAAGAATCAGACATAACTGAGCGACTTTCACTTCCATTTTTCGCTTTTTCATGGCACTTCTATTTCCAGTTTTTTAACTGTTCTCCGTAGTGTTCTCCACAGTGGCTGTACTAGTTTGCATCCCCATGAACAGTGTAAGAGGGTTCCCTTTTCTCCACACCCTCTCCAGTATTTATTGTTTGTAGACTTTGATGGCAGCCATTCTGACTGGTGTGAGATGGCACCTCATTGTGGTTTTGATTTTCATTTCTCTGATAATGAGTGATGCTGAGCATCTTTTCATGTGTTTATTAGCCATCTGTATGTCGTCTTTGGAGAAATGTCTGTCTGGTTCTTTGGCCCATTTTTTGATTGGGTCATTTATTTTTCTGGTATTGAGCTGCATGAGCTGCTTGTGTATTTTGGAGATTAATTCTTGTCAGTTATTTCATTTGCTCTTATTTTCTCCCATTATGAAGGCTGCCTTTTTACCTTGCTTATAGTTTCCTTTGTTGTGCAAAAGCTTTTAAGTTTAATTAGGTCCCATTTGTTTATTTTTATTTCCATTACTCTAGGAGGTGAGTCACAGAGGATCTTGCTGTGATTTATGTCAGAGAGTGTTCTGCCTGTGTTTTCCTCTAAGAGTTTTATAGTTTCTGGTCTTAAATGTAGTTCTTTAACCCATTTTGAGTTTAGTTTTGTGTGTGGTATTAGAAAGATTCTAGTTTCATTCTTTTACAGGTGGTTGACCAGTTTTCCCAGGATCACTTGTTAAAGAGATTGTCTTTTTTCCATTATATATTTTTGTCTCCTTTGTCAAAAAATAAGGTGTCTATAGGTGTGTGGATTTATCTCTGCTCTTTCTGTTTTGTTCCATTGACCTATATTTCTGTCTTTGTGCCAGTACCATACTATCTTGATTGACTGTAGCTTTGTAGTATAGTCTGAAGTCAGGCAGGTTGATTCCTCCAGTTCCATTCTTCTTTCTCAAGATTGAAGCAATGATTTTTTTAAAATATATTTATTTATTTGGCTACGTTGGGTCTTAGTTGCAGCAAGCAGGATCTTTTACCTTTGTTGCAGAATCTCTGGTTATAGCATGTGGGATCTGGTTCCCTGACCAGGGATTGAACCCGGGCTCCCTGCATTGGGACCACCAAGTGTTAGCCACTGGACCACCAAGGAAGTCCTTAGAAGCAATGATTTTTAGTAGTAGGGCATTTATATTTATAGTTTCCTGGAACCTGGGAGAGTCTAGCATGTAACAAGGATAAGGAATAGAGTAGCTGATTAGGAATTGTAGTAGACAAGTGGGCAGCTTGGAACTAGGGAATCAGGAAAATCTGTAACAAAAGGAAGAGGAGATATGATGATGAGTAGGTCAGAAGCCCAGGTCTGTTCAGATAACAGTTGAGAAGATGGGTGATTATTGAAGTGCATCAATAAGATTTAGTGATAGAGTTGCATTCTGTCCCTATTTCTTGAGTTTTTTGACTGGTTGTTAAAGTATAAGAACAAATCTCAGTTGAGTAGGTCGAGACTCTGCATGTGGGAACAGGCAATTTTGTGGTGTCTGACTGAGCTAAGTAGTGCAAGGGAAGGAGATTGGCATGGGCTCCTGTGGAGTAAATTGTGCCAATTTCAATCACTAGCTGTGGAAATCAAGGGTATACGTATATATATATATATATATATATAGTCTATAAAAAGCACATTCTTTTCTGATATTTCATTACTCATTTTTGTGCATCTTAGAGGTAGATATCAGTTTAGGTTTTAAAGTTCCCTGCCATGTACTGGTAATTTTTTTTCTTTTCAGTTTTTTGTTCCCATCAGAAATATGCATGGTAATTTACCTTGTTTATGATGAGAGTAATACAATTATTGTAGAATGTTACGAAGTCATTGAGACCAAACTGATCTTAGATTTGTTACATATCTCTCAGACCTCTGTTTTCTTTAAAATGGGCTCGTAGGTCCATGTGTATGTGTGTGTTTAATCACTCAATCATGTCTGACTCTTTGCGACCCCATGGACTGTAGCTCGCCAGACTTCTTTGTCCGTGGGGATTCTCTAGGCAAGAATACTGGANAGTTCTCCTTGAAAAAAACAAGTTTTTTTGATTTATAAACAAAAGTTTATAGTTTTGGATTTTTAAATTCTTCTATTTAAAACTGTGAAAATGTGAAGCTTTTTTTTTTTTAAAGCAATATCTTTTAGCCTAATTTTCATGTGAATTTTAAAATACTGCGTTTCTAAAATAGGAATGGGAAGAAACAACCTTAGCATAGTATTATGAATGTATTATATAATGGAAAGTAAAGGCTAAAGGCAGGAACAAAGTAAAAATGCTCTCACTGTGATTCAGTGTGGTTTCATAGTCCTAGCTAATGTAGTAAGTTTAATAAAAAAGAATTATAAATAGATGAATAAATTTAAATATGAAAAGCAGAAGCAAAGTACCAACTATAAATATACATACATACCATATATATATAAACACATTTATTCATAATATTTGCATATAAATATTAAGGGGGGGTGCTCATGAATCCCCTAGGAAGGCACATGGATCTCAGGGTTAGAAATCCTGCTGTAGAGGGGGTGGGGAAATGATTATAACCAATCACAGTAATAAAACTGAGTGCTTAAGTAACTTTCTGTAGATTTGATACTTGTTTTACAGTGCTCTGCTTGTTCAGCTCTGCCATTGAAAAGCAGTGATAGGAAATACATAAATGAATGAGCATAGAGCTGTTTTGAGAAAACAGGTGACCAATTCAAATTGACCTTTGGGCTTATAGTTTGTCTACTCCTGTTTTATATTATTTGGGTGCTTTTTCTAATCAGTACATTACCTGTGACATCAGATAAAGTATTTCTTGCTTAAATGATAGAACCGGTGGTACCTGGCCTTAATGATATACTGTTAAAGGCTTAGGTTAAAGCAAGCACAGAGAAAAAGAAAGATATAGCTGCTGGTAGAAGTTAGGGTATTTCTGTATAGAGAAAAGCTGCAGAGCTTCTCAAACTTTCATATGCATACAGATCATTCTGGGGATCAGGTACATCTGGGTAGAACCGAGTCACTTGGGGATCTATAGATCTGAGACGAGCCCAAGATTTTGTAGCGCTAAAGGTTCCCTAGGAGATAACCCAGGCAGCTGATTCCTGAATCACGGTATGAATAGCAAGGTATTATGTGTGACAAAAATGCAAAATGCTGTACACAGAAAAAGATTTAGTTCTGTAAGGACAAACATTCACAAACACAAATTTCCAATCTCAGTGGTAACAGTCTGATGAGTAGTAGGCTTCCAGGTTTTCTTTTAGCTTGTTAGTTTAAATGTTGAATTGGACCTTTAGTACTGCCAAGAAATTCTTCAAAATGGTCTAGTAGCTACTTCTCAGCTGATACTTTTCCTTGATACTTGGTTTCCCCCAGTGTTCTTTTCATACTTGGGATCACTGATTGTCATGTAATCTTTTATTTCCTCCATCTTTTACTACTTATGTCTGTCATATTAACAAAAATATAGTTACTTGTGAATAATGAGTCATTATAGGATGCTTCATAGTTTCTCGAAGGTCAGTAGAATGTTAATTTTATTTTTCTCTCAAAGGGGAGGATTAATAAGTTGGACTATTTTGAATTGTTTTAGATTCTGTATTTTGTTTTTTTTTTTTTTTTGGAAAAAGTTTCTAACCTTGGGGAAAAGTAAAAGAAAGGCCAAATACCCAATATGCCTACCACTTCGACTCACTGTTTTTCTTTTAAAAAATTGTAATTAGCTTTATTGAGGTATAATTTCTATAAATAAAATACTGCAATTAATTTTGAGAAAGGTATATAGTGGTAGATAACCACTGCTGTAATAATAATTTAGAACTTTTACATCAGTGAAGTTCCCTTGTGCTGTTAGCAGTCAATTAAAAATGCTTTTCATTTCCCTTTTGATTTCTTCTTTGATCCATGGGCTGTTTAGAAGTTCCCAATATTGGGGACTTTTTCCAAATTATCTGCTACTGATTTAGTTGCACCAGGGTCTGTTTTCCAGAAGTTTTACTTTCATTTTAGGTCTGAAGAGTTCGTTAACAAAAGAAACCACTTGTTACACATATAAACAATTTCAATTTTTTTCTAGAAGATTATTTAACTTAATTTCTACTTGCAGTCATTCAGTTCAGTTCATTTCAGTCACTCCGTCGCGTCCGACTCTTTGCGACCCCATGAATTGTAGCACTGGGCTTCCCTGGTGGCTCAGATGGTAAAGAATCTGGCTGCAGTGCAGGAGACCCAGGTTTGATCCCTGGGTTAGGAAGATCCCCTGGAGAAGGGAATGGCTACCCATTCCAGTATTCTTGCCTGGAGAATTCCATGGTCAGAGGCTACAGTCCATGGGGTCACAAAGAGTCAGACATGACTGAGCGAATAACACTTTCACTTTTCACTTTTTCCAAAAGAAAAGGAAAAGAAACAATAGAAGTAATAGTGTATACATCACCAAAATGGATTTTCATTCACACTTGAATAATGCTGGGAAGTCCCTCATTAACAGCAATGTGGAGTCCCAGTTGGGAAAGGGTCCTGGGCTGTATGCCCACACCACAGGTGAGGCTTCAAATTGCTGTTTCAGTGGCTCCTTATAATTGCAAGCTGCAAACTGCTTTCATTAACGATTTGCGTGCAAAAATCCTTCTCTGCCTTTTTACGATGCTGCTTACTTCACCTTGTGAATCATAGGCTTTAGACCCAAGGGGGTTGTCCAGACCTCTAGGGGTCAAGAATTCCAAGACCTTCTCTTTTCCTAAAGTGCTACCTGACTTGCTGTGCTTGCAGACTGGGATGGTATCTGGCAATGTCCAGGCAGGTTAAAAGCAAGTCAGAGGCCTGTCCTCTTGCTTCTGAAGCCTGAACAAGATTTCCTTCATTTTAGTTTCACTAACAGAGTCAGAAAACATGATCTATGATTTCAGCCTTTAAAAATTTATGGAAATACACTTCATGGCTTAGAATTGAGGTCTGTTTTCTTAAATACACCATATGCCTGTGAACATACATACTCTATGATTGGGTGGACTATTTTATAAAATGTTAATTGAGTCAGAGTGCTTGATAGTGTTCAGTCCTTATTTTTGTCTACTTGTTCAGTGAAGAATGTTGTGATTTCCAGGTATAATTACAGATTTGTGTTTCAGTTCTATTAGCTTTTTGTTCACATAGTTTTAAGCTATTATGTGAAACACATTTAGAACTGAAATGTCTTTTTTAAATCCCTCTCTCTCCTCTGGGTTTGTTTTGAAGTTTACTTTGACAGTGCTGTAGCCACTCTAGCTTTCTTGGATTAGGATTTGGATGGTGTAATTTTACCATTTTGTTTGTAGTTTAACTCATCTTTACCTTTCTTGAAAAATAAGAAAGTGACTTTCTATCTTTTAATTATGTTTAAATCATTAACTTTTAATGTAATTATTGATATGATTGAGTTTAAAACTACCATCTTGCTGTTTGTTTTCTGTTTCATTTGTTCATAAGCCCTTTTTTTAAACCTTTGTTTTCTATTTTTTGGGGATTAATTTGCTTTAAGAAATGATTGAATATTAACTCTGTTATTGGCTTATGTAATGTAATGTACCTGCTTAGTTATGTATTTTTAGAGGTTGTTCCTAGGGTGCACAGTATACACCTGTAACTTCTCAGTGTGTACCTTTGGATAGAATACCACTTGTTTTACAGTGCCCTTTCATTTTTTCCTCTCTTCCATTGTGCTGTGTTATCATACATTTTAATTCTATGTGTGTCATAACTGCCATAGTACCTTTTGTGTTTTTTAAACACAATCATTTAACTTTGAAAGAGGTTAAAGAATGAGAAAAGAAATCTTTTTTATTTTATTTTCTCATATAGTTATTGTTCTTGGCACTCTTCTTTGTGTCAGCACAGGTTTCCAGCTGATATATTCCTTCTGCCTGAAAACTTCCTTTGACATATCTTGCAGTGGAGGTCTACTGGCAATAAATTGTCAGCTTTGATGTCTGAAAAAGGGTTCATTTTACCTTTTCCCCCCTTCATCTTCATTTATGAGATATGTTTCACTGGGTATGGAATCTTAGATTGAGAAATTTTTTTTGGTAGTATTTCAGACATGTTGGTGAGTTATCTCCTGAGCTATGTACTTATGCTATCATGTGTACATTCATTCTTCTATATGTAATGTGTCTTTTTCTCTAGTTCCTTTTGTCCTAACCTACTAGCTGATTTTAAGGTTTCTTTTGTCCTTAGTTTTTAACTATTCGCCCATGATAACTGTTTCAATTTCTTTGTATGTTAATTCTGTCATCTTTATAGTTTCTGTTGCTAATGTCTGACTTCTTCACCCAATAGTATGAGAAAAAGATGTTTTCCTGAGTCTTTACCTGCATGGTAATTATTGACTGGATGCAGTTCATTTTGATTTTTACTTTTTTTGTGTTTGATTTTGTCTTGCCTTTAAACATGGTCAAATTTTGTTGTACCATTAAACTACTTGGAATCATTTGAGTTCTTTGGAGGAACTCTTTAAAGCTTTGTTAGGCTGGATCCCAAACAGCCTTTAGTCTATGGCTAATTTTGCCCTGTGAATAAGATGATGTTTTCCTGAGGGCTCTACCCAGTGCTCTGTATATTACAGGTCTTTGTTCTCTGAATGGTGGGAATATGAACACTTCCCAGCCCTAACTATATAAACTTCCAAGTTTGTTCTGCTTACTTTTTTTGTGGTTTATTTTTCTGGTCTGGGATAGTTGATTCTCACATGATCAGATACAAATTTGCCAGACATGTAAGGGGGACACTTCTTTAGATCTCTGAGCTCCCTTTCTGTTAGCTTCCTCTTTGGCACTCTGGCCCACAAATTCTAAATGCCTGGCCTCTCTGTCAGCAGGTTCTATTTGGTTCCTGTACTCTTCATATTGACCGTAAACTGCTTCAAGGTAGTTAAGTTGGGCCAGTTGTAGATCTTACCTCATTTGTTTATCCTCCCATGTATTTCATCAGGTTTTCTGAATGTTTATGGTGGTAGGTTAGATTTACTTCTTCTTACTTCATTATACTCAGAAGTGGAAACTGATAGCAATTTATGTCCTTTTTTGTCTCATTGGGAATCACTTCATTGAAAATTATGCATGTCATTTTACTCCTAAGTACTTCAAAATACATCTCCCCAAATTCAGATTGTTTTCCTGCTATATAACCACAGTGTTTTTGTATTGAAGAAAATTAACAAGAATTCCTTGATATCATGTAAGCTGACTGTGGCTCAGATCATGAGCTCCTTATTGCCAAATTCAGACTTGAAGAAAGTAGGGAAAACCACTAGACCATTGAGGTATGACCTAAATCAAATCTGTTATGATTATACAGTGGAAGTGAGAAATAGATTTAAGGGCCTAGATCTGATAGATAGAGTGCCTGATGAACTATGGAATGAGATTTGTGACATTGTACAGGAGACAGGGATCAAGATCATCCACATGGAAAAGAAATGCAAAAAGGCAAAATGGCTTCCTGGGGAGGACTTACAAATAGCTGTGAAAAGAAGAGAAGCAAAAAGCAAAGGAGAAAAGGAAAGATATAAACATCTGAATGCAGAGTTCCAAAGAATAGCAAGAAGAGATAAGAAAGCCTTCTTCAGCGATCAGTGCAAAGAAATAGAGGAAAACAACAGAATGGGAAAGACTAGCGATCTCTTCAAGAAAATCAGAGATACCAAGGGAACATTTCATGCAAAGATGGACTCGATAAAGGACAGAAATGGTATGGATCTAACAGAAGCAGAAGATACTAAGAAGAGGTGGCAAGAATACACAGAGGAACTGTACAAAAAACATCTTCATGACCTGGATAATCATGATGGTGTGATCACTTATCTAGAGCCAGACATCCTGGAATGTGAAGTCAAGTGGGCCTTAGAAAGCATCACTATGAACAAAGCTAGTGGAGGTGATGGA
>SJYA01001563.1:1827434-1856945 GCA_006410615.1 Neotragus moschatus | reverse complement strand
TTGCAAGGAGATCCAACCAGTCCATTCTGAAGGAGATCAGCCCTGGGATTTCTTTGGAAGGAGTGATGCTGAAGCTGAAACTCCAGTACTTTGGCCACCTCATGTGAAGAGTTGACTTACTGGAAAAGACTCTGATGCTGGGAGGGATTGGGGGCAGGAGGAGAAGGGGACAACAGAGGATGAGATGGCTGGATGGCATCACTGACTGGATAGGCCTGAGTCTGAGTGAACTCTGGGAGTTGGTGATGAACAGGGAGGCCTGGCGTGCTGCGATTCATGGGGTTGCAAAGAGTCGGACATGACTGAGCGACTGAACTGAACTAAACTGGTTGCTTCTGGTTTGTTCCAGACAGTCTCCAGATGTTTTGTTTCCTTCTCAGTTGGGTTTTTTCTCTTTTGCTTTTTCTGTTTTTGTTGTTGTTGTTTTTCATTGTTTTTACTCTGCTACGTTTTGCCATGTTTGTGGTTGTGAGGCTCTTCTTTGTTCTGTTGGTTTTTCTATGATATAATGTGGGTAAGTTCTTTTTTCTTTGTCTCTGAGACCAGTGTATTTTTTTCCTTTAAGTTGTAGTTTGAGGGGCTCATTATTTTCTGTTTTACCTACTTTGCTGCAAATCAGGAATCATGATCATATACAATCTGTCTGAGAATTCCAGGGTTCTGTTCTCTTGAAATTTTTCAATATCAATAATTGAGATAAAACATAATTTTACAGTGTTTAGTTGGGAAAGTTAAAAATGCTACCCAAGTACATATAGTTCTGATTTGCAGAAAAGTAGGTAAAACAGAAGAGAGAATTTTTTTTAAAAGTGAATTTTGTGGCTAGGGTCAGCGTTAGGAGTTTGGTGTGCCGTGCTTTTCCACTTTCTCATTAGAGTATTCTGTTTATTTCCTTGGCTGCTTGTTTGAAAGATTATACCATAAGGTTATATGCCCTGTGTTGTATTAGTTCACTGACTCTCTTGATAATAGGAAAAAAAACAATAAACCCTCTGATTTGCAGCATTTCTAATTTCAGTAGTATAAGTACGAGCCACCAATATGTCAGTGAACAGAGTTGGGAAGAGAATTGAGCCTTATCAGTCAGCTCTAATACACGCTTGATTATATCCTTTTTTTATTTGGTTTTCGTTCTTGAGGATTTTTTCTTAGTGTGGGAGGGCTGCTTTATATATGTTTTCCCCCATGGTTTCCCCATTATTTCATTAAGTATCAGAAGGAGAAATAAGATAATACAGTTTCATTTAATACGTTCCTTTGTTAACTATGCCTAAATACCATTATTTATGTGGGATCTTAGTTCCCCAACCAGAGATTGAACCCAGTGATTGAACCCAGAGATTGAACCCTGGCAGTGAAAGTGTCGGAGTCCTAAACCCTGGATCGCCAGGGAATTCCCTCATTTAATACATTGTGTTCAATAACTTTTAAAGAATTACCGTGATCATATCATAAATACTGATAGGCATAGTTAACAAAGGAACATAGGTCTGATAATGAAGTGGACTTATTAACTGTAGGTACCTGGGTAGGTAGCATTTTTAACTTTACCAATTAAATGCTGTGAAATCATGTTTTATTTCAGTTATATACATTCTGAAAATCATTACTCAGGTCCATTTCAAGTGCAAGTAAACATTATGTTGCTTTATAAAATTCCTGTGTGTGTGGGATAGAGAAAAGATGACTTCCTTTAATGTCTCCCTGAAGTGTTCTATCCATCCTAATAATTGAGCCTTTATGACATGTGCTTCCCTAGAACAGGCACAGTTACTGTTTTAAGTTATTAAAAGTAGCAAAATACTTTTATCTGCACTGTGATTTAAAAAGTCACCTTTTTGGTGCTGAGAAAGGAGTGGGAAAAGTAACTTTGCAAAGCTAAGATTGTACTGTGACTACTCAGTCCACTTGAAAGAAATATAACTTAGTGATCCCACTTTGAGTTTTTGAAAAATATAATTTATTTTTGGTTGCACTGGGTCTTCGTTGCTGTACGTGGGCTTTCCTCAGTTGTGGTGAGCAGATGCTACTCTTAGTTGTGGTACCCAGGCTTCTCGTTGCAGTGGCTTCTCTTGTAATTGTGGCATATGGCCTTAGTTACTCGGCGGCATGTGGAATCGTCCTGGACCAGAGATTGAACCTCTGTCCCCTGCACTGGCAGGCAGATTCTTACTGTACCACCAGGGATGTTCCTCTACTTTGATTTTTAAAAGGAAGAAACTACCCTGAAGTTGTCTTAGTAAAACTTCCCCATTCTTGATATTTTTCTTGATGTTTTCTCTTTTGTGAGTTGTTTTTAAAAATCCATGTATAAATGTAAAGATATTTTTTAGGAATATGGAACATATATTGATACAATGTATGATTCTGTTATTTAGTCCTGATTTTTAAAAGTTCCATACTAGGCGGCTTATTTTCTCTTCTACCTTGGCTTCATTATATTTTCTTTGGTAGTTGTAAGGTAGCTTTGAATTCTAGTTTTGGACTACATTTCTGCCACCTCTCGAGAACAGTGCATTCTAAAGTATGGTGAAGTGACTCAGTAGTTTAAACTGAGTGGTCTTTTCATGGTACCCTTTCTGCTAAGCAGTTTACTTGCATTTAAGGTATTCACGGTTGCCTTTATTTTACAGATTGAAACAAAACAAAAAAACTCCCTGAGGTTTAAAAAAGTTAAATAGTTTCCAGATCATGTAGTCATGGTGAGGAAATGTCAGAATTCAAACCTAGTTCTGTCTTAATTCCTGAATCTGTGGCCTCAATTTGTGTAAATAGGTCTCAAAGAAATGTGTTAAAGGAGGAGGAAATGGAAGGGGAGGAGAGGGAAGAGATGGTGATAACTGTGAATAATTTATTGAGCCTTTATTGTATGGTGGGCACTTTGCTAACTGCCACACATGGCTTAAATCATTTAATCATTGTAACAGCCTTAAAAGCAAGGTATTCTACTTCTCTGTATTTTGAGGATGGGAAAATGAAGCTGAGTTTTCCATTTGACCAGGAAAACAAGCTAATAAAGGAAAGTAATGGGATTCAAACCCAGGTAGTTTTTTTATCCTAACAAAATATTATGTACCATAAAATTTATGATCTTAAGCATTTCTAGTGTACAGTTTTAGTAGTATTAAGTATACTTACCTTGTTATGCCGTCTTAAACCCAGATGATTTAAGAGCTTGTATCTTTAACCATGTAGTGAGTGGCAGCTGATTTTGTAAGCAGAAAATTTAGTGAGGAAACATTTAGGCTTTATGCCATTAGGTGAGAAACAATGGTTTTTAAGACACTGGTCTCCAGGTGGTGAATGACATGATCCCCAAGAGAGGGAAAAAAAATGAAGTGACACCTTTGATTGTTCTAGCTTTCTGCTTGGAATAAATTTCCATCTATAAGAGGTAACCTAGGTGGAGACCAGCAAACTCAAGAGTCGTGGAGATGGAATTGGACCAAAGCAGCTTGTTTGCAGACAGAATATCACAATAAAGTGTGCTGCATAGGGAGAGAATCCTTGAGATCTGCAGAGGGTTCCCCTGGAGTATTTGGTAGAGTGTTTCTGATCAGTGTACATATGTGGGGAAACTTCCTGAGGCCAGGGAAAGAAACCATGCCCCATGTTCACATAGTGCCGGAAATAGTGCTTATTCATACCGGCCAAACTGGAGAAACGCATGATTTGTGGAGCATTGGATAGAGTACTCAAATATGTCTTGCCCCAGTAGTAGGGGGAAATAGCCCTGCACTGAACATTGCTGCAGACTTATGTAACGAATCATAAAGGGAAGACCCAAAAGGATCAAACTGTTTCCAAATACCTTTTAATTTGTCCTATTAACAAAGCCTAAGAATATTTATAAGAATACAAACAGTGTTCCAGTCACTCCAAGGTGAAATTCACAGCATCTACCATCCGTTCAGTGCAAGATTATGAGACATGCAATGAAGCAGGGAAACACATTCTCTTAACGAAAAGAATAAGCAATCAATTGGAACCAACCCATAACTGTCGTGGGCATTAAAATTAGCAGACAAGAATGTTAAGAGACTTGCTATAACTGTATATCATATGTTAAAAAAGTTAAGTAGAGACACAAAAGATATAAAACAGATGCAAATCTAACTTGTACAGATGAAAACAGTGTTTTAGATGGAACGCATACCGGATGGCATTAACAACAGATTAGACATTATAGAGAATATTACTAAACTGAAAGACAGCACTAGAAGCTGTTCAAAGTGAAACAGAGAAGAATTTTTGATAAATATGGGAAGACCCATCAGTGGGCTCTGGGAAGAATTTGGTGACCATAATATACTAATAATTGGATTCCTTGGGTAGGTGGGGGTGGGGAAAGTGAAAAAATTTTTGAAGAAATAGTAGTTGAAAATTATAAACCCACAGATCCAAGAAGTTTACTGAAACTAAAGCTTAGTAAGTATGAAGAAACCAGAGCACATCATAATTAAATTGTTCAAAACCAGTGTTAAAGAGCAAGATCTTAAAAGCACTAGGGAGGGAAAAAACATTACCTTCAGAGGAGCAATGGTACGGATGACAGATTTCTTGTCAGAAGGAATACAGGTGAAAAGATAGTGGAGCAACGTTCAAAAAATACACACAAAAAAACCAAACCTGTCAGCCTGAAATTCTATGCCCAGTAAAAATATCTTTCAAAAATAAAGACGAAATAAAGACTTTGAGACATCTAGTATCTGGAAAAACTCTTCACCAGCAGAAGAAATGTTAGAGCGAGTTTTCCAGGTAGAAGAAAAATGATACCAGATGAAATATGGATTCACACCAAGGAATGAAGAACCCTGGAAATGAGAAGTAGAGATTTTTTTCTTGTTATTTAAATCTCTTCAAAAGATAATTGTCTCTTTAAACCAAAACATTAGCAGTGTATTGTGGACTTCATCAGGTATAAGTAAAGTATAGGATGACAGGAGGAGGAGGAGAGGAATGAAAATATGGTAATGTCAGGTTTTTATACCTGAAGTGCTATAGTTTCAGTTGAAGGTAGACTGAGTTAAAGATGTTTACTTATAGGCCCTAAAGCAACCACTAAAATAACCAGAGAGTTTTGGTAATAAGCTAGTAAAGAAATGAGAATCATAAAAAAATAATTAATCCTGAGAAAGGAGAAGGAAGCAAAGAACAGATGGCACAAACATAAATAGCAATATGATAGACTTAAACTTAACCACATTAGTAACTACTTTAAATGTAAATGATCTAAACACCCTAATTAAAAGATTGGACAAAAAAGCAAGACCCAGCTCTAGGATGCCTAGTGAACTTGCATTAAATACGTAGGCACAAATAGGCTAAAAGGAAAAGAATAGAAGAGAAAAAGACCATTCTAGTCAAATAAGAAAAACCCTGGGAGTGGCTATGTTAATCCCAGACAAAGTGGCTTTTAGAACATAGACTATTACAAAGAATAAAGAAGATCATCTGGAAATGATAAAGGAGTGAGTCAATCCAGAAGGCACAAAATCATTAACATTTATGCACATAAGGTGAAAGTGAAGCCGCTCAGTCGTGTCCTACTCTTCGGCTCCTCCGTCCTTGGGATTTTCTAGGCAAGAATAGGAGAAGGCAATGGTACCCCACTCCAGCACTCTTGCCTGGAAAATCCCATGGACGGAGGAGCCTGGTGGGCCACAGTCCATGGGGTCACTAAGAGTCGGACGCGACTGAGCGACTTCACTTTCACTTTTCACTTTCATGCATTGGGGAAGGAAATGGCAACCCATTCCGGTGTTCTTGCCTGGAGAATCCCAGGGACGTGGGAGCCTGGTGGGCTGCTGTCTGTGGGGTCGCACAGAGTTGGACACTACTGAAGCAACTTAGCAGCAGCAGCAGGCAAGAGTACTAGAGTGGGTTGCCATTTCCTTCTCCAGGGAATCTTCCCAACCCAGGGATCGAACCCAGGTCTCCCGCTTGATAGACAGACGCTTTACTGTCTGAGGCACTAGGGAAGTACTATGCACATAATAATAGAACTTCAAAAATCAGTTAAGCAAAGAACTGCCAGGCGAAATAGAAAAGCCATAATTGTAGACAGATTTCAGTGCCTTTCTGCTAGTAATAGAACAGGTAAGTAGAAAATCATGAAGGATATAGAAGATTAAATAACAGTGAAAACAGATTGACCAGGTGGTGGTTTATGTAACACTCTACTCATTATATGCAGAGGTTGACATGTCTGGAATACTCATCCATTAACAGTAGAATATACATTCTTTTCAGCTGTGCATGAAACATTTGTAAGCATAGGCCACATTCTTGGTCATAAATCTCTGCATTTAAAAGGATTGTCCTACAAAGTATGTTCTCTGGGTATAGTAGAATTAAATTAGAGGTCAGTAACAGAAAGATAACTGAAAAATTCCTCATATTTATTAACAGAATCTAAATAACAGGTTTCTAAATAGCATATGAATTGTAGAAGAAATTAAAAAGGAAATAAAGTATATGGAAGAGAATGAAAATGGTAACACAGCATAACAGAATCTCTGGGATGATGCTAAACAGTATTAAGGGGACAGTTACAGCACCTGGGTAGTAAATAAAAGAATTGAATACAGAAGTCTTAAATCATTGTTGTTCAGTTGCTCAGTCATGTTCAACTCTTTGAGACCCCATGGACTGTAGCATGCCAGGCTTCTCTGTGCCTCACTATCTCCTAGAGCTTGCTCAAATTCAAGTCCATTGAGTCGGTGATGCCATCCAACCATCTCGTCCTCTGTTGTCCCCTTCTCCTCCTGCCTTCAGTCTTTCCCAGCATCAGGGTCATTTCTCATGAGTCAACTCTTCCCATCAGACGGCCAAAGAATTGGAGCTTCAGCTTGAGAATCAGTCCTTCCAGTGAGTGAATATTCAGGACTGATTTCCTTTAAGATGGACTGGTTTGACCTCTTTGCAGTCCAGTGGACTCTCAAGAGTCTTCTCCAACAGTACTGTTCAAAAGCATCAATTCTTTGGCACTCAGCCTTCTTTATGATCCAACTCTCACATCCATACATGACTACTGGAAATACCATAGCTTGACTGGACGGATCTTTGTTGGCATAGTAAAGTCTCCCTCCACTTTTTAATATGCTGCCTAGGTTTGTCATAGCTTTTCTTTCAAGGAGCAAGCAAGCGTCTTTTAATTTCATGGCTGCAGTCACCATCTGCAGTGATTTTGGAGCCCAAGAAAATAAAGTCTCTCACTGTTTCCATTGTTTCCTCATCTGTTTGCCATGAAGTGATAGGACCAGATGCCATGATTTTCGTTTTTTGAATGTTGAGTTTTAAGCCAGCCTTTTCACTCTCTTTCACTTTCATCAAGAGGCTTTTTAGTTCCTCTTTGCTTTCTTCCATAAGGATGGTGTCAGCTGTATATCTGAGGTTATTGATATTTCTCTCTGCAATCTTGATTCCAGCTTGTGCTTCATCCAGCCCGGCATTTCACATGATGTACTCTGCGTATAAGTTAAATAAGCAGGGTGACAGTATAGAGTCTTGACGTACTCCTTTCCCAATTTGGAACCAGTCTATTGTTCCATGTCCAATTCTAACTGTTGTTAATTCTTGACCTGCATACAGGTTTCGCAGGAGGCAGATCAGGTGGTATGGTATTCCCATCTCTTGAAGAATTTTCCACAGTGTTGTGATCCAGTCAAGGCTTTAGCATAGTCAATGAAGCAGAAGTAGATGTTTTCCTGGAATTCTTTTGTGTTTTCAATGATCCACCAGATGCTGGCAATTTGATCTCTGGTTCCTCTGCCTTTTCGAAATCCAGTTTGAACATCTGGAATTTCTCGGTTCACATACTGTTGAAGCCTAGCTTGAAGAATTTTGAGCATTGCTTTGCTAGTGTGTGAGATGAGTGTAACTGTGAAGTAGTTTGAACATTCTTTGGCATTGCCTTTCTTTGGGATTGGAGTGAAAACTTAAATCAAGGGTCTTCACTAAAAAAAAATAGAGCGATTGCACTCAAAGTAAGTGGAAGGAAAGAAATAGAGATCAAATTGAAAATTAAAAAACAGGAAGCAGAAAAATAATGAAGGAAAACAAAAGGAAATAAAAGTTGGTTCTTGAGAAGATCAGTCAAATCAGTAATTCTCTAGCTATCTTGATTAGAGAGAAGATAAAGATTACTGATATCTGGAATGAAGGAGGTAACATTACTATAGATTCAGAAGATATTAAAAACATAATAAAGGAATATTATGAACAGCTTTATTTCCATAACTTCAAAAGCTTAGGTAAAATGTACAAATTCTTACCAGAGGTCACTCAAGGAATAAATAACCAGAATAGCCGTTTGTGTATCAAGTTGATGTCATTAATAACCTTTCACAAAGAAAACTCCAGGTTAAGATGGCTTCACTGGTGAATTCTATCAAACATTTAAGGAGGAAATAATACCAGTTCCACATAAATTTGTCCAGAAAATTGAAGAAGAGGTAATACTTTCAAAATCTTTTCTTATATTGATACCAGTACTCGACAAAGACAATCCCAAGAAAACTGCAAACTAGTGTCTCGTGAACATACATAATAATTCTAAACAAAATTTATCAAATCTAACAATATTATAAAACACAATATACTGTAATCAAGTTGGATTTATTTTGGTAATGCAAGGGTGGTTNAGTGATAGGACCAGATGCCATGATTTTCGTTTTTTGAATGTTGAGTTTTAAGCCAGCCTTTTCACTCTCTTTCACTTTCATCAAGAGGCTTTTTAGTTCCTCTTTGCTTTCTTCCATAAGGATGGTGTCAGCTGTATATCTGAGGTTATTGATATTTCTCTCTGCAATCTTGATTCCAGCTTGTGCTTCATCCAGCCCGGCATTTCACATGATGTACTCTGCGTATAAGTTAAATAAGCAGGGTGACAGTATAGAGTCTTGACGTACTCCTTTCCCAATTTGGAACCAGTCTATTGTTCCATGTCCAATTCTAACTGTTGTTAATTCTTGACCTGCATACAGGTTTCGCAGGAGGCAGATCAGGTGGTATGGTATTCCCATCTCTTGAAGAATTTTCCACAGTGTTGTGATCCAGTCAAGGCTTTAGCATAGTCAATGAAGCAGAAGTAGATGTTTTCCTGGAATTCTTTTGTGTTTTCAATGATCCACCAGATGCTGGCAATTTGATCTCTGGTTCCTCTGCCTTTTCGAAATCCAGTTTGAACATCTGGAATTTCTCGGTTCACATACTGTTGAAGCCTAGCTTGAAGAATTTTGAGCATTGCTTTGCTAGTGTGTGAGATGAGTGTAACTGTGAAGTAGTTTGAACATTCTTTGGCATTGCCTTTCTTTGGGATTGGAGTGAAAACTTAAATCAAGGGTCTTCACTAAAAAAAAATAGAGCGATTGCACTCAAAGTAAGTGGAAGGAAAGAAATAGAGATCAAATTGAAAATTAAAAAACAGGAAGCAGAAAAATAATGAAGGAAAACAAAAGGAAATAAAAGTTGGTTCTTGAGAAGATCAGTCAAATCAGTAATTCTCTAGCTATCTTGATTAGAGAGAAGATAAAGATTACTGATATCTGGAATGAAGGAGGTAACATTACTATAGATTCAGAAGATATTAAAAACATAATAAAGGAATATTATGAACAGCTTTATTTCCATAACTTCAAAAGCTTAGGTAAAATGTACAAATTCTTACCAGAGGTCACTCAAGGAATAAATAACCAGAATAGCCATTTGTGTATCAAGTTGATGTCATTAATAACCTTTCACAAAGAAAACTCCAGGTTAAGATGGCTTCACTGGTGAATTCTATCAAACATTTAAGGAGGAAATAATACCAGTTCCACATAAATTTGTCCAGAAAATTGAAGAAGAGGTAATACTTTCAAAATCTTTTCTTATATTGATACCAGTACTTGACAAAGACAATCCCAAGAAAACTGCAAACTAGTGAACATACATAATAATTCTAAACAAAATTTATCAAATCTAACAATATTATAAAACACAATATACTGTAATCAAGTTGGATTTATTTTGGTAATGCAAGGGTGGTTTAACATTAGAAAATCAACAGTTTTTTAAAAAAATTGAAGTATAGCTGATTTACAATGTTTTGTTAATTTCAGCTGTACAGCGTAGTGATTCAATTATACATATATATATGCAGTCTTTTTAAAAAATTCTTTCCCATTATGTTTATCATAGGATATTGAATAGAGTTCCTTATACTATACAGCAGGACCTTGTTTATCTCTTAGTATATAATGGTTGGCCTCTGCTCCCCTCAAGCGCCCACTTAATCCTTCCCTTCCCTTCCCCACCCTTGGAGTCTCAAGTCTGTTTTCTGTGTCTGTGAGTCTGTCCACATATAAGAGATATCATATAGTATTTGTCTTTCTTTTTCTGACTTAACTTCACCTACTATGATATTCTCTAGTTCTGTCCATGTTGCTCCAGTGGCATTACTTTGTTCTCCTATAGCTAAGTCAGATTCCATTGTATATATATACCACAGCTTTATTTATTTATCGTTTGAGGGACATTTAAGTTGTTTCCATGTCCGTATTCACTGTTGTGAATAGTGCTGCTGTGAATATAGGTGTGCATGTATTTTTCTGAATTATAGTTTTGTACAGATATATGTCCAGGAGTAAGATTATTGGATCATATGGAAATTCTAGTTTTAGTTTTTTGAGGAATCTCGATACTATTCTCCGTATCTGCTGCATCAACTAACATTCCTACCGACAGTGTAGGCAAGTTCCCTCTTCTTTAGCATTTGTTATTTGTAGACCTTAAATTTTTTAAATATATTTTTTGTTTTTGTTTTAACTTGGTATTCTTTGCCTCCTGTGGGTTTTCTCTAGTGGAGGGAAAGGGGAGTGCTATCCATTGTTGTGATACCAGGGCTTCTCATTGCTATGACTTGTCTTTTACAGAGCACAAGCTCTAGGACATGCGGGCTCAGTAGCTGTGGCTTGGGGGCCCTAGAACACGGGCTCAGTGGTTGTGTTACACAGGCTTAGTTGCTCTGCAGCCTGTGGAGTCTTCCCAGAACGGGGATCAAAGTTGTGTCCTCTGCATTGGCAGGCGGATTTTTTTACCTGCCGAGCCATCAGGGAAATCCCAATAATTAGTGATGTTGAACATCTTTCCATGTGTCTGTTGGCCATCTGTACGTCTTTTTTGGAGAAATGTCTGTTTAGTTCTTCTGACCATAAGAATAAGTCAGTTTGATTTAACATATTAATAAACTAAAAAGAAAAAAATACAATCATCTTTTTAAAAAAATTACTTATTTTTAATAAGCAATTTTAAAAATAAGTATTTTAAATAAGTAATTTAAAAAATTTACTTATTTTTATTGCAATATAGTTGATTTACAATGTTGTGTTAGTTTCAGGTGTATGTCAAAGTGATTCATTTATTCATAAATATATGTATATATATTTCAAATTCTTTCCCATATAGGAATAGTTCCTAGTGCTATAGAGTAGGTGTTTATTGATTATCTATTATAGTCATCTTAATAGATGTAGACAAAGATCAACATCTCTTCCTGGTAGTTTTTAATCAGCAAAGTATAAAACTTCCTCAGCTTGATTAAGGACATCCTAGACAAACCTATGGCTAACATCAAAACGTGTGTGTGGTTAAAATTCCCATTATAATAAACTTTTAGGGACTTCCCTAGTGATCCAGTGGTTAAGACTCTGCTTCTACTTGCAGGAAGCACAGGGTTGATTCCTAGTCAGGAAACTAAGATCCCATGTGCTGTATGACATGACCACAAACAAACAAAAAATTTAAAAATGTTTATGAAAATAAAGTATTAAGATTGGTGAAATAGTTGTTTAATACAAAATAATTGTGGAATCATTTTAGAACTAGAATAAACCATAAGAAGATATTAATTCAAACTGTTTATTTTTTGTAGGTCAGTATGGAAATCCTTTAAATAAATACATTAGACATTATGAAGGATTATCATATGATGTGGATTCATTACACCAAAAACACCAGCGTGCCAAAAGAGCAGTCTCACATGAGGACCAGTTTTTACGCCTAGATTTTCATGCTCATGGAAGGTAAGTAAATTTAGCGCTGATTATGTCTGAAATTCCAGTTATTCAATGTATGTTAAGAGAGGAAATTTATACCTTTCATTTTCCTTCTCTAATGGAAAGGTCCCCATTTGTAAATTCAGCCTACACTGGAATTTGGTGTGTACATTAAAAATTATTTTCTTTTAAAACAGATTGGCCTTTCTATATTGTTAAGGAAACAGTCACATTTAAATGTTTTTAAGTTCATGAATCAGATCCTCGGTTGTATTATTAGAGGATATGTCTTTAAAGAAGAGTGTGTTTGTGATTTGCAGCTATTTTTTATGTGTTTTATGGCCTGTATGTCTATTTTCTGGTGGCAACAGTGAAGGTAGCTGGTTGTAGGCCATTGAATGTCATTTAATTTCTCATTAACTCAATTTTATCAGTTCTAAAATAAACCATCTTGTACACAGATGACCTACTGTACTGCTTAATTCTCAGTAGTGTTAAGGAATAAAGAGCAGGTAGCCAAGAGAGAGGTAAGAATCACAATTATTTAGTGCTGTTGTGTTCCACGTACAAGGACATAGATGCTTTATATATATTTTCTTATTTATGCTCTCAAACTCCAAACAAAGGAAATCGTTTTATTTCCGAGGAAACTTAAGACTCAGAGAAAATAGCTTCTTTAAAGTTATGTAACACAGGGACTTCCTCTGGTCCAGCAAGTACAATCCTGTGTGCTGTACAGTGCAGCCAAAGAAACCGTTAATAGCACAGATTTGACCCAGACGTGGCTGACTCAAAAACCTGTATTTTTTTCTTTATCTGTTCAGTTCAATCACTCTTTCATGTCCAACTCTTTGAGACCCCATGAACCGAAGCACGCCAGGCCTCCGTGTCCATCACCAACTCCTGGAGTTTACCCAAACTCATGTCCATCGAGTTGGTGATGCCGTCTAACTATCTCATCCTCTGTCGTCCCATTCTCCTCCTGCTCTCAATCTTTCCCAGCATCAGGGTCTTTTAAATGAATCTGCTCTTCGCATCAGGTGGCCAAAATATTGGAGTATCAGTTTCAACATCAGTCCTTCCAGTGAACACCCAGGACTGATCTCCTTTAGGATGGACTGATTGGATCTCCTTGCAGTCCAAGGGACTCTCAAGAGTCTTCTTGAACACCACAGTTCAAAAGCATCATTTATTCTGCGCTTCAGCTTTCTTTATAGTCCAACTCTCACATCCATACGTGACTACTGGAAAAGCCGAGCCTTGACTAGATGGACCTTTGCTGGCAAGTAATGTCTCTGCTTTTGAATATGCTGTCTATGTTGATCATAACTTTCCTTCCAAGGAGTAAGCGTCTTTGAATTTCATGGCTACAGTCACCATCTGCAGTGATTTTGGAGCCCTCAAAAATAAAGTCAGCCACTGTTTGCACTGTTTCCCCGTGTATTTGCCATGAAGTGATGGGACTGGATGCCATTATCTTACTTTTCTGAATGTTGAGCTTTTAGCCAACTTTTTCACTCTACTGTTTCACTTTCATCAAGAGGCTCCTTAGTTCTTCTTCACTTTCTGCCATAAGGATGGTGTCAGAGGCATATCTGAGGTTATTGATATTTCTGTCTGCAATCTTGATTCCAGCTTGTGTTTCTTCCAGCCCAGCATTTCTCATGATGTACTTGGCATATAAGTTAAATAAGCAGGGTGATAATATATAGCCTTGAAAGGACTACCTAAGTACTTTTTGTATCTAAATACAAAATCCTTAAGTATTCTTTGGCAGACTTTCTGCTTTGCCTGCTGTAATGAATAAACCTATTCCTTTTGTACTTTTTCTACAGGTGTGACTCTGATTTATTATGTAACCTATGGAATAGTTTCCCAACTTCCATTTCATTTATCCTTAACATTATTCTAAGTACTGCTACAAGATGACTTCCTTAAATGTTTCCTTTTTCATGTCAATTCACTGCTCTAGAGTCTTTAATTAATGATTGTTAGCCAGATTTCTTACCTTGGTTATCAAGATTCTATGTTCAGTTCAGTTCAGTTTAGTTTAGTCACGTAGCTGTGTCCAACTCTTCGCGACCCCATGGACCAGAGCACGCCAGGCCTCCCTGTCCATCACCAACTCCTGGAGTTTAACCAGACTCATCTCCATTGAGTCGGTGATGTCATCCAGCCATCTCATCCTCTGTTGTGCCATTCTCCTCCTGCCTTCAATCTTTCCCAGCATCAGGGTCTTTTCAAAAGAGTCCACTCTTCGCATCAGGTGGCCAAAGATTTGGACTTTCAGCTTCAACATCAGTCCTTCCAATGAACACCCAGGACTGATCTCCTTTAGGATGGACTGGTTGGATCTCCTTGCAGTCCAAGGGACTCTCAAGAGTCTTCTCCAACACCACAGTTCAGAAGCATCAATTCTTCAGCACTCAGCTTTATAGTCCAACTCTCACATCCACACATGATTACTGGAAGAACCAAAGCCTTGACTAGACGGACCTTTGTTGGCAAAGTAATGTCTCTGCTTTTGAGTATGCTGTCTAGGTTGGCCATAACTTTCCTTCCAAGGAGTAAGCGTCTTTTAATNACAGTTCAGAAGCATCAATTCTTCAGTGCTCAGTTTTCTTTATAGTTCAGCTCTCACATCCATACAAGACTACTGGAAAAACGACCAATAGCCTTGATGAGACTGACCTTAGTTGGCAAAGTAATGTCTCTGCTTTTGAGTATGCTGTCTAGGCTGGCCATAACTTCCCTTCCAAGGAGTAAGTGTCTTTTAATTTCATGGCTATAGTCACCATCTGCAGTGATTTTGGAGCCCCCGAAAATAAAGTCTTTTACTGTTTCCATGGTTTCCCCATGCTTATGCCATGAAGTGATGGGACTGGATGCCATGTTCTTAGTTTTCTGAATGTTGACCTTTAAGNGTGATTTTGGAGCCCAGAAAAATAAAGTCAGCCACTGTTTTCACTGTTTCCCCATCTATTTGCCATGAAGTGATGGGACCAGATGCCATGATCTTCGTTTTCTGAATGTTGAGGTTTAAGTCAACTTTTTCACTCTCCTCTTTCACTTTCATCAAGAGGCTCTTTAGTTCTTCACTTTCTGGCATAAGGGTGGTGTCATCTGCATATCTGTAGTTATTGATATTTCTCCTGGCAATCTTGATTCCAGCTTGTGCTTCCTCCAGCCCAGCATTTCTCATGATGTACTCTGCATATAAGTTCCATACACAAAAATAAACTCAAAATGGATTAAAGATCTAAATGTAAGACCAGAAACCATAAAACTCCTAGAGGAAAACATAGGCAAAATACTCTCTGACATAAATCACAGCAGGATCCTCTATGACCCACTTCCCAGAGTAATGGAACTAAAAGTAAAAATAAACAAATGGGACCTAATTAAACTTAAGAACTTTTGCACAACGAAGGAAACTATAAGCAAGGTGAAAAGACAGCCTTCAGAATGGGAGAACATAATAGCAAAAAAAGCAACTGACAAAGAAATAATCTCAAAAATATACAAGCTACTTATGCAACTGAATTCCAGAAAAATAAATGACCCAATCAAAAAGTGGGTCAAAGAACTAAACTGACATTCTCCAAAGAAGACATACAGCTGGCTAACAAACAGATGAAAAGATGCTCAACATCACTCATTATCAGAAAAATGCAAATAAAAACCATAATGAGGTACCATCTCACGATGATCAGAATGGCTGCTATCAAAATGTCTACAAACAATAAATGCTGGAAAGGGTTGTGGGGAGAAAAGGGAACCCTCTCACACTGTTGGTGGGAATGCAGACCAGTATAGCCACTATGGAGAACAGTGTGGAGATTCTTTAAAAAACTGGAAATAGAACTGCCTTATGACCCAGCAATCCCACTGCTGAGCATACACACCAAGGAAATCAGAATTGAAAGAGATACGTGTACCCCAGCGTTCATTGCAGCACTGTTTACAATAGCTAGGACATGGAAGCAACCTAGATGCCCATCAGCAGATGAATGGATAAAAAAGCTGTGGTATATATACACAATGGAATATTACTTAGCTATTAAAAAGAATGCATTTGAATCACTTCTAAGGAGGTGGATGAAACTGGAGCCGATTATACAGAGTGAAGTAAGCCAGAAAGAAAAACACCAATCCAGTACAGTAACACATACATATGGAATTTAGAAAGATGGTAAAGATGACTCTATATATGAGACAGCAAAACAGACACAGATACAAAAACAGACTTTTGGACTCTGTGGGAGAAGGCGAGGGTGAGATGATTTGATAGAATAGCATTGAAACATGTTTATTATCATATGTGAAATAGATCACCAGTCCAAGTTTGATGCATAAAAAAGGGCACTCATAGCTGGTACACTGGGAAAACCCTGAGGGATGGGATGGGGAGGGAGTTGGGAGGGGGGTTCAGGATGGGGGACACATGTACACCCATGGCTGATTCATGTCAATGCATGGGAAAAACCACTACAATACTATAAATTAGCCTTCAATTAAAATAAATAAATTAATTAATTAAAAAAAATAAGAACTTATCTCTGAAAAATGTAAAGTAAGAAATGACAAATTCCTACTAAATGGCATCTGATTAAGATGGGGAAAAATGGATTTGTCCAGTGGTGAGATATTTCTTGGCCTTACTGGAATCTTCTAAAGTTTACATATTCTAGATCTTGTCCTTCTAGGAGGGAATTGCTCTGTGAATAGTTACACTTCAACCTTACTTAACATTTCTTAAAAAATCTAAGCTTGTTTCCAGGTTTCCAAGAGGGAACTGAAGTTCAACATCAGCTCCTGGATAATGGAGTCTGGCAACATCATACAGGAAACTTTATAGCCTTCTAAAGGAGGAAGAACATGTTTACTGGGTGGCCCAAATTATAGACAACTTTGCTCTGTGATAAGACTCTCTAAGGGGACAAAAAAAGTGACACCATCTTTGTGTTTCTATTTTAAATAGCTGGGGGAAGATATCTCTGCAAATCTGATGCAGTTTGGGGTGAAATTTTAATCATTATGCTCGGTAGGCTTTCTTTGTTTCTCCCTTATTTTTTTTTTTCAATTTTACTCTTTTAATTTTGTTATATCCCACTGTCACAAGCCTTGCCCTCTGAAACCTCTCCCCACTTTTTCTCTTTTTTCCTGTCTCCCTAATGGTCCTTGAGTAATCCTGTTGACATTCTCATCAATGTGTAGACTTCATCATGCAGAAGAAAACATTAATATAAACCTAATGTAAAAGTCAAGAGAAAATGTTTGTTCTTACTTCCATATTGGGTTTTCAAAGTTTTTCGCAGCAGTTCGATGTCAAGTAAGCATTTTGAAGAAGTCTATAATCTCACAAGCTTTCAGAGGTGCTTGATAATAATAGAAATGATTATAACAATAATATTTATCATAGTAATAAGTGACTTTATTGGACACATTATGTATAATACCAGGCACTGGTTTAATTTAATCCTCACAAAATTCTATTAAGGATGTGCTATTAATGTACTCCTTTCATATATGAAGAAACTGAGACAGAAAAACATTAAGATGCCATAACTTTAAACCTTAAGAGTTAGAATTCAAACTCAATCAGTCTGGTTCTAGCAGCATCTGTGCCTTTAACCACTCTGCTATTTGAACTCTGAATGTTCACCATTTGTTGCTTACCATCAGTTTGCAGGCTCTGAGTCAGATCTTTAAGTTCCTTTTCTGTGAGATTCATCCCCATGTTTTCCAGAGCTGTGTCCAGTTTACTGACATCAATTTTCCCTCCTTAAAAAGAGACAGGGATGAGAGCAAAATATAGTAATTTTAAAATGTGACAAAACTAGACAATCCAGTCAATTCTTCTGTTCAACTAAGGGGTGGTGGTTGTTACTGCTGATTAAATTTTCAGACTGGTTGGCTTCACTGTTGATCAAATTTTATGAATAAAAGAAATCTTTTATTTTTTTTATGGTACAGATTCAGATTTTGATTTTTCCAAGCCCTGCCAAAGTTTCGGAAATTCCAAAAGAATATGGATTTTTCTTGAAAAAAAAAAACAAAATTAAATGATATATACTTATCTAAGGTATATAAAATGGGCAAATTCACAGAGATAGAAAGTAGAGTAGTGGTTACTCAGGGCAGAGGAAAGGATTCTTAATGGGCTTTTTGATAGCATTTCTGTTTGGAGTGATGAAAAGTTTCTGGATATGGATGGTGGTAGCGGTTGCAAAAGGTTGTATACTTAATGTTACTGAAACAGAAATTTTATCTTATGTGTATTATACTATAACAAAAAAAAAATGGTAAATTACAGAGCACTCATCCGCTTTTTTCATTATGACTCTCCTATCTCTAAGAGTCTTTATACCTTCCAGTAATCTATTCTGATAGATTTTCCCATCAGCTGTAAAAAAAACACATAATTCAGGAAAAAGAGAAATCAGTCACCAAGATGGTTTTAAAATCATTTTAGAATTAAATTATGACTTTAAAATTGTTCCATATATATCAAATTATAAAAACATTACAAACTAAAAACAAATTTTGAAAGTCTGATCATTTGGGGACTTTCCTGGTGGTCCAGTGGTTAAGACTCCATGCTTCCAAAGTAGGGAACATGGGTTTAATCCCTGATCAAAAGTCCCACATGCCATGTGGTACAACCCTCCCCTCCCCAAACAAAAGTGATCATATTCTCTTTGAATTGTAAAGCCAGCATTATTATTATACCATGCCAAAACATGCAGTCTTTTAATCCCTCCTTTTACTTTTCTCATTTGGATTTCTGGAGAAGGGAATGGCAAACTGCTTCAGCATACTTGCCTTGAGAAACCCACGAGCAGTATGAAAAGGCCAAAAGATATGACACTGAAAGATGAGCCCCCCCAGGCTGGTAGTTGTCCAATATGCTCCAGGGGAAGAGCAGAAAAATTGATCTAGAAAGAATGAAGAGGCTGAGCCAAAGCAGAAATGATGCCCAGAAACGATGTCTGATGAAATTAGTCTGATGCTGTCAAGAACAATATTGCATAGAAACCTGGAATGTCAGGTTCCTTAATCAAGGTATATTGGATTGGTCAAACAAGAGATGGCAAGAGTGAACACTACATTTTAGGAATCAGTGAACTACAATAGACGAGAGTGGGTGAATTTAATTCAGATGAACATTATATCTACTACTGTGGGCAAGAATCCTTTAGAAGAAATGGTGTAGCCTTCATAGTCAATAAAAGAGTTTGAAATGCAGTACTTGGGTGCAATCTCAAAAACAACAAAATGATCTTGGTTTGTTTCCAAGGCCAACTATTCAACATCACAGTAATCTAAGTCTATGCCCCAACCTCTAATGCCAAAGAAGCTGAAATTGAATGGTTCCAAGAAGATATTTAAGACATTCTAGAACTAACTCCAAAAAAAAGATGACCTTTTCATCATAGGGGACTGGAATGTAAAAAATAGGAAGTCAAGAGATACCTGGAGTAACAGGTAACTTTGGCCTTGGAGTACAAAATGAAATAGGACAAAGGCCAACCAATTTTTGTCAAGAAAACACACTAGTCATAGCAAATACCTTCTTCCAACAATACAAGAGACGACTCTGGACATGGACGTCACCAAATGGTCAATATTGAAATCAGATTGATTATATTTTTTTGTAGCCAAAGATGGAGAAGCTCTCTACAGTCAGCAAAAACAAGACTGGGAGCTGACTGTGGCTTAGATCATGAACTCCTTACTGCAAACTACAGGCTTAAATTGAAGAAAGTAAGGAAAACCATTAGGCAACTCAGGTATGACTTAATCAAATCCCTTATGATTATACAGTGGAAGTGACAACTAGATTCAAAAGATTAGATCTAATAGACAGAGTGCCTGAAGAACTATGGACAGAGGTTTGTATGTAGAGGAAAACAGTGCCCAAAATTATCCCCAAGGAAAAAGAAATGAAAGAAGGCAAAATCGTTGTCTGAGGAGCCCTTACAAATAGCTGAGAAAAGAAGAGAAGTGAAAGGCAAAGAAGAAAGGGAAAGAAATATTAATCTGAATGCAGAGTTCCAAAGAATAACAAGGAGAGAAAAGAAAGCCTTCCTCAGTGATTAATGCAAAGAAATAGAGGGAAACAAAAGAATGGGAAAGACTAGAGATCTTTTCAAGAAAACTGGAGATACCAAGAGAACATTTCATGCAATGATGGGGATGATAAAGGACAAAACAGTAAGGACCTAATAAAAGCAGAAGATTTTAAGAAGAGGTGGCAAGAATACACAAAAGAACTATACAAGAAAGGTCTTAATAATCTGGATAAACATGATTGTGTGGTAACTCAACTAGAGCCAGATATCCTGGAGTGTGAAGTCAAGTGGGCCTTAGGAAGCATCACTACGAACAAAGCTAGTAGAGGTGACAGAATTCCAGTTGAACTATTTCAAATCCTAAAAGATGATGCTCTTAAAGTGCTGCTCTCAATATGCCAGCTAATTTAGAAAACTCAGCAGTATCCACAGACCTGGAAAAGGTCAGTCTTCATTCCAGTTGCAAGGAAAGGTAATGCCAGAGAATGTTCAAACTACCGTACAATTGCACTCATCTCACATGCTAGCAAAGTAATGCTCAAAATTCTCCATGCCAGGTTTCACTAGTACATGAACCAAGAACTTCCAGATGTTCAAGCTGGTATTAGAAAAGGCAGAGGAACCAGAGATAAATTGCCAATATTTGTTAGATCGTAGAAAAAGCAAGAGAATTCCAGAAAAACATCTATTTCTGATTCATTGACTACACTAAGGCCTTTGTGTGGATCACACGAATTGTGGAAAATTCTTAAACAGATGGGAATACCATACCACTTTATCTGCCTCCTGAGAAACCTGTATGCAGGTCAAGAAGCAACAGTTAGAACCAGACATGAACAATTGACTGGTTCCAAATTGGGAAAGGAGTACCTCCAGGTTGTATAATGTCACACTGCTTATTTAACTTCTGTGCAGAGTGCATCATGCAAAATGCTGGACTGGATAAAGCTTAAGCTGGAATCAAGATTGCAGGGAGAAATATCAATAACCTCAGATATGCAGATGACATCACCCTTAGGGCAGAAAGAAAAGAGGAACTAAAGAGCCTCTTGATGAAAGTGAAAGAGGAAAGTGAAAAAGCTGGCTTAAAACTCAACATTCAGAAAACTAAGATCATGGCACCTAGTCCTATCATTTCATGGCAAATAGATGGGAAAAAATGGAAACAGAGGAAGATTTTATTTTCTTGGGCTCCAAAATCACTGAGGACAGTGACTGCAGCCATGAAATTAAAAGACACATGCTCCATGGGAAGAATAGCTATGACAAAGCTTGATAGCATATTAAAAAGCAGAGGCATCATTTTACTGACAAAAGTCTGAAGAGTCAAATCTTTGGTGTTTCCAGTAGTCATGAACAGGTGTGAGAGTTGGACATAAACAAGGCTGAGCACTGCAGAACTGATGCTTTTGAATTGTGGTCCAGGGGAAGACTCTTGAGAGTCCCTTGAACAGCAATGAGATCAAACCAGTCAATCCTAAATGAAATCAACCCTGACTATTCATTGGAAGGGCTGATGCTGAAGTTCCAATACTTTGGCCACATGATGTGAAGAGCCAACTCATTGGAAAAGACCCTGATGCTGGGAAAGACTGAGGACAAGAGGGGAAGGATGCAACAGAGGATGAGATGGTTGGAAGGCATCATCGACTCAATGGAGAAGAGCTTGAGCAAACTCCAGGAGATACTGAAGGACAGGGAAGCCTGGCTGGCTACAGTTCATGGAGTCATGAAGAGTTGGACACAACAGAATGACTGAACATCCACACTTCCTTTTTATTCAATTTCCTCTCTTAAAATTAAGTATTCCAGTAGAATTAAGAGTAATGGCAGGTATTTCTCAGCACTTATTCATAATAATGGTATGTTTCTTGATTTTCAAATGAAGAACTAAATTATGCAATTAAGATTTCTTAATTTTTTCTCAAACTTTTTCTTCGAATCTCAAATGGAATAGACATTCTTACTTAAACACACAAATCTAAGTTTTCTTAAAGGTTTTACTGCAAAGTTTCTTCACAGAAGCACTATTAACATTTTGGATAATTCTTCGCTGTACGGGCCTGTCCTATGCACTAGATGTCTTCTATGCACCAGATGCTAGTGACACTTCCCCCTCCCCCACCAAGTTGTGACAACCAAAAACGTTTCCAGACATTGTCAAATGTTTCTTCGGGAGCAAAACTGTCCCCTCTTGGGAACCACTGTTACAGTGATATTTGAAATGCTTACCATCAGCTGATAACTTTTTCAATAACTCCAACCGTTCCTTATCTGAAAATTGTATCCTCATGTTTTCCAGAACACCTTCTGTGTCAGAGGTGTCAATGTCTTCCCCTATAAATAATAAGAATTATAAAATGTAAGAAATTTTAAAATTACTTAAAGATTTAAAATATAAAAATAAATAATATTTTCCTTTGTAGCACTGTTGAGCTTAAAGCTCAATATTCAGAAAACAAAGATCATGGCATCTGGTCCCATCACTTCATAGGAAATAGATGGGGAAACAGTGGAAACAGTGTCAAGGCTTTATTTTGGGGGGCTCCAAAATCACTGCAGATGGTGACTGCAGCCATGAAATTAAAAGACGCTTACTCCTTGGAAGAAAAGTTATGACCAACCTAGATAGCATATTCAAAAGCAGAGACACTACTTTGCCAACAAATGTCCATCTAGTCAAGGCTATGGTTTTTCCTGTGGTCATGTATGAATGTGAGAGTTGGACTGTGAAGAAGGCTGAGCACCAAAGAATTGATGCTTTTGAACTGTGGTGTTGGAGAAGACTCTTGAGAGTCCCTTGGACTGCAAGGAGATCCAACCAGTCCATTCTGAAGGAGATCAGCCCTGGGATTTCTTTGGAGGGAATGATGCTAAAGCTGAAGCTCCAGTACTTTGGTCACCTCATGCGAAGAGTTGACTCATTGGAAAAGACTCTGATGGTGGGAGGGATTGGGGGCAGGAGGAGAAGGGGACGACCGAGGATGAGATGGCTGGATGGCATCACTGACTCGATGGACATGGGTCTGAGTGAACTCTGGGAGTTGGTGATGGACAGGGAGGCCTGGTGTGCTGCAATTCACGGGGTCGCAAAGAGTCGGACACAACTGAGCGACTGAGCTGAACTGATGTAGCATTGACTTTAGTTATTGAATCAAGAGCAAAACTTCATCACAAACATATGTGAACGGTATTATCTCCTAATCATGTGGACAGGATAATACAGTATACACTAGAATGTAGGGATATAAAGTACCATGATAAAATAGAATCTTTTAGATGTTTGATCTTTAGTTATTGAATGAAATTTGTGTTAGTCTTTATATGATTACCTATATAAGTTGAAGGTTTGCTTCATCTACAGTGCTTCATCTATACCTGTACTTTGGTCATCTAAACTAATATGTGATAATTATAAACTCATACGAAATATGTTGTTGACAAATGCTTCATAGAATAAGATACTTCTTATCAAAAGACTGTACCAAAGCACTGTTATTAAAATATAGATTATCTACAGTTCAATCAACTCTGGAAAATTTGATAAATATCACTCATTAATAAAAAGGAAAAATATCTAAATCAACAATGATGATGAAACAGTTATGACAATGCTATGATAAAAAAATCATTAAATATAATTTAGTATAGTAATTTATTTTCTTAGATTTAGAGTATTTGGCACTCATCTATGACAGTTTTTACTCCATCCATTAGCTTATTGAGAACAGTCTTTCCATTAGCTATTAGAAAAGGTACAATTAATACAAATGATTGAGATTCAGAAAAAAGGTATAAAATACTTGTTTATAGTTCCTAGTCAAGATCAACTATTTTTATTTATTGTATTTTATAAATGTATATTAATTTATACTTTACTAGATTTCAATAATTCACCCAATAAAGAACCAATTGTTTCCTAGATTATAAGGATTCTCTAGTTTATATGAAGCTATACACTCCTGTATAAGGAGATCAAGATATGATTTATCCCAGCCATAAAGCTCCATAAGTGGTCACCACAAATGGAAAAGTGTCTATACTTTTCATCTTTCATTCTTTGCTAAATTTCTTTTCTCCAGTATTTTCAATCAGCATGACTTGCTGTAAATACTTATTTCTATACATTTGAGACACGCTTCCCAGATGGCACTAGTGGTAAAGAACCTGCTTGCCAATCTAGGAGACATAGAGATATGAGTTCGATTTTTGGGTCAGGAAGATCCTGTGGAGAAGGAAGTGGCAACCCATTCCAGTATTCTTGCCTGTAGCCTGCCAGAGGAGCCTGGCAGGCTACATTCCATAGGGTCACATAGAGCCAGACACTACTGAAGCAACTTAGCATACATTTGAGACAAGTGTTAAAGCTTTCTACCATTTCCCACAACAGAAAATTTTCTTCCTCATTATTTTTTGTCTACTGATTAATTCATTTATTAAATATGTAAAGAATTGTTAATATGAACTAGGCCATGTAGTAGGCTTTGTGGGTATGTGGCAGACATTGCTGGCTGTCTAACAAATCAGCCACGAAAAGTGAAAGTGAAATCACTCAGTCGTGTCTGACTCTTTGCAACCCCATGGACTGCAGCCTACCAGGCTCCTCTGTCCATGAGATTTTCCAGGCAATAGTACTAGAGTGGATTGCCATTTCCTTGTCCAGAGAATCTTCCCAACCCAGGGATTGAACCTGGGTCTAATGTGTTATAGACAGACGCTTTACCATCTGAGCCACCAGGGAAGCCCAACTACTTACTATTCTTTGTGCTAACAGAACTCTAATTTGGTAACCTTCCTCTATGTGGCCATATACCTCAGGCAAGACTGGGCACTTCATAAGCCCTGGAAGTGGATTATGTCAAACTAGATTCAAAGCTAGTAGAAAGAAGGGAATAATAAATTCGGGTGTAGAGATAGATGAAATAGAAGTCAGAAAAATTCAGGAGAATCAAGAAAAAGAAAAGTTGACTCTTTGAAAAGATAAAACTGACAAATCTTTAGCTAAATTGATTAAGGGGAAAGATGCAATATACTAAAATAAATAATGAAAGTGAGGACATACTACAGACCTCAGAGAAATAAAAAGGATTATGTGATAATACTATGAATAAGTACATGCCAACAAATTAGATAGCCTAGATGAAAAGAATATATTCCTACAAACATAAATTACCAAAATTGACTCCAGAAGAAATAGAAACAGACCTTTAACAGCCTTTTAACAAGTAAACAGTTTTTGAATCAGTAATCAAAAACTTCTCAACCAAAAAAAAAAGCCTGGGACTAGTTGGTTTTATTGGTGAATTCTACTAACATTTAAAGAAGAATTAATATCAATTTTTCTCAAACTCTTCCAAAAAAATAGAAGAGGAGGAAATAATTCCTAATTCATTCTATGAGGCCAATATTCCCTTAATACCAAAGGTGGGATTAGTGTAAAGTAATAGCTTAAAATAATGGAGATTCTTAAAAAGAAGACAAAAATGTTCTGGAATTGGTGATTGAACAATATTGTGAATGTATTAAATACCACTGAATTATCTATTTCATAGCAGCTAATTTTATGTTATATGAATATGTGAATTTCACTTAAATAAAACAAGCAAATGTAAAAGTAGACATCGTTATTCAATGGTAAAACTTTAGAAGTTTATCCATTAAAACCACAAAAAGACAAGAAAGCCTGTTTTACCTCTAGTATTCAAATTGGGCTACAATTCCTAACAAATTAAATATAACAAGAAAAAGAAATAATTGATTTTAAATATCTTTGTGAGGCTGTGGGAAACCAGATTAACATCAGAAAATCAACAAGAGTCTGCAAATACCACAATATGAATTTTAATACATATTCAATTAAAACCCAAATAGTATTAATCATAGATTTTAGAAACACTTTATGAAATTCATGGAAGACTAATTACAAAATAACTGACATAATTTTGAGGAACAAGAAAAGGTACTTTTAAAAGATTTATTTTATTTATGTAGTAAAATACCCTATTAGAAGATGATTTTTGGGGGGGACTTCAATATGAAGAAAACCAAGAATGTTGTGTTGGGCTGTGTTGAACATTATTTCTTTGTAAATGAATGTTGTAGAAATGAGGACTTTGGTTGATCCAACATTGACTTTCTTCATCACTGCAGCATTTCTCTGACTAGCAATGTGACGATGTAACAAATGAGAGTTTCTCATTTAATAATTAAAAAATTGTGTAATGTTTTGCAAAAAAAATTTATATTAGAGTGTCGTTGATTCACAATGCTGTGTTAATTTCAAGTGCACAACAAAGNCTTCATCACTGTAGCATTTCTCTGACTAGCAATGTGACAATGTAACAAATGAGAGTTTCTCATTTAATAATTAAAAAATTGTGTAATGTTTTGCAAAAAAAATTTATATTAGAGTGTCGTTGATTCACAATGCTGTGTTAATTTCAAGTGCACAACAAAGTTATTTACTTATACATATATTTATTCTTTTTCAGATCCTTTCCCATATAGGATATTACAGAGTATTGAGAAGAGCTTCCTGTGCTATACAGTAGGTCCTTTTTGACTATTTTATAAAGTTGGCTTAAAGCTCAACATTCAGAAAACAAAGATCATGGCATCAGGTCCCATCACTTCATGGGAAATAGATGGGGAAACAGTGGAAACAGTGTCAGGCTTTATTTTGGGGGGCTCCAAAATCACTGCAGATGGTGACTGCAGCCATGAAATTAAAAGATGCTTACNTGCATTCACTTATCTGCCCGGGTTTCTAAGACCTGAACGGGAAGACGTTCTGTGTCTTCACTCCCTTGGGAGACCGGGAAGGCACCTGTGGCCTCCGTGAACAGGGCAAACTTCTTGTCTCAAAGTTTTATTGGCTTTCTATGTAAACCAAGGAATTTCAGCCTCTTTCTCTCCTCTATTTCCCTATCTTCAATATTCTTTCCTTATCTCTCTCTCTCTAAATCAGTCGCAATCGCCGATGCCTTTTCTCCTTCGGGTTTCCCTGGATCCTGCGGGGACCCTGGCGGTTTCTTATAGCAGAATGGCAGTAGCTCTTTTTCATCAGAAACTTTATCTTAAGTGGGAGGGAGGGTGAGGATAAGAATTCAATGTAGAACCCACTTACCCAAATAAAAGGAGACCTTAGCTGCTTGCGTGGTTGCAGTTGAATGAGAAGAGCCCGGGAGTGGGGCTTGGAGGAGGGGTTTGAATCTTCAGGCCGCCCTGGATGTAAAAAGGTAACAAAGGCAGAAAAATGTGTATGGGAGTAGCATCCTTGAGGAGCATGGGGGAGGAGTTTTATCTTTTTATCTTTTAAGAGGAGAGATTTGAGAGAATGAGAATGTGCAGCAGGACGACAAGTTCCCTTCCTTCCTCTCACTTCCCACAAAGGGCACAGGGAATATTGTAGTTTGAAGAAATATATTCATGGAAATGTTTTAGACAGCATTTGTCACATAAAGAATAACTTGCTGGCTGCTCAGGTCTTCATTAATTGAGAAAAAGATTTTGATCTCTTCTGTGTGCTATATTCTATTTTCTTACCATATCTCCTCCTCTCCCCCCCTCTATATACCACTTTAGCCCAAGTGATTTTTCTCCAACACGCAGTGTGTGTAGTTCTTCTGCTCACAGCTCTTTCCCACCTCTACTCCATAGCCACATGGCTCTTGAGCCTCCATTTCATTCACATCTCTGCTCATATGTCATCCATTCAGAGAAATCTTGCCTACCACCCTTTGTAAAGTAGCACTTTCTTTCTTTCTACCATTCTGTCCTTTTATCTTGCTTTTTCATCATAGCACTTACTGCTACAAACTTCAGTTTTAGTTTCACTTTTGTCTTCCTTGATAATTCTTAAGGAATCTTATATGTTTATTTTTGCTTATTTCGGGCAGTCTGTCTACCTCAGGACCATTAGTAAAGCCTAGAACTGTGTTTTTCAAACTACAGAGCCCTAGAATTTCTGTGGAGGATGCCTCACGTTTGGCCCAATGGTGTACACATGGGCTAACTGTTCTTTCCCTTTCTATCAACCTCTTATGTTTTATCCTTTTCCAGGGGGTTGGAGAGTGGTGGCTTCTTTAAGATAGTTTGAAAAAGGACTTTTCTGTTTCAAAAAGTACACCGTTTGACTCACAATAATATTTGCTATTAATACTGGCAACATGTCTTACAAAAATAATTTGGATGCAGACTCTGCCAAACATCTTTATGACGAAGAAGGTGAATGTTACAGGGATAGAATGCCTAGAAACATCTATTTTCTAAGGAAGGCCTGTTAAGCCCTGTTTTATTTCTAGGAGTCATTCTCCAGGCCTGTGACAAACCTGTCCTCTTTAGACACAGTAGACCTCTCTGGGACTGCCAGATCGCTCTGACATACTACGAAGCAAAGCTTTTGCTCTCAGATTTCTTTCCCAGTTAACAAGGTACTTCATTAGCTAAGGCTTTTTTGTCTTATTAGGTTGGTACAACAGTAATTGCAGTTTTGGACCGTGGATTTTAAATCATTATAACTAGGCTCAAACACATTTTTATTAATCAAAATAGGAGCCATTACAATCAACACAGTTTTGCAAACGAGAAGTACGTTTGTTTATTCCTGTGGCGTAAAAATCCACATCTCGGGATTTGCCAATCTCTTGGAAAGCATTTTCTGCTTTCTGCTGGTTGTGGAAGCGTTTTCCTTGCAAAAGTTGTCAAGATGGTTGAGGAAGTGGTAGTGGATTGGTGAGAGATCAGGTGAATATGGTGGATGAGGCAAAACTTTGTAGCCCAGTTTGTTCAACTTTTGAAATGTTGGTTGTTGAACGTGTTGGGTTGGGCATTGTCATGGAGAAGAATTGGGCCCTTTTTGTTGACCAGTGCCGGCTGCAGGTGTTGCAGTTTTTGGTGTATCTCATCGATTTGCTGATCATATTTCTCAGATGCAGTGGTTTTATCAGGATTCAGAAAGCTGTAGTGGATCAGATTGGCAGCAGACCACCAGAGACCGTGACCTTTTTTTGGTGCATATTTAGCTTTGAGAAGTGCTTTGGAGCTTTTGCTTGGTCCAGCTACTGAGCTGGTTATCACTGGTTTTTGTAAACGATCCACTTTTCATTGCACGTCACAGTCTAATCAACAAATGGTTTGTCGTTGTTGTGTAGAATAAAAGAAGACAACACTTCAAAAGTTTTGAGTTGCAGTCAGCTCATGTTGGAGAAGAAAATGGCAACCCACTCCAGTATTCTTGCCTTGAAAATCTCACGGACGGAAGAGCCTGGTAGGCTACAGTCCATGGGGTTGCGGAGAGTCGGACACAACTGAGCGACTTCACTTGACTCATGAGGCACCCAGTAACCTAGCCTTTTCACCTTTCCAATTTGCTTCAAATGTCAAATGACCATAGGATG